>OY755173.1:2915603-3515603 GCA_963576735.1 Bedellia somnulentella
GGTATAAATGGCCATGTAGCTACAGTGCCTTTAGAGAATCGTAAAACTGTTAATTCGGAGTGGTATACGACCATTTGTTTGCCGGAAGTCTTTGAACAAATAAGAAAGACTAACCGACAACGTAGAATCATTCTGCATCACGACAATGCTAGCTGTCACAGGTCGGCCGTCACAACTCAGTTTTTAGAAGCTCAAAAGATCGAATTGACAGGTCATCCGCCGTACAGCCCTGATTTGGCACCCAATGATTTTTATTTATTTCCAAATGTGAAGAAAAAATTACGTGGTCAACGTTTTTCGAGCCGCGAAGAGGCAGTCGATGCGTTCAAAATGCACGTTTTGGAGATACCTCAGTCTGAGTGGAAAAAGTGCTATGAAAATGGTTTCAACGCATGCAAAAGTGTATAGATCTGAGCGGCGAATATTTTGAGAAGCAATAAAACCATATTAATTGATATATGTTTGTTTCTTTTTTTTATTCCGGATACATAAATAGCAGCCCTCGTAGCAGCCCTCGTATGTAGTGTCGCCTTAGAATAGAGCCCGTCTACTAACAGCACCATTCACATTTATTCTATGTATCTCTTTCACCAATATATTTCCATCCGCCCCATGTCTCTAACCACATTCATTCATTCATTCATTCATTTTTATATCTTTAGATATTATATTTCTAGCCGTAAATATTAAATTATTTGTTCATTAATTTTATTATAACCTTAGAACAATAACGGAGGGTCAAAGTCGGGTCTATTGTCTCGTGTCATACGTCACGTCATCGCTGGCGCGGTGTGATTATGATTATCCTTGATTATTTTTATCGCAATGACAATTTATTCACTATACTCACGCAACGATTATTATAAAGGTTGGCAGAAACTAATGATCGCCGCCGTATGAACCTAATAAGCCTCTCGCTTCCCTCAAATCAATTATAATCTTTTGTCATTTTTTTTGTTGTTTACCTTGTTTTAAAACGTTTTCATTCATTGGGTTGCCTAAAATGAGTACATTGTTGGATATTTCCTGCGGATTCGTGCGCTGTCTGTTTAGGTCGTTATCGATAATGCATTTATGTCAGCACTTATTGCCGATTTGAAGAAGCCATTATTAATGACCGATTTGTGTTATTTTGTTATAGGAAATTTTTACTCCATAAAAAAGTCTGATCTTATATTTATTCGGAACTTATAACGCAATATACATGCAAAACGCTTCTAGTGATAACGTTGTTTACAAACATTTGATTTTCTTACTTATTAAATAATGTTTAGAACTGACCATACAATTATCTAAGATTTACTTCCACGTATATATTTTTCAGTACATTTTTATACGGTATAACAGTAAAATAATGTATTTATTTATCCTCTTCATTCGTATAAAATTGTATGTGTCAGTCGGTAACGTATGTCAATAAACATTATTCAAAAATAACATACATACATACATATACTCACGGCTATAAATCCCTAAAAGGGGTAGGCAGAGCTAAGGAATCAAAAATTCCTCAGCCACTTTTGGAAGTTGCGTGGGGAAACGATGGTAAAATAAAGGTTGTTGGTGATGGTGATGGGTCTCCAACCGCATCGCTCAAAAATCCCTTAAAAGCCCCAATACCGTTAGCCGCCTCTTACGTACACCCACCGGAAGAAATGGGGTAGTGCTATTCTATGCCGACACTACACAGCTGAAGCAAATAATTGAAACTGAATAGTACTTCCAGATACCCAGAGTCACATCTCAATCATATCATTATTACTTCATGTAGCTTAGAATAGTCGTACTGTGGGGAGCAGTAGAGCAATATAACTATACTAGTGGGTAACCCTGGCGCGACTACGTCGCGTGTAATAAAATGTGTTTATTTTGAAATTTTCCGACCAATCACAGCGCAGCTCTGATCGACTAAAGTTTGCGCGCGCTTATGACACTCAAGCAAAGTCTATGGGCCAAAATCGAAACTTTGAAATTCTGTAACAATTAACTTAATCCAGTTACATCAGATGTCTGAATTTTGTGCACACCACGGCCGCGAACTGTACAAAACGATACCTGAACCAAATTTCTAGCTTAACTCATCGCGTCACAGGCTTCCGGGCAAGAAAGAGGCTTACAGAAATAATATATAAAGATTATTAGCAGTTTTATCGCTTTCCTACTCCTGTCACTTAATATTTACTAAACTAATTTGAATGCTTTTGTTCATGGAAACCTCATGTGGGGATTATTACTCATAAATAAAGAATAAATAAAGGAAAAAAAAGTTTCGACACAGGCACGGTAGCTCAATTGGCAGAGCGACGGGGGCGTATATCCGAGGTCGCGGGTTCGATTCCCGCCTGTGTCGAAATTTTGGTTTCCTTTCTTTTTTACTGACCTTTTGTTATTTCAATTCCAAATTTTTATTGTACTAGTTGTCGTCCGGTGATCGTCATTCAACCATGAATTTCGGTAAACTTTATAACTATTTAACCTTCTTGATATAGAAAAATAATGTTAAAGACAAACAATAGTAATTACAATAATGCATCTGTGTAAAGTCTAATATATGGTTGGGTCTATAGTGCATTTTCACTGATTGTACTTACAATGTATAATAACATAGACATACCGTAACCTTGTGCATTGTGCACTCATTCTGTATACGAACTGTAAGTGAGCAAAATTTATAGCCCTCCGTCTGCGCAATTTCCTTATTAGTTTTTATATAAACCACTGTAGGAACATAAAATACATTTTGCATTTCTTTCATTATTTATTAAAGTATTTATAAAAATAACTCTCAGTTCGCGGGTTTAAATTGTCTGTTTTTATATTTGTTAAGTGGAGGACCAGATTTCAAATTCCACCTGATCGTTACGGAGATGAGGGCATAAACTGACTACCCATACACAATACTTATAACTGGTATTATGGAACGCAGAATAGGTTAATTAAGATTGCCTATATGAAAGAATAATAATTACATTCTATGGTTGACATTGTAGTCAGATTTTGGTGACCATATTGTACATAACTATGCAGGAACTCAGCTGTGGTTTCTTAAAAATTTTATAATTTATTGAAGCCATAGCTCTTAGTTTGGGATTGAACCTTTCTCCTACTGATATATCATGATCTCACTAGTATAAAGAATAAAAGATTTTATTTATTATTCCTTATATAACAAAGTATTTGTAAGTATCTTTCTATTACATCCATCTCTCACCATTTGATATTTAATCCTTGCTTAACGTGACATTGACTTTTGACCACCCTGTTAATAATTGATTGTTATCGATATATTCGAATAATGTATTGATTAATATAAAGAGAGATCTTTGTTCATCATCAAAAAATCAAGATACTGATAATAAAATATCATTTATGACAAATTATATACTTATATGTATTATCCCTTAACTTTTTACTATCTGATAAAAATCATAATGCGCTACTTACAAAAATTAAAATCTCTGACGCTAATCGAAAATAAAAAGCGTTCATTACTGATACACTCAATCACACTAAACCTTGTCGATATCTTTTAAAATGATTATGATAAACGATAAATAATATCAATTTTACGGGTGTTACGCAGTGTAGATAAGGAGAGAAAATACTCGTTCTATATCATAATATGGCCAAGTTTATAGTATTCAGCCAACCAAAAAATATGCATGAGCAAATCATTAAAGAAAACCCTAATAAACATATATATTACATTTGGCTCGTTCCGATATTTCTGTACTATTCAAAGAATGGGCCCTCACTGTTAATATTTCTATTTTTGGTTTTGTTTCTTAGTTTATTTCTTTATTACAAGCAATATTATTGTAATGGTTTGAAAATCAAATCAAAAACGTTCTTACGAAGGCGAAACTCCACAGTGAAAAGAATAAGAGAGCATGTATGAGAAGAATGATGAATGTGACAGAAGCAAGAGAGATTTGTCAGGTTCGTACAAAATGGCGATCTATAGTCTCTGCCTACCCAAATGGGAACAGCGGGCGTGAGTATAAGTAAGTAAGCTGTATGATTTCATTCTTTTTTGTGTCGTATATTTTTAAACACTCCCTCTAAATAATCTTACACCCGCTTAGTAGTTTCAGAGCCAGTAAATAAATAGTGAAATATAATAATATATTTTTGAGACCATCGCATTGCTTCATTTTTAGCACGTAAAATACTGCCTAGTAACAGCCTGTTTATCGATGGTAGATAAGTACCCATGACCTGGTTTTGTCCTTAATCTTATAATACCAGTAATATGTGCCAAATTCAACATGGATTTTTTTTTATTACCAAAGGAACAATAATAATAGTTTTCTAATAAATAAAGAATAAATAAAGGAAAGAGAAATTTTATTTTATTTATTCTTTGTTTATTAGTAATAATCCCCACATGAGGTTTTCATGAACAAAAAGATTTAAATTAAATAATAGTTTTCATTTAAAATAAACAATTTACAAAAGTTGTGACTTTTTAAATTTCATCAACCATTACATCGATTCCGAAAATCACGTTTTAAATAAGGAGCTGATTGCAAACAATTTCCAAAATTCACGCAAAATCAAATGAAGCTATGTTTCTCGTTTTATATCACTTAATTGCAAAGATAAAATAAGATTGTTTAATATGCTCATAAAAGACTGTAACATTGTTCCCATCCATCCACCCCTTTTCTTGGTCCGAAATCAATAATACGTAAAAAAAGTAATAAATAACATATTAAGCGAATATATAATCATTTAAAATGTATAATTGTTTTCTTAAAAAATAGTTTGTAACGATAACATTTATCAGACATCGATATCTTAAGTACCGAACATTGAATATGAATCATGATGATTTGTCCTGTCTAGTATAACTTATGGGATTCAAAGGTTGGTCTTGGAAAATATCACAGATATTTTACATAACATAAACGTTCACGCCGTTTATCCCCGAAGGGGTTGGCAGAGGTACCAATACTTCTGAACTCACATGGCAGCGCCATCTAGTGTCCAGAGAAGGTACCCACGTTTTGCTTAGACAGTGTACTCACGTGATAGGGGGCAGGCCTATCGCCGTTTTGTATGAATACACTGTCACATGACTAAGTACAACTCAGCTATGTGGGTTTCCTCACGATGTTTTCCCTCACCATGATAAATTAACCACACATATGACTTTAGAAAAGACAAATTGGTGTAGGCCCGACCTAGGATTGGAACTCACGCCCTTCTGTTTTCGGGCGGGTGTTCTACCTCATATCATATCTATCATAGATATTTTCTTACACTATAATTACTACATAGTTGTGGCAATCCCCAAAGATACCGAACAGAGGATTAGATCACCTTTGGATGTTGGCTTTATAGAAACAAATAACATACTGTTCTTATAGAAAGCTGAAAATAATAATTAAATACAAATCAAAGCCAGTTTCTAATGAGTATTTTGTCTTTTCCAGAAAAACCCGGTATGTTCGACCTGAAAGGCAAGGCCAAATGGGAAGCGTGGAACAAAAACAAGGGAATGTCAAAGGAAGATGCCCAAAAGGCGTACGTCGCTAAAGTAGAGAGCCTTATTGCCTCCCTCGGACTACAGTAAAAAACATCACAACCACACGTTTACATCACAATTTCACAAACGTGCAATATGTTTACAACTAGTTTTAAGCGTCTTGGTATAAGAAAACAACATCACAATTTTTAACTATAATTTATTGACATGTTCGGTGCTATGCTAAGCTTGAGAAATTTTTATGGGAGCTCTTTTTGTTACTGCATTTTTTATTGTTCGCTGTGAATAAAGAACTGTTCTGAATTTTTTTTTTCTTTTGCTTTAAATCTAGATTCTGTTTCCATGAACAGCATTTGATATAAAAACAGAAAACTAGGATTTAAGCCTGGTTTTTGGGCTACACATCTGTGTTTATGTAGCCATGTGTGTGCTAGTTTCTAAAGGCAGTGAGTAATGAGGACAAACTAAGGGTTCCGTTATATCTGTAAGGATGACGATAGGTTAGTCCCTTATCATGTAGACATAAATCTGGGCTATATGTATCGCTTACTCTGTGTGAGAACACACCTCATGCTACGAGGGCCGATGACATTTTTAACCTCTAAGGAAGCAAAATGAAGTTACATTTTGTATTTTTTCTTTATTCGGGACTTACCACTATGGACATTGGTATGTACGTTTTCGATTACAACTTAAAATTAATCTAGGTAGGACGGACAAGAATCATCTTCAAAGGGGTAAAATGTATCATTATAATATTTTTGGTACACAATCACACCAGAAATACAGAATGGCTTTTGATGAAATTAGGTAGGTTATATATAACGGTAGTATATCCAAGGATACATATAATATCAAGAAAATTAGAGATACCTAATTATCAATTATTATAAAGTAAGTAGATCTGATGTCACACAAACGAAGTTGCGCGGATCAACTAGATTTGTATAACGCAATATTATGATACTCGCAATAGTGTTCTATTAAGACTGGCCGGACTTTAATTCACGCTTAATGAAAAGTTGAGACACATATAAAACTAATTCAAGTTGCATAAACGCGCCTTACCGTTTATCAATCTTATGAACTCCTAGTGCTTAAAAATTGTTTGTCGCATTTGCTAATGGCTAATTCTTACTTGGTGGACCTATTAGTACGCCTACGAGTAGAGCCACAAGCCCACAAGTAATGAAAATTTATTTTAAATGTATATTCAATCTATATTCAAATCCGGCTAAAACATTTGTTTGCTTGAATCGCGTCAATCTTGAAAACTACCCGTTCGAAATATACCCATTTAAAAAAATACTTTTTGCTATCCTATCGAGGAAGACTATTTGTGGCATTAAATGTTAACAAAAGCTTTCATAGGGCCGATCATCCTTGAAAGGAAGGAAGAGTTACTTACTACAAATAGATTTTCTTGTACTTCATGCATGAGTTTGTGAACCCCTGCTTCTTTAAATATAGTAAACTGAATAATCGATACAAAATTGCAGAGTTTTTCTCCCTCTTGGTGTTTTGAAGTGACGTAAATTTTCTATCTATCTCTATGTTCTCTATAAATATCTCTTTCGCTTTATGGATATATTATAGAAAAATACTAGAAACTTATGAATCCCAAAAGAAATTTGACTGCTACTGTATTACAAATATTACATTGTACCAGTAGCACCTACAGAAATCATTATCGTAAGTCAACTTCTAGCAGTTGGATGTAATGGACTCAACTGTACAAAAAAGTGGTCATAGATCCATCCGAGCAGCAACCGAAAGGTGAATCTATGTACACAGATGTGCGAATTTGTATTGTAGATTATATACCATATCTATGACTTTTTAATTAGTGTTACATGGATATTGATGATATGATTAATCGGTCTAAAAGATCTAAACCGATCACAAAGTAACTCTTTTCAGCTTCTACCAAAAAAGTACAGAAAAGTGGTATGAAATCACATAATAGTATCGAAAATACGAGTATCTTGATCATGTTTTGTTTGGCCTGTAAATACCGTGATTGCTAGAGTCGTTGTTTAATTGTTGAATTTGGAGCTCAAATATCGAAAGGCAATAAAACAAAATTAACTTAAAACTATAATTTAATTCATAATACGTATGTTCAATTCATATATCCTATTACACCGCAAGCTATGACGGGGCCAGAGGTTCCTGTGAGCGCGCTGTCTTCGGTGCTGGCTCTGCCGTAGTCATCCTCGCTTTTGGTGATTGCTGGAAAGCAAAGTGAAGATATTTATGCATACATTGCAGGCCCATAAACGAATCATCTCTTAGTCTTGAGTTATTGGGTGTAAATAGAACGAAAAGTTTTTATCCCGGAAAACGGTGCACTTAGTTGTCATGATGAAAAAACATTAAATCAGCAAACGTTATTTCAAGTTAAATTATTACTAAAGTTGGTATGTATTTCTTGGTTATTCTGCAGGAACAACAAAACCAAGACTGTAGATTTATAGGTAGAGCTGAAGTAAAGCGTTAATAAAGTTAGATGTTAGATAAATAACATGTAGATTGATTATTTAGTAATTTCCTTTTGAATTTACAAAGAAACTGACGAATTGATTAATTCCATAACTTTCGCTACTTATTTTTTGGATAAATTTAAAAGCAACATTTTTCAAATTAATATTCTTTGAATACGGTATAAATTGCCTTTAGCAGCAGCCCCCCGACCAGTGTATTTTGTATGTCAAGAATCTTGACGAGACATATGGTCCGTATAAAATGTAATATGTATCTATAACATACCATGTTTGACGCACATAACTATTATTTACATGTCCAGTATAAAAAAAAAGTACCTAAAGATCTGCCGACGATAGACCTCGGTCCCGACAAAGATATGAGGTGATCCACAATTTTCACTTTGAGGACCTGCTCCTCCGCCTTGATGTTTCCAAGGTCACCCACGTGACGGATGGGGTCACGAGGTCCTCCATGGCGACCCTATTAACAATTTATGTTATTTTAAACTCAAAGTAGAGATAATCTTTTCGCTAAAAAATACATTATAGATACATAAATATAATAGCACTGCCCCATTCGGCTTAGAATAGCACTACCCCTAAGGCTTGTAGGTGGGGCTTTTTAAGTGATTTTGGGGCGATGCGGTTCGAGACCCATCACTAAGATCCTTGATTTTACAATCTTTGTGTATATATATTCAAGGCTATAAGTCCAGAATATAGGATGGTTTACGATAGGTCTCCAGCCACAATCATCAACAATCACTTTAAGCTCCAATACCCTTTGTCGCTTAGTACTATACCCACGGTAGAAATGTTACTACGTTTATCAAACCAGATGAGATTATTTAATGTTTTTTGACATGAATTCCTCATGTGGGGATTATTACTCATAAATAAAAGATGTTATTAAAGGAAAGAAAAATTTTTTTTTGACACTGTAGCTCAGTTGGCAGAGCGACGGGGGCGTATACCCGAAGGTCGCGGGTTCGAACCCCGCCAGTGTCGAAATTCTTTCCTTTAATAACATCTTTTACAGATGAGATTATTAAAGACATTTACACTGATATGACAAAAAATACTCATCGGAAGTGTTATATAAAATAGCCTTTGTACATCATATGCAAGTCAAGATAGTCCAGCCCGTAATAGCCCCATTTTTGTCGATAAAAAGGGCGCAGTTGGCGTCTGAAAAAAGACATGGTGTCACCTCTTTGGGGATATATTATACAGCGTGAAAGTAAAAGTAGAGAGTAAGTAACGCTACTTGAATACTGCTGTTAAGTCCCAATTTCATCATCGAGTGGTAGAAAATACATCATGTATTCACGGCTATAAATCCCAAAAGGAGTAGCTAGATATTTTAGACTTATAAATTACCCAGACACTTTTTTAAGGTGAGTGGAAAAAAATAAGTAATATAATAACAAGTGACAGAGCAAACCCCTAAGAGATATACGGCAGCGTCAATATTATACCCTTTACTTAACAACAAACTCACATAGTAAGCAATGAAATGAGGTCCAATATCCTTGCAGTTGTCCTTGATAGAGCCTGTTTGGTGCACATGCAGTCCATGTAGGCCCGGCTCCAGGTTGGTCACATTTCCCTCGATGGTCACTGGTCCATTGGGCACTATTTGGGTGAACACCAGCTCGCCGCTGACCGCTGACCCTTCATCAGGTTGCAGGTACACTATTGCTTGTATGCCTGGTATTCCACGAACTGACTGAAATTTTAAACAAATGAATTGAGATTCGTTAAATGTTTCAATGAGGGCACTCCCTCACAAGAAATAGTTTACTTAGAAATATTTAAATTTCTTTGTGGCATATTTTCTGATCTTTACCCGACCTAATATCACACAGCTTGACATATATTTCATCACTAGCATTTAATTTTAAGGGCAACTTTAAGGTTGAACCTTAAGGTAGTGAACACCAAAATAGGAAGTCTGAGACTCAAAATTACCGATTTGGCAAAATCTGGATAGAAGACGAAATAAATAATTGTTGTGAAGAGTTGCCAATTTTATCGCCAAATAATCACTAAGCCCCCCAAACACTTAGCCATTTCGTGAGATTAATGAGTAAGATTAAAAAGGCGATAGGCCTACTCCCTATCACGGAGTACACTGTGTTGTACTTGTACTGTACTGAGTACATTTGTATTTGTATTTGTACACTGTCCGACCAAAACGTGGGTACTCAGGTGACAAAGTCACGTGATGTTCAGAAGTATTAGTACCTCTGCCAACCCCTTCGGGGATATTCGGAGTGAAAGTTTATGTTATGTTATTTTAATGTGTACAAAATAGAAAGGGCAAACTATATCGACACTACAAAGCACTGCCGACTGCCCATCAATAAAAAATCAATTGCTAAGCGCTGCTGTCTTAAATTTACTTCTTTAAAAACTTGTGTAGACAGAGAGTTACAGTCAGGTAAAAATTAAGCATTTTACTTTCTATCCCATAGATGTAGTATTATTTATTATATATCAATATTTTATCCTTTGATAAGATTAGCAATAAAATTAAAATCCGAATGGTTTTTCAGTTCGATATTGATTCATATATGTAACCAACGTCAGTAAACAATGTACAACTCATAAATATATCGTGTTAAAACTAGCTATCAAATAATAAATATTAATGTCTCATTACCACCAAAGATTTATGTGTGTGAACATCACTACTGTCGGATATTTTAAATGTAAATAGTTGTACGTTTGTTTGTTTTCGCGTTGTGTCATGCAATTAGGAGCTGTAGGCCTAGCACGAGCGTTATCTCATCGTTACTCTGTCCGATATCTAGTTAAAAGGTCGCTTGTGCTCGCCATGCTGGTGATGATACTTCGTAATGCAATTTTATTAATTACATTAACAAGCACATAATCATGAATACCTTAACTTCGTTAACATTCATAGGATTATATCTATTTATGGATACCGGATAAGTAATAAATAATTTATGGTGTTATGAACGATCGATGATGCTGAAGATGAGTAAATTTTAAGGGTATGAGGGGCGGATTTCAAATGCTATGGCACGATTTTGTAGAATTGGGTAGGGTATTCTGAGTAGTAAAGATAACAGAAGAATGCTAAATAATATATAATCTGACTTCATACCATTGGAAGCAATTTTCGTTATGATTATTTATTGTAATCTACAACATATACTTTATTTAGATCTTTTATTTATCTTTTTGACGACGTCCGTGTCGAGTGGTTAGGTGACTAGCTTCTGGGACCGGAGGTCGTGGGTTCGATCCCCGCTGAGGGCATCATTTACGCGATGAGCATAAATGGTGTTTTTGTCTTGGATGTTATTTATACGCGTATTATATTAAATATATCGATGAGTTAGTTTGTATCCCATACCTCAAGTCATTAAGTTGTTCTTACTTTGGGGCTAACTTGATCTGTGTCATAAGTCCGTTGTATTTATTTATTTTATCATCGTAAAAGTAGGAGGAGGGGGGAGACAAATATTACTACTATTATTCAAATTGGGTAGCCCGTACATATAATATTTAAAAATGAAACATACATACATATACTTACGGCTATAAATCCCTTAACGGGGTAGCTAGAGCTTTGGAATGAGAAATTCCTCAGAGAAATAAAAATAAAACACAGTATTAAAAAAAAAGACACATTAAGACGACATTTGTAAATAAAACTTAAAAAAACAAACTTATCACATATCATTAAACTAAACAATAAGTCACTTCCTTCCGCTCCCACAAGGATATTAATGACATTATCAGATGTACTGTGAGATCATTACATTGAGAAGTACCAAATAACATGGATGCCGTGACTCCAAGAGAAACGACAAGGTCTAATACCAATTAATAATTATCGATACTCAAATTTAAGTGCCATTGGTCTGATCTCTTCAGCTTTAAGTATTTGATCACGAAGTTTTTATGACTTCATCGATGCATAATAATACACAGATTTTTTTAAATCGCTGCGGCCGTTTTGAAGCTAAATATAAAATTTTTGCAATTATCACAGATTGTCTGTTTTTGTTATTTTGGCGTAATTTGCAGGATTCTTATAGCTGCGAGTTGAAATCATATAAAAAATTTCGAGATGTGGTGAGAAGCGTATAGGGTATATAATATAAAGAACTCCTAGAAAGTAATAATTTCTAGACTTACTGCTTTTATTTAATTTAATACTTTTAATCGAACCTTATATTCCTATTGGCGATAGCAGACACTATTAAACGTCAGTTTGTAAGGACTTGACAAACATCTCTTGCTACCAGATGCTGAAAATGCTACTTCCCTTATATACTAGAGTAGGTACTTCTCATAAATATTTCACACTAGTGGATCGTCCCAGCTTCGCACGGGTAGCGTTGTTTTTTTAAATATCTGAGGTTTCTTTCTTCAGTCACTGCTCAAGCCTTATGAAATTCAGCGCAATGTTTTCAATTTATTAAATTTATAGCACTCCCTAAACAGTGTAGTTTGGTGATTTTGAATGCGCTTTAATGAACGGTTCAGTATTTCCGTTTAATAGCAAATTTTGGAATAAAACGCGATGAAGTATTTATACTAAACAATAAATCATTACGTGATGTAGGATGCAACTACTGGCGCCATCTAGTATGTTATATGTAAATTAGTAAAGATTTGGTTTTGATCACGGGCGCGATGGCTTATTTTATGTATAATTTCGGTGTTTCTCTACCGATTTCTATGAATCTTTTTTTATTGAATAGGTAATAATGTTACCTTTTTTAAATTAGGGATGAGTGAGAGGTTTACAAACGTAAGAGTAAACAAATATAATCAGAATGTTCCGAACTGCTAAGCTATCAGGAAATACACGTGTTATTGTGAGTCAACCGTAAAAGATAGACATAAACTGTTGAAGATTTTTTTTAGATAATTTTATGAAGAATATTTCCGTCATACATGATTTCTATGTAAGTTTAACCATTAAGGCTGCACACGCGACGGAAGCTTAAAAAATGGAGTAACTTCTCCCGTTTTCCCAAAATTTCCCAAAATTCCCCTTTACTACTCTGCTGGAAAGTATACAAAAACCTGCGCAGGAATATGAAGAATAATTGTACCAAGTTTCGTTAAAATCCGTCGAGTAGTTTTCGTTTCCATAAGGAACATACAAACCGACAGACAGACAGACAGACAGACAGACAGACAAAAATTTTACTGATTGCATTTTTGGCATCAGTATCGATCCCTAATCACAACCTGATAGTTATTTTGAAAATATATTTCATGTACAGAATTGACCTCTCTACAGATTCATTATAAGTATAGATAAATCACTAATAATATGTTCGTTAATATTTTATTTTACATATACACATATACACATAATATACTCACGGCTATAAATATTATCACATACATACATACATATACTCACGGTTATAAATCCCAAGAAGGGGTAGCCAGAGCTAAGGAACTAGAAGATCCTCAGCCACTTTTGGAAAGTTGAGTGGGGAAAGATGGCAAAATAAAGGTTGTTGGTGATGGGGCATCGCCCAAAAATCCCTTAAAAGCCCCAACACCGTTAGTCGCCTCTTACGTACACCCACCGGCAGAAATGGGGTAGTGTTATTGTAAGCCGACACTACACAGCACATAATATACTCACGGCTATAAATATTCTCCTGTGTTACAAAATGCCGAGCCACTTTTAGAAGTTGAGCGGGAAAACGATGTTAAAATAGGATGGTTTAGTTGGGTCTCCAGTTACAACGTCCAACATTTCTAGTACGACACCCGCGGGAAAAATACGTTAGTACTATCCTAAGCACACTCTGCCCTCTTACTTACTTATACACACGCCCATTATTCCCATTGGGGTAGGTAGAGACTATCGATCGCCACTTAGTACGATCTTGGTCAGGGGTCTGATATTATCTTGGAGTAAAATTAGTATAACCTACTTTCTTTTGTGTTAAATATTGAAAAAATATCAATACAAAAATTGTACTCTTATAGATTATAGCATATTCTAAAATGTAATTGATGTGGTTTGTGTTTTTTTTTTAAATAGTAAGTTTTTTATTTTATTGCAGAAATAATCAGAGATTATAAACCAAAGGTTAAAGCAGTAAGTAGGATATCGCGTGAAGCTAATTTACGTCTTAGCGTCTTGTGAGGATGTTACGGTGTCATGCTTGGAGCCAAGGTTTCAAAGTTTCCACAAGTCATCGTATTGACTAGCCGCACTACACGATTTAACACTTCTTCATGTTTGGAGGTAATGGATATTTATTGACAATCACAATAAGGGATAGGGCTCTCATCGTGCCGATAAATTAACAGAGTTAACTTATAACCTATATTCTAAAAAGATGTAGACAGACCAGAGCATCGGAATTAATATGTCCTCAACTATTGAAATTTGCAAATAAATCGACCTTTGTTCTGCAATCTTTTCCCTACGCAACCTTCAAAAGCGGCTGTGGAATTTACGTTTTCAATTTGTGAAGCTCAAACTCTTTTATTTGGGATAGTAGTTGATGGATTCACGGTTTTCAACCATATCCCATAGTACAGCAGCTACTAAAACACCCCATATTCTCGAATCGTCTCGAAGGATGCTCATTGGGAAAAAATTAGTAGTGCCCTTTTAAGGTAACACCTACGCGGCTAATTGGAGCATAGCTTCGTTAACCCATTACTTGGCGGTTCGTTTGTCATTAAACTCCTGTCGGACCATTCGTCAGATCTGTATCAAACTTTGCCTAATACTTTAATACTTTTCAGTAAGTGCAATAATCGCCCTAGAGAATTAACTTTGTTAATAGACTATGTCAGTGAGCGCGTGCATGATACAGAATGGTAAATTAAGTCAACTCTTCGGTCCTTTACTCAACTCAACTCAAACATTGTCACCTGGTGTTCAGAGTATCCACGTTTTGCTTGGGCAGTTTACTCACGTGAGAGAGGGCAGGCCTATTGCCGTTTTGTACGGAATACACTGTCACATGCACTACTAAGTACAACTGAGCTATATGGGTTTCCTCACGATGATTTCCCTCACCGTTAACAACCATAATAAATTAACCACACATAATGTCTTTGGACATGACAAATTGGTGTAGGCCCGACCCGGGATTAGAACACTAGTCTGCACGATAAGCGGTGTTCTACCCACTGAGCTATCACGTCGTCACGGGGGCGTATACCCAGATGTCGTGGGTTCGAGTCCCGCTGTAATAATCCCCACATGATTCATGCAAATCAAAGCCTAATTATATTATCATAATATTCGATAGACTTCCAATGTTAGAAAAAGCCCTCCATAAACTCTTAACTACGCTACGGCCGGTCCTACACATCCCTATTGCGATCCAAGCATAGGCTTGTAATGAACTTTAACTAATAATTAACTTAAGGTACTTACTGGGTTCAAATTGAGTTGTTTTTGATTTCTATCTCCGGATATGGAAAATGGATTTCCAGCAGCATCCTGAAATTAAAGTCATAATGACAACAATACATCAAATACAAACAGATTTATATTATTGATGTATCTTAAAACATTTAGATTGTTTAAATTTTTTTCAAGGTACCAAACGTATTTATTTGAGACAAATATTAATTCATTTAATGCATTAATGAAACATAGCTAGGAAAACCATGCGATTTCGATTATTCGTCCTAATTAGGTCATGTGGCAAATTAAGAGTATTAAAATGATTGCGGTAATTCTCGTTTAGCTTGTAAAATACCTACTGTATCCAGGCAGATAGCAGGCAAAATATTATATTAATATATCTATCCTTAAGTTACCTAACTACCTGCTATTTACTACTACTGACTAGAGTCGCAAAAAGGGGTAGCCGGAGCTTACGAGTCTACAATTCTATACTCTACTTTTAGACATTAAGAGGGAAAAAGCATCTCAGGTTTCGAATGCAAAACCTTTACCTAAAAACCTTTCACCCTTAGTTACCTCATACGACAACCACGGTATGAGATGCCATTATAATATTTTAATACCGGCACGACAAAACAAAAACTTTGAGCTCCTCGTGCTACCTTCAAATGTTTTTGCATCAATATAAAACAAGGTCATCTACAAAAAAAATAATTATTTAACTTACATATAAATAAGGTTCCATAAATACTTCGTAGACATTGCTCTGGTAATCTTCGACTGCTGGTAGCGTCCTTATAACGAGGTTCCTCCCATACCCGGGAACTCCTTGCAACGCTTTACCATGAAGAACTGATAGCAACCACAGTAGTTGACCCAAAAATATATGCAATCTTAGATTCATTATTATTATTCGACTCAGAACAAGTAACAAGCTTTTCAACGCGTGTATATGGTTTTAATATCGATAAAATATTGATGTAAAAACTGTTTTTAAAGACAACCGAGGTCTATGATGACTGTTTGAATATTGATTTCGTGAGATGATCGTCAAGGCTTTACAATGATGTCAGGCTGAGGTTGCTTAAAGAATGCATTGAAGTCGTTAGGTGTGTGGGTAAAGGAACTGTGCTTATAATTTTAATTAATGTTTTAACACGGCCATTTGTAATGTAGCCGAAAAGGAAGTATGTGAGCCGGTGTTTAATTAGTAATTAATGCAACTGAATTTTATGTCATGGGTAGTCGCATTATAACTGGTAGTTTGATGAAGGACACGGTAATGTTTTTGAATCAAAGCTAATGATTTTCTTAGGCTATTATCCTTCAGGCCTAGTGACCCATAAGATTTACGGTTGTTTTTAAAAGGGAACATCGCGAAGACGGCTTAAGTTAATATTTAATTATATATATCTGTGTATCCACTAGAAATAGTTAGACTTATCTTCCACCAATTTGGTGATAATGCCATAAGGCTTAAGAATAATACAAAATTAGATTAAAAAATAAGGTATTGTTTGATTTTTGTTGGTTGTACATTGTTTATAAGTAATCATGATAATTAAAAAGCTATATCTGATTTAAGCCTCCAGTTCGTCATTTGACCTGCGATGCAGACCTTGGATTTAATTAGTATGATTATATAATTCCCGCCAGTTTTTGTAACGTTCCAAGTATGCTATTGTCTTTTTCTTTCAAACTTCTAAAATGGATATCAATTTGGCGCCCACATAATATTTTTTTTGGATATGTTTTAAACAAAACATAGCGGTGCAAGAGGCGTGGGTTCAAATCTCGAGTCGAGCCTACACCAATGTGTCTTTTTAAAGTCATATGCGTGTTTAATTTATCACGGTTGTTAACGGTGAGGGAATACATCGTGAGGAAATCCACATGACCAAGTTTGTACTTAGTCAGGTGATCTTGTATTCGTACAAAACAGCGATAAGCCTACCTATCACGTTAGTGCACTGCCTTAGAAAAACGTGGGTACTTTGAACATCAGGTGATAATAATGCCACGTGATATTTAGAAGTATTTGTACCTCTGCCGCACCTTCGGAGATATACAGCGTGAACGTTTGGGTTTGAGTCGTTGAGCTTCTAAAAGCTTTTGAGCAGCAAAAATTTACACCTTTTCGCAATATCTATAGTAGAATTTTGATTGGTCTGATGTTATTTTCCTGAGTAGTTTGAGGAATAAATTTAGTGATATCGGTTAGCGATTGGATTCGCTTTTTAATTGCGTTTTGCTGCTTTACTTATATTATTGATACGTTTTGGTTCGTTGATTGTGGACCCAATCCAGAAAATTATAAAACCTATGTGTGGCTGTAGATATAGTATTATTTAATTTGAATATGATATTTTTATTAGTACTTGCTCGAAAGCATAGCAATTAAATATATGTGGTGTGGGTAAAGTTGCTAATTTGACTCGACAATTTGTAGGCATTTCAAGCGTCTATGTGCCACCTTTATAGATATTGAGTGAAAATTGTATGATGGTGATATCCTTCAATTCGATTTCAGCTGCTTGGTCAGGGTGGGGGTGGTCAAAGCGGCGGCACCGGTTTTGGTTACCCTCCCATCTAACAACCGAACAGCTCACCTTGCCACCGACCTACGAAAACCACAAGAAGTATTTGGATGAAAGTCGGGAAAAGCAAAGTCTCAAAACGTATGAGTATGTGAAGTGAATCGCATAACTGTCACAATACGACAACAACCGCACCTCAGCGATCACGAGGCGAGGGACAAAAGCCACGGGGCTCGATGGGCTGAATAGCACTGGTAGGGTCTTTAACACCCTACCGCAACACATCTAAACCCCGCTCATAACATAACACGTCGCTCGGACACAGCATCTTCCCTTATTCCAGGAAAAAAAGGCAACGTGATAGGTATATAAAAACCTGCCAAGTAACACAGCAAACCACAGCAAGTAAGTCAGCATAATTAGCTAGTAAGATCAATGACTTATCATCGCTTAAATCAAACACGTCTTACATTCCAGCAGCATTCAGATTCACTAAAATTCGGTTTACGATACTTTTTGCTTGACTTTGTTATATATATATTCTAAACTCAAAAAGTTATAAAAGCACCGCCTCTTGCTTTGCTTGTATGAACATCATATCACATGACTAAGTAAATCTCAGCCATGTGGTTCTCTGTCTCCATGTCAAGTATGTGATTATATTTAGTTATGTGATAGTGTGTTCGTTGGTATAGGCGCAAAGCCTGCCCTCTATTAATATCAGGCAAAAGTGGGAATAGCAGGTGAAAAAATGCACGTGATTTCCAGAAGTATCTCTGCTATCCCTTCGATGAAATACGGCGTTGACCGTTTATAAGGCAGATCAAAGTAAGTTATTATCAAAAATTCATAGTATTTCATTTCTATTTGAAGGTACGGTACGTGAGATTGAAACTATGGTGTCCAATATATGACCAGAGCCTTGTAACGGGTTAACATCATCAGTCAATTTACGTTCACTGCTTTATATATCCGTGCCCTAAAAATTTCCACAACGACCGGTCCTGCACTGCCCAGCATCCAACAGCTTCCCACTATTTTCATCAAGTTGTCAAACCACCTTGAAGTAGACCTACTAATACTGCATGGTTCGGTACGTAGGCGCCACTACCACCACCTTCAAGAACCAATAACTGTCAGTACTTCGTGTGCCCTGCCCATTGCCATTTTAGTTTTGCAACTATTTGGGCTGCGTCAGTTACACGAGTTCACCCAAAAAACTCTTCATTACGGTTTCGATCATGTGATGAAACTCTTAACATAGACCTCTCTCGTGGATACTAATACATTAAATTACACTCGAACCTAGTCGCTTTTATTGTCAATGGTAAAGATTTTTAATGTGAACTTGCAATCCACTAAAAATAAAATCCTGTGAAAGTTCTTTATCCATCCAAAATAAAGAATCAAACCTTTGACTATAAACACTATAGACAGAGTCATAATGCAACGGGAGCGTACCTCTTTTAGAAAGCAATATTTTTCCCTGTAATGTTGCGATCACTAGAAAACAATTACCCCAAAATACTATAATCACCATTCTAAAAGCTACTTTTTAATTTAAAATTGTTTACGTAAATTTATTGTTTAATTAAAGGTTTACTGTTTATTATATTATTTCCTGCAATCATATAATTATACATACTTGCTCCTAGTATTATACAATCTTTTTTGTTCAATTTTACCATTTATACTGATGTTTAATACACCATGAAATCTAAAGCATTGTACTAACTTTCAGGGATGAATCTTCCCATGATTACGAATAAATTTTTGTACGGGACTAACCTTGTTACTAGACAAAAAAAAACAGCAGTTCTATAAGTGCAAGTTATGTAAATATCATACGGGTCATGGGTATAGTGGGGTCTATGTTTGTATTTTGAAAAATAAAAGACAGCATTATTTTATACATGAGTTTTATTGCATTATTTACTATTGACCTTTAAACAAAATCAGTTTCGTGTGAAAATTTCGAATTCTTTCGTCTATTTCAGTCACATTTTTCAAAAGATGATGTATTCGTACATCTAAGTATTTTAAAGCCATAGCCTTTATTAATAGCACAAGGTGATTTTCGAAGGTGGCTCTGATGTGGTCGTTTAATGTCGGAAATATTCTTTTACCTAAATTCTTTTTCAAAACAACTGCGACCATTTGAGCCAAAGTTTTCGTCTTTGGACAAAAACGAGTAGACTTTAAATTTTATAGTATGCCTCAAAACTTTGGTTGGTTTCCAATTGCATCTTCCAGTGGCCGCAATCCATTTTTCTCGTAGATTCGGGTGTTTAGGAAAACTGTAATGAATACGAAGAAATTAAATAAATATAACAAATTTATTACTTACTAATTCCGTAGATAACAATTGGAAATCATTCAGCGTCGCTATAGCGCGACGAAATACATAATATACTCACTCATTAACATCGGTTTACTTATTTAAAAATTTTACCCTAACAACAGGGTAGGATGAAAACGTGAATTATGGCAGCACTGAGATACTGCATATTTTTAGGTTATGCTATTAAAAAAATGCTCAAAATAACTAAAGAAAATGCTAGTAATCTAGTTCAACGTAATTAACATTTGAATCACTTATTTTCTGATCGCGCAATACAGAAAAACATTAAAAAACTCACTCACTTGTGGAAAGTCAATCCTTCGATGTGTTTTTCGCTACGGCTTCCGCAGCCAAGCACGCTACACCCAACCATACCTCACTAAATAATAACTTAACTAATGGAGTCTCTTTTGTCACAATAACAATATACAAATGAATAAAATCTTTCTCAAAATCATAAGAAAACCAAAATCGCTCACAAGTCGACGCTTTGTTTGCCACAATTTAAAAGTGTGACATCAACAAAACGGGTTACGCGATAGAGATGACAATAAAGATTTGTGTCTCTTTTTAACATATAAGAACTTAAATAAGGGCTTCTCTTTTTAAAATGGATGACGTAACATCGCTCTGTATATAGTGTTTATAGTCAAAGAATCAAACCATAAAAGGTACAGATCCACAATCTTTTCTTGGCCGGCGGCGACTACTGGTACTACTGTCGCCATTTTGAAATATCCGCCTGTCATTGTCAGTTAGTTCTCAACTAAATAAAAATTATAGGGTGACCTACGTATACAGGATGGCTCATTCAAATCGGTCAGTATGGAAAAGTCTGACTATAAGACATACGAAGATTTGTTCTTAGGAACCATGTCACCGATTTTGATAAAAAGAAAAACTGCATTCATACATTTGAAAAAAAAAACTGTACCCAGCTCGGGAATCGAACCCGGTTGTTTTGAAAAAATAAACTTACACTTTTTCTATTTTGATATCGATTGTGTAGTTCTTAAGCTGTAAATGCCTCTATAAAACATGATGTCTAAAATGAATAAAATGCATTGATTTGACATACTTTAATTTCTCAAAATAGGTGTTCGAAGTGACCACCGTTACAATATTCAATAAGTTCAGGCATGTTAAATTGTCCCTATGACTGTTTGTACCTCTCAACTTATTAATAATAAGTTATTACATACATGCACCGTATCATGTGGTTTGCATTCCATTAAACATTTAAGGAAGTTTTGTTATCTACACTAACAAACAATTGAAAAGCCCACTTAAAGTAAGTATGTAGATATTGTAGATACACAGGCGTGTTAAACCTCATTTGAAAATGGAACGTCTCGGTGTGACTGATCAAATAGCAATAAAAAGAAAGAAAAAAAAGAAAACTCGAGTGTCAAATGTTTTGGCGGGAACTGAAAATCAGTACTTCGGTATTTTTGTGTTGGGAAAATGCGTTTTACAAACTCTGAGCAATTAGATTTATTGGAAGCTTACTTTAAAAACGAAATTGCTCCCGTGCACTACATTGGTACCATATCAAATATCCGACATGTATTTTACCTACTTGTAAAATATTCATCAAAATTGTTCACAATTTAAAGACCCATGGAAGTTTTAAGAAGCCAAAAATAGTAAAACCAAGACAATGTGATGAAAACATGGAAATTAACATTTTAACCTATTTTGAAGCAACACCAGATGCCTCCACCCGTAATGCAAGTTGTGATATTCCTGAAATTTCACGTCGGACTATTCAAAGAACCCTAAAGAAACATATATACAAGTGCTACAAGAATGGACATTGGGTGCAGTCCTTACATGCAGGAGATGAAATTAGAAGTCTTGAATTTTGTAATTGGTTAAAAGAAACAATGGATCTAGACAGACATTTTTTAAAGTTTGTAATATTTTCTGAGGAAACTCAATTTTCCAACAACGTAATGCACAATCCTAAAAATCATCACTATTGGAGTCGAGAAACTCCCCTACGAATGCAAGAAGGACGCCGTCAAGTTAGATTCTCATTTAACTGCTGCGTCGGCCTACTTCACAATAAGGTACTCTTGTTTAAAATTTATGATGGACATTTGGACAGATTCAAGTACCTTGCAATCTTAGAAGATCTTTTAGAGGCCGTACGAGAAATATCAGCAGAAGTAAGAGAACAACTTTATTTTCAACAGGACGGAGCACCGGCTCACAATAGTCGCATAAGACATAAGACATTTATTACAAGAAAAACACATTACATTAGAATTTACAATGATTCACGCACTAGGCATTGCCTGTATCGCATGAATCTAGGGAACACATTTAAAATACACAACAAATAATACAAGTCTTAATTAAGAGAGAAAAAGAAACAAAAAACTGGTTTAAATAAAAATAAAACTAACTAAATTACAAAAGCAACTAAGTAATAGTTTGTGCATATTGCGAAGTGTTTAGTTACGAGTGTATGTGTGTGTGTGTGTATTGGATATGTATGTGAGAATGACTGTATGTGTGACTGTGTGTATGTGCGAGGGTGAATATTTGTGAGTGAGTAAGTGTATGAGTGTGTGTGTGAGAGACAACTACGAGACAACTTCTAGCAAAGCCTCTGTATCAGCGTATGAAATATTCATTAATTTTTTAAATAACTCTTTTTTACTCTTACTTTTATCACATTGTTTTAATGTGACAATATCTTTAACCAGTTTATTAAACAAGAAGGGAGATAAAAAACTAGGGAACCGTTGAGCAAAAGTAGTGCGAGTCACTGGTACCGGTAACTGAAATAAACGTTTGCTAAACATATCACTGCGGTGCTGTTGGCACATGTTTTGTTTTGCAGCTAGGACAGCTCGCTGAATAAAACGTTTGCGCACACTAAGCAAATCAGCTTCTTCATATAATGCTGAAGTGGAGTATCTTCGAGGTTTTCTTAGTAATGTCTTCAACACAGCTCTCTGGGCCCTCTCTAGGACAATCATGGTTTTAGTTGCACATCCACCCCAAACCAATATACAATAATTAAGTATAGATTGGCATAAAGCCAAATATACGGTGCGTAGTATCCTGCCATGCGTTACTTCACGTAGAGACCTTATAACAAAAATAATTTTCCGTAAGCGAGCGGAAGTGATACTAATATGCTCCTTAAAGTTAAGATGCTCATCAATGACTATGCCTAGCATAGCAAGAGACTTTTTAAATGAAAACTTTCCGAGAAAATGGATTAGTACGAACGGCCCTATCAAATGGCCGGCGAGGTCTCCCGATTTAACGCCTCTAGACTATTTTATATGGGGTTACGTTAAGGATGAAGTTTACAAAACAAGCTATGACACCGTTGAAGACCTAAAAGCAGCCATAGAGCAAATTTTAACGCAAAATTTACCACATGAAGATACAAAATGCAATAGTAAGATCGTTACCTAAACGTGTTGAACATTGTATTGAAAAAAATGGTGGTAACTTCGAACACCTACTTTGAGAAATTACAGTATGTCAAAACAATGCATTTTATTCATTTTAGACATCATGTTTTATGGAGACATTTACAGCTTAAGACCTATACAATCGATATCAAAATAGAAAAAGTGTAAGTTTATTTTTTCAAAACAACCGGTTTCGATTCCCGAGCTGGGTACAGTTTTTTTTTCAAATGTATGAATGCAGTTTTTCTTTTTATCAAAATCGGTGACATGGTTCCTAGGAACAAATCTTCGTATACCTCATAGTTTCAGACTTTCCCATACTGACCGATTTGAATGAGCCACCCTGTATAATAAATTATCACTTTCATTATTATTTTTTGTAGAGGAAACTTTTTTTTAAAGACAATTATTTTTATGATGTATCTTTGCTTATTAATAAACGCTTTTATTTCCAGTATTCATTATAAAAAAATATGAAAATTATTATTTATTTTGTTAAATTTTATCTAAGTAGGCTAACACCGTCCGAAAAGTTGTGCGCACATAATAATAGCGGTGCGGGTTACGGGAAGTGGGGAAATGCTCCCAAATGAGATTTCACTTCGTATACACTGATTCGTAGGTTCTAATCCTAATGCGGGGATGTAGCAATGTGTTATTTCTTAAGTCATACCCGTCTGACATATATATAAAAATACAAGGCTGTTAACAGCAATAGAAAAGTGTACTAAGTAAGTACCATAAATTCACTGACCCAGCAAAATGAATGACCCTAACGATGTAATGTTTAGAATTATTTTTTCTGTGTCACCTTTTAAGGGGATCTATGTGTGAATATGAAATGTAAAAGACAGTACACGACAAGGTAAGCCTCTGATTTACAGGATTAATAAATGATTTTATGTAGTTACCCACTTTTTTAAACTCTGAGTGTCACAAATAACAAATCCTTGAGTATAAAATAATGAAACAGTTTGCAGAGAAGTACAATTTTCAATGTTATCGCTTAAAGCGATCTCTTCCAGACAACATTTGCGAGGCAAGATCAGCGAATTCAGGATACACAGTCATTCGAGTAGACATACAAGCCAAGGGCAAAAATAAATAAATATAATTAGCTTATATCAAAACGAACTTGTTTACTTACAATAATAGTTATTACATACATGCATACATATACTCACGGCTATGAATCCCTAAAAGGGGTAGCCAGAGCTAAAGAATTAGAAACTCCTCAGCTACTTTCGGAAAGCTGAGTGGGGTAAAGATGGTAAAATAAAGGTTATTGGTGATGGGTCTCCAACCGCATCGCCCAATTCTCTTAAAAGCCCCAATACCGTTAGTCGCCTCTTACGTACACCCACCGGCAGAAATGGGGTAGTGCTATTCCAAGCCGACACTACACTGCAATTGGTTATTAATTAAATGAATATTATATATATTGTTTTTTTAAGACATTTCAATACATAAATAAATTAGCCTGTATGATGTAAAATTATTTCCCTTATAATGGTAAATTTTTATTTACCAGCAATACTAATATCGATGACAGCGACGCCCTTACCGGCCAAGAAATGTTTGTGGATCTGTAGCGTTGGTAGGTACTATTTGGAAAATACCATAGTGCTAATCTTAGGAATAAATAGAATATATAGGTAGTTATGTACACATTTTAATAAATATTGCATATGTTATAGGCCACAGACAAAATATCCACGAACAAAAATTATCCTATACGTCACTTTAACGTCACCAAATACAATTTAAAGCTACCACGTAAACATATCAATTTCATCATAATATATCAAGGAATCATCAATTTCTGGTGTATATTCTAACCTTTCTTTACACCAGCATTCTACTGGATTTCTTTCACATCCCTAAAAATATGGAGTTAAAGCGCTAAGGGCATGAATCGTAACTTTTTGTATAGTTATTCAAGCAACTCTGAACCTAGTGAGCTGTCACAAGTTGGATGTAAGTTGGACAAGTGGCTATGGGGAGCCTTCTGCTGTGGGGTTCCAGGCGAGCCCTGCTACTTCTGTAGGTGTTGCTGGAAGCTTGAGGATGAGGGCAGGAACTGGGACCCGAATATATTTCCGCGAGGTACAGTTAAAGGTTATAACGGTATTGTTAATCTGGAATGTATTTTGAGTAAATGTCCACCACTGTCTTCCATTATCTCCCCTATCAGAGTCTTCTGCAATGTTTCTTTTCTTTTAATTTAAGTCTGGATATACATACATATGCTGGAAGCTTGAGGATGAGGGCAGGAACTGGGACCCGAATATATTTCCGCGAGGTACAGTTAAAGGTTATAACGGTATTGTTAATCTGGAATGTATTTTGAGTAAATGTCCACCACTGTCTTCCATTATCTCCCCTATCAGAGTCTTCTGCAATGTTTCTTTTCTTTTAATTTAAGTCTGAGTCTGATATACTCACGACTATAAATCCCTTAACGGGTTCAGAGCTTTGGAATGAGAAATTCCTCAGCCACTTTTGGAAGTTGATTGGGGAGAGGATGGTAATAATAAAAATTGATTTTGGTGACGGGTCTCCAACCACATCGCCCAAAAATCACTTGAAAAGCCCCTATACCCTTAGTCGCCTTTTACAATCACCCACTATATGAATTTAACATATATTTATCCCTCGAGGTACGGGCTGGAAGACTGCACTCTTGTCGTGAAATGGGAGCTATGTCTGTAAATGTAATCTGGTGATATTTGCGCCTTGTCGTTTTCTTTATGCAATGTTTTGTATTTAACTGCGCTTTCAACTTGTGTAAAAATAACTTGGGCGTCTAGCGGCCTTCACAGGCGTACCAAGTGCAAGTAATATGTCATAAGTTGGGGCAACAAAACATAATGGAGGTAGATGTTAAAAACTTGTAGTTTAAAATAAATCTGAAGTTCAGTGTCGGCATAAGATAGTATTAACCCATTGTATCCCGTAGGTACCGTTAAATACGTCTTAGGGTTTTGGGGCAAAAATATAAACATTCTTTTTATATTTTTTCTTCTCTCAGCTTGTAAAAGTAGCGTTCTTGCAGTTACAACCCATATATGCCCCTTTCGAGGGGCTCGAAGTTAGTATGTGTAAGCATTTTTTGGCCTTATAGCACCACGCTGGCTAAGTGCGGTTCGGAAGGCAAAAGAGCCTTAGGAATTTTAAATTTTTAAAACTCTGGTTACCCTGTTTTGGAATTTATAGGATATGTAAAAAGAAACAGTAATGCAACCTCTCTGACCCCTACACTTCCTTATAATACAATTTTATACATGGAATTGCGAAATATGGTGACATTTCGATGGAATTACCAAATGCATTTTCTGAGAAAGTTGAAACAGCAAAAAACATATTAAAACACATTACGTTAACGAGACTCGTAATTATTCTTATGAGATAATGAATTAAGAGTTTGTCATCAATATAATGGCTTTGTTAGATGGGATCCAAGACATCATTTCATAAAATAGCGATATTAATTCTATGGTACTGGGAGCATCGGATGTTTCTTGTTACCAGTGATCGATTGAATAAGAACAAACTTACTAACTTAATATGTGCGTCGCATAAGAGCCCCTCTTAAAAAGGACTTCAATTTCATTTAGATTTTTTAAGTGACTGGTTTGGTAACTATTCTGTAAATAGGTATTTCAAACGTCAATCTATCTTTATCAATATCGAGGAAAACCTTTTTTTGTCTTTATAACATACAAAATAACATACGTGCATTATTACTACTAACTGCTATCAATTCAAAAAAGGGTAACCAGAGTTTTAGAATTACAAATTATTTAATTACTTCGAGAAGCTGAGTGGGCAAAGTAATTGAAAAGTTTGTGATTATTCTCCAGCCACTTCCCCCAACGCGATCACTCAATAAGCCACCCACAAAAAATATGTATTGCTATTCTATCCGACACAATATATTTTTTATCATAAATAATTTAAGTAAAATTTGATAAATGGTAATAATAATTGACTAGCTAAAACATGTTCACAAATTCTTACAGACACGATAATAAGAAGCGAACAACACATCACCCGAATACACAGGCCACATGTTCCCTCGAAGAGCAGAAAGCAGAGTCCAGAGATCCTCACGGCAGTTCGAAGCGCCCTCACTGAACTGGAAAACACCAGGCGGTCCATACAATCGGAGCCGGTACCGACCCACCAGCCCTTACATCCAGGCCATATCACTTCTGAGACCAGCCCTTCACCACTACCCATCAAAGTATACCGAAACCCACCGGAATATGACACGAAACCAGCATAGTTACTCGTAAGGAGCGTTTACAGTGATATAAGTCAAGCTTCATCTAAGTCTGGTAATGTGGATTTTTGTGTTCAATGCCCCCCGTTATTTTTATGTGTTTTTGTGAGGATTTATTTTAATTTTAGTTGTAATATTTGTTATATTAAATCGAGCAATTATAACAGTAGTTGTTATTTTGATTTGTGCTCCTGGTTATGATGGAAAGTTGTTAAAAAATCACTTTTTTTAGAACTTACGACGACGGTTAAACTTAAATTGATAAAAAATATAATAACTTAAAAACTACCGACTTAAATTATATGTGACAAAGAATAATCCGTTTCGTATGTGAGGAATGTGTGTGAGGAGTATTTTCCTTTCTAACCAGTCAACTTCGGCCACTTAATGGAAAATGCCCTTAAGTTATATTTAAATCATCTAAGTTATTTTGGTAGTTTTAATATAATCTTCATATGATGACAATCAAAGACTATGAACATTTTTATTCTGTAAAACACCGTAGTCATAAATATGTTTTGGCATATACTTATTTCTCGGAAACCCAATTTATTCCATACAACAAAACCATGAGGAATGGACCAGATGCCCTCAAAAAATCAACCATCTAATATTCTAAGTTCTTTCCTCGCTCAAAGTGAACACTGCAGTGAGTAGTAGATATCCCGTTAAGCTCCATCATAATCACGGGCGGTGAATACAAAGGTTCTGAACACTACCTTCGCGATTGTATGCAAATGATGGGGTCCAAGGGGAATGTAGCGGGATTCTA
The DNA here is from genome assembly GCA_963576735.1 of Bedellia somnulentella. Lineage (NCBI taxonomy): Eukaryota > Metazoa > Arthropoda > Insecta > Lepidoptera > Bedelliidae > Bedellia > Bedellia somnulentella. The sequence continues at coordinate 2,944,337 of OY755173.1, forward strand.
TGTTTTCCACGTCACTATAGGAATAGCAATTGTTTTTTAATTCTATTTCGTCGCAATCTATGACATATATAGTTTTTTTTTGGGGGTGATTTTGGTCAAATTAAATTAAACTATCCCAGTGCAGTTAACAGTCATAATACATACATATCTCACGGTTTAAAATCCCAAGAAAGTGTAGCCAGGAAGTGTAGTTTGGTAGTTAATTGGCGAAAAGATAATTAAGTAAAAGTGGTCATGTATCTCCAATTACTTAAATAAATAAAATTCCCAAATATGCCTCTTTAGATACTCGTGGAAAGAAATAGGTTACTGCTATACTAAGCCGATAAAGCATAGCATAGCATATATACATAGATGCACATATTATATCAGAGATATTTTTCATACATACATATACTCACGGCCATAAATCCCAAAAAGGGGTAGCCAGAACTTTAGAGCTAGGAACTCGTCAGCCACATTTGGAAGTTGATAGGGGACAAGATGGTAGAAATAATGTATCATTGGTGATGGGTCTCCAAACCGCATGGCTCAAAATCCAGTTAAAAGTTCAATATTCTTTCATTAATCATTAGCATTTATATTATGAAGACATACATACATATCCTCACGGCTGTAAATCGCTAGAAGGGGTAGCCAGAGCTAAGGAATTAGAATTTCCTCAGACACTTTTGGATATGTGAGTGGGGAAAAGATGGTAAAAATAAAGGTTGTTGGTGATGGGTCTCCAACCGCATCGCCCAAAAAACCCTTAAAAGCACCAGTACCCACCGTTAGTCGCCTCTTACGTACACCCACCGGAAGAAAAGGAAATGGATGAAATGGGGGAAGAAAGAATGGGGTTGGGTATGAAGACAACCTATATATCTCCCCACTATGGAGCTGAAGCGCGTCACCTTGAATATGGGCCATAACTTCATACTACCCTAGTGTGTGTATGTAGACTATCGGCATAACCAATGACTGCTAGACGTGCCCACTAAAGCATGCAATCGTTAATCAGGTGATTAACCCTGCAATATCCCACCACACTGAATTAAGACTCACAAATTCATATTTTGAGCCCTCGGGAATCGAACCCAAGACTGAATTATTAGCTATACGCGTTGGTTGGAGCAGCTAAACTTCTAATCTCGTCGCATCGCTATAATAATTATTGAGAACTTGTTGTTTGATAAGTAGGTATAAATTTACTTTTAACTCAAACGTTCAAGCCGTATCTCCACGAAGGGGTTGGCTGAGATACTAAAACTTCTGACATCACTAGACTTTGTCACCTGGACCACGTTTTACATGGATATGTACTGACGAGAAAGAGGACAGGCCTATCGCTGTTTGGTACGAATACACTGTCACATAACTAAGTGCAACTTAGTAATGTAAGTTTCCTAACGATGTTTTCCCTCACCCTTTATAACCAAGATAAATTAACCACACATATGCCTTTAAGAAAAGACACATTGGTGTAGGCCCGTCCCGGAGATCGAACCGGCGCGGCGCCTCTCTGGTTGCTTTCCTCTTAACTACAAGTTTTTTGGAGTTGTGTAAAATAAAAAAAAACTCGTGTGCCATCATTTTCCATCTTAAACGTCAATATTTAAGCCAACTGCAATTGATAGTTGCGCTCAATTGACTTACCTACAACATTCCGAACATCAAACATCATTCGTATCTCTGAATAACAAACCTCGACACCTGAGATAAATTTCGTCATGATAAGCCGTGTTGATATTTCTAGTAGGCTACCACTTGATTACAGAACTGAGAACTTGAAAACAGGTTCATTGGCCGGTCTTGTGCAAGTACGTAGGAACCAGCGAGGCATTAACTATACAACTACGGAGTCAGCTAAGCTCGCTTAGTTGTGGAGTATCGTTTGTTAAAGGCAGACTGTTTGTGTTACCGCTTGGAAACTTTGCTAGTTACGGAGTTTAAGATGTAAGTAAATATTTTTGTGTGTCGAACTTGTGTATGTAAAGGTCTGATTTATTTAGATTTGATAGTTTGTGTTCAGCTCGGTAAAAAATATCTTATTACTATGAATATAGAAACTAAACTGTGGAACCTTTTTTAATAGTGTTATAAAATATGAAATAAGATGCATCATGGTATTGGAGTTGGTTTAATTACACCTAACTAATGTATACTTTCCTACGCACGCTATTTTGTTTAGGAAGAGTCAGCTAAATGTGCTTTTTCGTAATAATTAGGCCATTATAGAAGCACATGTCGGAAAAGTATTATTTTACACATTTGTTTTACAAAACCTTTTTATATCCATAGAATAGAATACTTTACACTTGATGTGATATTAGAAACTATAAGTGGGTTTGGATTATTTTTTATTTGTGTTTATTTTTTAACAAGAATTTATATTTTAAAAGTCGTATTTATGAATAATTTGTTAGAAACTATTTAATTGAATTACCACTATATTTAAATAAACTGTCTGAACGAAACAGACAAAACAACAACACTTTTTTTTGTTCCACTTGTATTCATTTTTGATTTAATGTTGGAATCTATTCCACCTTCGTTTATTTAAATTACTTTAAAAACCATCATGTTTCCTTATCATACTTTTTATCTTTGCAATCGATAAGGATGCAAAGTTATTTTTACTACATTACTAAGATCGAGATCTTGCAATAAGGAAACAATATTCTTTGACTACCCGAATGGGAATAAATTGATTGAGTTTGTGTATGTACTCTAATTCAAATGGTCAGTAATTAATTACAATTAGTTATAAATATCTCAAGATGTGTTTACATTACTATAACATACATGTATACATATACTCTCAAAATTAGTCCCCAGTGGGGTAGGCAGAGAAAGAGATTATCCATCACTATTTTGTACGATCCTAGCAAACCTCTCGAGATTCATTTACATTTAGGATCACACAATACATACATACATATACTCACGGCTATAATTCCCTAGAAGGGGTAGCCAGAGCCAAGGAATTATAAATTCCTCAGCCACTTTTGGAAGTTGAGTGGGGAAAAGGCGGTAAAATAAAGGGTTTTGGTGATGGGTCTCCGACCGCATCGCCGAAAAATCCAATAAAAAGCCCCAATACCCTTAGTCGCCTCTTACGACACCCGTGGGTAGAAAGGGGTAGCGACATTCTAAGCCGGCACTACACGGCAAACACATTTACGGTCTTTTTAAATATACCCTTTTATTCTTCACACTTCGGATTCGGACGCCTGTCATATCATCAAACAAACCACAGTTATCATCCGCCATCTAGGTTTTCATGCGAGTATAAATAGTTTATTTTCTTTTAATTTTCTGCCACCTACTTACAAAGAGTTTGCTGAATTAACACAATAAGCTGATGATAAGATTAATTAGTGATTGGAGGTGGTTGTAGTTTTAAAAACGATTACTATTGATTACTTATTTCACCATCTTTTCTATCTCAATTTGGTTTCAAAATTAACTGAAAAATTAATGATGAAGTTCTTGTTACTCCTTTTTGGGTATATAATTATGTAGTTACGATAATTATTGACTAACAAGCTCCACCCAATGATGACAAGTACTTAAACCATCAATAAAAATGTACATACAAACATATACTCACGGCTATAAATCCCTTGAAGGGGTAGCCAGAGCTAGGGAATGAGACATTCCTCAGCCACCTTTGGAAGTTGCGTGGGGAAAAGATGGTGAAATAAAGGTTGTTGGTGATGGGTCTCCAACCGCATATCGCCCAAAAATCTCTTAAAAGCCCCAATACCGTTAGTCGCCTCTTACGTACACCCACCGGAAGAAATGGGGTAGTGCTATTCTAAGCCGACACTACACACCAACAGCAAAAAATGTATAAAACATATATGTATATACGTGTTTGTGTCTTGTTCATCTGTTCACTATGGAAAAGTACGTCGATGCATTTTTACATTGTTGTTTATACCGTGACCTTTTCAATTATGCTTACGGAGTGATAACCACACACGTCGAAATTTTATACATATTAAACGAGTTCTGAGTAATTCATATTTGTTTGTTTTTTTGTTGAATCGGTTTATTTTCAAGTTTGTCAACTAAGTGTTACTATGCCGAATTTTGTTGAGATTATTGTTTATTGTTTGTTATTTCTTCTTTATACATACATAAAAACTAGCTGAACCGACCAACGTTGTTTTACCATATAAATTATTTCCAGGGAATTTCTAGTTTATAAAATACATACATACATAAAAATACTCACGGCTATAAATCCCTAGAAGGGGTGGCCAGAGCTAAGGAATTCGAAATTCCTCAGCCACGTTTGGAAAGTTGAGAGGGGAAAATGATGGTAAAATAAAAGTTTTGAACAAGCTGTTTTCTTAGTTGCGTACTGCAGCTAAAAAAACACAGTACAGCTGCTATAGTATTCTGTGGTACTGCACAGCCAGTTGACTATTAAAAATAATAATAAAATTTTGCACATCAAATGGTGTTATTGTGGTAATGCTGTGCTTTACTTAAATTTGCTTACTATGTACTAGAATAATAATAATTATTAATTAAAATAATTTACCATAAAATTTACTCAAATATTTTTATCTGGTGACACCTTTTGTGTTTCCCATATTTCACTGAACATTAATTTATGATCAAATGCTGCTTAGTATCTGTACCTATTCAAAACCAGTCAGAATCCAGTTGGGTTAGTAAGGGGACTCCACACCCATGCTACGACGGATTAATAATAAGACCGGTTAAGTTTTGCGCAATACTTTATTGCAATAAATATCTTATTGTATGGAAGCTTCGAGGTCTTTCTGAGTAGTAAGTTCCATACTAAATACTAAAATGATTTAGTACCTTTAATACCTACGATAGCGACGGTTTAGTGGATTTTTTTATTGCGCAATGTTTTATATCTTAAAGTCCAAAAAGGACTGATTAATGTATGATTTACCAGTAGTAATCTGGCTAACAAAATATTATATATATCACAACAAAAATCACAAACACATCACAAATATCTTACGTAAATATTATTGTTCACCTCTACTTTGAGTTCGGGAGAATATTGTGTGGAAACGCCTAAAAAACTCCTCAACTTTTTCTTAAATTCAAGTATCCATATATACAAGGAATAAATTTTCACTACAGGCTTTGATTATTTATTGAAGTAAAAGCCGTGAATATAGATACATAGGTTCTCTTTGTAGCAAAGAGCCCTATAAATGCAACGTTGATGATGCATGAATGATTAGTAATGAGTTCTTTGGATCTCTCTATAAAACATATACCGTTATACCTATATGATCTATAGTTTGCGGTCAAACAGTTTATATAACTTCATGTTTAAACCACAACTAAACTTAAACCACAAATTAAATTATGTAACTATTTTTAGGGTTCCGTATGTCTGAATACAAAAACGGAACCCTCGTGGAGGATCACTCGTGTGTCTGTCCGTCCGTCGCTTACAGTCAATTATCTCCGAATCTATTAGACCGATTAAGTTGAAATTTGGTAGACATATCAATTCCTGTGACCCAAACACAAAGGTGTGACGTGAGCAGCTGAAATCAGTATATGGGGGGTCATTTATGGAGGGAAAGGGGAAAATAATAAAAAAAAACTGACTGCATCGTGTGGCATATCAAATGAAAGGTCTTGTTGAGAAGATCTTAAATTTATTTTTTTGTAATTTTAAAATAAATAGTTTCCAAGTTATTCAAGAAAATAGACCATTTCCCCCCCTTATCTCCGAAACTACTGAACCTAAAATTTTGAAAAAAATACAGAAATTAGTTTTCTCCTTATAGATTATAGGAAAACCTATAAGAAGTCCATGATATTAAAATAACATGGTAAATCACTCAATATTGTGCGTACCAACTTACAACCCTAAAACATGATAGGTAACATCGTACGGAACCCTCTTCACGCGAGTTCACCTCGCACTTGTCCCCTTTTTATTTTTAATGAATAGGATAGTAACTAAGCAATACTAAATGTCTATCAGTTTGGATCGTATCCTGTTTTATTATATAATTGTAATTCAAAAGATATTATTTCTTTATATTTATATACACTTAAAGCTGTATATAACTACTCTCTGGCCTGATAGGTACATAAAGCAAAACGCAACTAATGCCATGGAATGAATCTCAAGGGGTTGAATCAGAATTTGCCGTGTAGTGTCGGCTTAGAATAACACTACCCCATTTCTACCCGTGGTACCCGTCGTAAGAGGCGACTAACGGTATTGGGGCTTTTAAGGGATTTTTGGGCGATGCGGTTGGAGACCCATCACCAAAAACCTTTATTTCACCATCTTTTCCCCACGCAATTCCAAAAGTGGCTGAGGAATTTATAATTCCTTGGCTCTGGCTACCCCTTCTAGGGAATTACAGCCGTGAGTATATGTATGTATGTTAAATCAGAATAGCCACAATATTAATCACATACTATCTTAAAATGGATATGGTCTTCATTAATACGTGACAAAATTCGCACCTCCATCTCACATTTGTCAAAAAATCACATAAATATTCAGCCATCAATCAAATAGTAACATTGGTTTGTCGCAAAGCCAATAAATCAACCCATGGATGTGGAGCGAGGTGGACCGCTTCCTCACGACTTCAAATTATACGTGCTTGAATTCAATGTCACTGCAATTATATTAAGGAGTTTTGGGAAGTTGTACTTAATTTATGCGTACATGTTTAGCTGTACGCATAAATTCTGTAGTGTCGGCTTAGAATACCCATTACTACTTCTACTACCCCATTTCTTCCAGTGGGTGTACATAAAACGCGACTAAAGGTATTGGGGCTTTTAAGGGATTTTTGGACTATGTGGTTGGAGACCCATCACCGACAAATTTTATTTCACCATTTTCTATGCTATATTTTAAGAGTTTCGGCCAGTATATACTTACGTTTATCATGAATTGAGGTTGAGGACTCAAAAAAAGAGACCAATATTCAACCCGTAATTTCCACAATGATTCTTGCAAAATTTTGTACTGAAACACGATGATTTAACTCTTCATCACAGTTGATGAGCTTTAATTATTTTACTAATTTTCCCAAACGTACATTTCCTGATATACTAATAAATGCGTTTTATTATATTTTGGGCCGGCACATCAGTTAACTTCCTCCCTGCACCAATTTCCTACAGGTTTTTATATAGTTGAATTTTAATTTAAAACATGTTTACTAACGTTCATATTATTTAACTAGATTTCCGCCTGCGAATACGTTCGTGTAGTTTATTTTATAATATTTTTACCTTGTACGTATTGATTTTCAAGTTCAACTTGCACTGGTCCAGTTTATTTCACAACAATTTATTATTAAATGAACCTGAATAAAGAATCTCAGGAGATGTTTCTGTCTTTGAATCTTTTTGACAAGTGCACTCATTTAAGAGTATACAACAAGTCATTGTTTACGGTCCTGTGGGAACTCATACGAAATTTGGGATTTTTTATTTTTTTTATTCCCACAAGGAGCAATCCATTCTTCAGTGTAGATACATAAATACACACATACACTCACGCGCCGGCGCCGTGAGTTCCCATTTGAGTAGGCAGAGACTATTGATCCTGGCAAACCTCTCTAGCTTCATTCACATCCATCAATCATTTCATACATACTCTTTACTCTTCATACTTCGGACAACTGTCTTTATGAGCACATTCTCTATTTGGCCCAAATGAGTCCTCCGAGATTGTAAGCTCCTAACATTACATTTCATATTGGATCTATAGATCTCTTTCACCAATTTACTATCATGTGCCCAAACTTACTTAGGTTGGTTCAGTGTAATATTATTAAATCCTCCTTATTTTATTATAAAGTTGTTACATTAAAATTTCCTAACACTTATTGCGGTTCCGTAAAAAAAATGTAGACGGGAACTTTTACTGAAACTTCTATGTCTATCTGTCTTTCGGTCCGTTGTCAGTCACGAAATTCTATCCATTAACTTAATGCAAATACACACAATGCAAAAATAAAACAAAACCATAACGTGGCACCCATACAACAATAGTTATTTATCAGATTTTTACTATAATGAAGGGCAAGCACAAACCGTGTTTAAACTAGTTATCGCGTGGGATAAAGCAGCCACCTCTTACGCACTTACTTAGTATCGTATACTGCCATCTCATTCTAACCGTTATCGTGTCGATAAAATAGTGCTCGTGCTTGTGCTGCAGGTCACGGTAATAGGTAGACGACTCGCACTTGGCCAGTTTTTGCAAGTAAATAAACATCTGGTCTAAACTATTTATTAATAAGAAGCATTAAAATCAATTGAATGCAACAATTCTCGTCCTGCCATCTTGACCTTGACTCTCCCCTTGCATGCAACTTTGTAATCTGTCTTGGTCTTGCTATTGCAGCCGAGATCGTGATGTCATCTTATACACTCGGACATGTTATGAATAAAATTGTAAACAAGTTTAATTTAAATGGTGTTATTATTTATGTCTTTATATGGACTGGAGTGTAGTGTCGGCTTAGAATAGCACTACCCCATTTCTTCCGGTGGGTGTTCGTAAGAGGCAACTAACGGTATTGGGGCTTTTAAGAGATTTTGGGCGATGCAGTTGGAGCCCATTACCAACAACCTTAATTTAACCATCTTTTCCCCACTCATATTTCCAAAAGTGGCTGAGGAATTTTAATTCCTTAGCTCTGGCTACCCCTTTTAGGAATTTACTGCCGTGAGGTATGTATGTATGGACTGGAGCACACTTGATGTGTCGTGGTTATAGAAAAGAAAGGCACTAACCATCCAATTTGGCAAAAGGGAATAATATCGCTATAAAAATTAGTCAGTCACTGGCTTGACGAAATGTATTGAGTCAAGGCCTATTAATTAATCCTTTTGGTACAAAAATTATTTTTAAGTAGTTCTGCTATTAAATTATTACTTTCTTCCTTATTATTATGGTGCGTCAAGGCATTACACAATTAAAACGGTTTTTGTTTATCTAGCTGTGTAGTGTCGGCTTAGAATAGCACTACCCCATTTATTCCGGTGGGTGTACGTAAGAGGCGACTAACGGTGTTGGGGCTTTAAAGGGATTTTTGGGCGATGTGGTTGGACACCCATCACCAACAACCTTTATTTTACCATCTTTTCCCCACTCAACTTTCCAAAGGTGGCTGAGGAATTTATCATTCCTTAGCTCTGGCTACCCCTTTTAGGGATTTATAGCCGTATAACATGTATGTATGTTTATCCGTAGATATATAGTCAAGGCACTTTCTTTCCTATTGGCCTATAAAAATAACACCAAAATTTTATTGATGCTTCACTCAAATAGGATAAAGGGTTTAATAATATAAATTCGCATAGCTAGCGAGCTTACTAGACTAATTAACGATGTAGTATTTTAGTAGTCGTTTATGTTTTGTGTTTGCCGTGAAAATACCATTCCTCAGAGTTATTCCATTTAATGTGCTAAATAAAATTTATCCGATAGTTCTGAATCCTAAATTCCACGGATATAGTTGTGATTTTATACGTCTAGATTTACTTTTAATACTTCCCTTCTTCTAAATTTTCAGAACTTATAAGATGAAGCAGTTTGTAGCAGCATTAGCTTTACTATCAGTTGCGTGGGCCCAAGAAGACTACGTAAGTAATTTTTATAATTCTTCCCTCAAACCAGTTCTTTTTCTGCTCACTATCTAAATATAATACTACTAAAGGGTAAATAAGATAGATACATAAAATATACATTCTCACGGCTATGAATTTCAAAAGGGGTAGCCAGAGCTTCAGTATTAGTTTTTTTTTAAGTTTAGCGGAGAAAAATTTGCAAAAGAAAGAACTTTGTTGATGGCCAAAATATTTACATAAAAACTTATCGTAAAAACTCCAGTCCTTATCAAAAATCTAATAATTATCTAAAATTTTCAGATCAGCACTGGACTCCGCGCGGTGACCCGCCTCTCCGGCTCCCATGACCTGATCCAGGGCAACATCACCTTCACCCAACTCACTGAAGGAAAGGTCCGAGTTGAGGGAACTATCCTGGGACTCAACCATGGCCAATACGGCTTCCATGTGCACGAGAAAGGAGATATTACCAACGGTTGCATTTCTACTGGTGCTCACTTTAATCCCGAAAATGTAAGTGAAGTTTATATTGTCTTGTAGAGAAGATAAGTAATGATAGGTCAATCAGCGTTTGAAATTTTTTAAATCCTTTGCCACTTTTGAAAGTTTAGTCGGGAAACGATTTTCAAATAAGAAATATTCTGTGGATGGATCTTCAGCCACATCGCCCAAAAAACACTTGAAAAACACCCAATACCCAAAATCGCCTCGACACCCGTATGAAGAAATGGATGGGTGCTAAGCCGACACTACACAGCTAAGAAAGTGTCATTCGGATAACATGCACTTCTTTTTACCAACGTAAGATGGAAATCAAAAATTTACTGTACATAAAATGTGTTAAGCAAAGTGCATACAAATAAATAGAGAATAAATATAGGAAAGAAAACTTTCGACACAGGCGGGAATTGAACCCGCGACCTCGGGTATACGCCCCCGTCGCTCTGCCAATGCACGGGGATATAATTTACACGTTTAAGTAGTGTTTGCGTTTCCTACCTCGGATTTTTTCTAATTCGGAAGACCACTTGTCTACCTTTACTGATAGAATGCAAATGTTGAAAACACCTAACTATCACAAAAATGCGGAAGTAGGAAAACAAAGGATAGAAGAATTTCGCGCTGGCAGCCATTGACACGGTAGTTCAATTGGCAGAGCGACGGGGGCGTATACCCGAGGTCGCGGGTTCGATTCCCGCCTGTGTCGAAATTTTTCTTTCCTTTATTTATTCTTTATTTATTAGTAATAATCCCCACATGAGGTTTTCATGAACAAAAAGATTCAAACAAAGTGCATACATTCGATTAATTTCTTTTAGTTCCGAGCAAGGCACGCTGGTATTTACAATTTGTGGTTAGTCAACCGTAGCGATACACGAATGATGGCTGACTCATTGTTTTGATAACATTGCATAGAATCCACGAGTTCCTTTCTACCTTTATACGGGTTTTTGTTCACATTTTGTATGAGCTTTGTTAGGTACCGGATCTGATCAGAATGATTATACTCATGTATAGTTAGGATTTTTTAACATACATACATAAACTCACGGCTATAAATCCCAAGAAAGGGTAGCCAGAGCTAAGGAATTAGAAATTCCTCAGCCGCTTTTGGTAAAGTTGAGTGGAAAAAATGGTACAATAAAGGTTGTAGGTGATGGGTTTCCAACCGCATCGCCCATAAATTCCTTAAATCCCAATACCGTTAGTCGCCTTTTACCCACCGGAAGAAATGGGGTTATGCTGTTCTAAGCCGACACTACACAGCTACGCTCCAAGATTATTTTAGATATACACAATGAAATATTTTGTTTCAGAAAAATCACGGCCATCCTGAAGACGTAGACCGCCACGTTGGCGATTTGGGCAACATCGAGTTCGACGAGAACAAAATCGCGCGCATAGACATCGTCGATGGCCAAATCTCTTTGGTTGGACCTCACAGCATTATTGGCCGCGCCGTCGTGCTCCATGAGAAATCTGATGACTATGGCAGAAGTGCTAGCCCTGATTCCAAAAAGACAGGAAACGCTGGAGGACGTGTGGCCTGCGGCGTCATCGGAATCCTGTAGGCATTCGGATTAATTACTGATTTATTTTACAAAATATAGTTTACTAAGTTTTTCTGTAGATGGCGTTACTAGAGAGAGCGTTTTTTTTCAATTTGGATATAAGGCTGGTTTTGCCAGTGTCAAGTCAGTAGTGGATAAGCTGAGTCAGGGTTACGCTGTCTGGATAATATGAGTCTGTAGACTATTTTGCTCTCTTTTTATAAAATGAACAAAATTTAATATAGATTTATGCTCAAACAAAAAAACACCATAAATTAATGATATAAGTACAAAGTTGTAAATTTATTAATAACGGGGCCTTTTCAATGACTATATTTGATGTCCTAGTTTTTGTACAATTTATATCCATAGTTTTTGGAAAAGATATTCCTCGATTAAAGGAAATTGTTTAAACGTCAAATAAATATCTGATATAATTGCTCCTAATATCCTTTTCTTATCATTTTACCTTTCCCTTAAAACCAAAACATTTCGTAATATTCCGACTAGTTATGCATTTGCTACACAACCAAAAGCATAACATACATGAAAGTCACGCTAGGCTTGTCATAATTTGTTTAATTATTTCTGTAAGCCTCTTTCTTGCCCGGAAGCCTGTGACGCGATGAGTTAAGCTAGAAATTTGGTTCAGGTATCGTTTTGTACAGTTCGCGGCCGTTAAGTTAAGTTAATTGTTACAGAATTTCAAAGTTTCGATTTTGGCCCATAGACTTTGCTTGAGTGTCATAAGCGCGCGCAAACTTTAGTCGATCAGAGATGCGCTGTGATTGGTCGGAATTTTTTCAAACCGGCCAATCAGAAAAAATCACTAGAAATTCAAAAGAGCTGCGCTGTGATTGGTCGGAAAATTTCAAAATAAACTCATTTTATTGGACGCGACGTACTCGCGCCAGGGTTACCCACTAGTTTGTTTAATTAGCTTGATCGTGTTAAGTTGTTGTCGACTATATGTTATTATATATGTTAGACTATAGTCGACAACATCTTCGATATATAGGATGGATCTTTTTAATGTTAACAGTGATATTTTTGATAGAGTTTCTGTTGGGTTAGTTAATTTTTTACGAACGCATCGAAATTAGAAGGTATTTTCCCTAAGAGTATTTTAATCATCATCAGCATTGAACTCATGCGATTATTTTATGCTTATCTCAGGGTATTATTATAACCACACATACTCGTTTAATAATTTTTCTAGGGTTGCATGCTTTATGAAAGTAACTGGTTTTCCTAGTTCATCAAATGCGCTTACCTATATAAAATGTTTTAGGTTCTATTTTTGCTGATATTCTGGATGGCTTTATTGTATTGATAATTGTGTTTTTCCGTTTTGATTATTTAGTAAATTATATTTATTTTCTACTTTCGATAGTATCTCAGAAACAGTCGATGTCAATGAAACAACAATCTAAATTACAAGTCAGCGTGTACTAAAATATATTAATATATATATACATATTATTAAAATATATTTTTAGAATCATTTAGATCTAGGTACCAAAACAAAAAATACGTTTATATTTCGGATGTTTTAGAGAATTTTGCATGCTGCATGCCTATATAAGCCATAATAGTCGTTTTTCGCAAAAGTCACATTATAATTTGCACATCTCAAATTAAATATCAAAGTCATGGCTTATTTCACCGTTATTTTTTTATTTTGTATTTTTTGCAGTATTATAGTATTAACTCCATAGATATTTTTCAGTGATCCAAACTACGGATGGAGGGTGAATGCGGCGACACCAACATTATCAAGTACTGCCCTAGCTCTATCTGTCATGGGAGCTTATTTTGTATTGTAAGGAAAGCTAGGCAGTAAGTATTTATTTATTTAAGGCAATCATTATATTTTGTATAATGAACCCGTGTGTGATGAAATAATGAATTAAACTACTTCGTAATTATGTGTTTTCATTCATAATATATCTTATGAAAGTATGTTTTAGCTTTGTAGTGTCGGCTTAGAATAGCACTACCCCATATCTCCCCTTGGATGATCGTAATTGGCGACTAAGAGTTTTTTGGGCGTTGGATTGCAGACCCAACCAACCAACAAAATTTATTTTGCAATCTTTTCTCTACTAAATTTCCAAAAGTAGCTAAGGATCTTCTTATTCCGAAACTCTGCCGGAGCCCCTTCAAGGGACTTGTAGCCGTGAATATATATGTATAATGTTTTAACTTGATTGCGGCGATTATTAGATTATTTTATAAAAAATGTGCATATTTCGTTATCTATATATTATTCAGAATAGATATTTTCCTCGATAAGGGTGGGTATATATGTCGTAGGATGATTTGATGTTTAGTTTTTTTGCAAAAAACCTAGGGATTTTGCAAAATTCCGGATAATTAGACAACGGTTATAATATTTTCTAATCTTACTAGGTTTTTTTTACAAAAAAAACTAGTTGGTTTAGTAAGATTGTACTTCTTAAATGCTGATTGGCTGATTATTGATTGCTCGGGTACACTTATTCTGATTGGTTTGTCATTGCGGTATTGAGATATTATAGCTAGAGTTATAAAGGGTAAGAAATGACAATACTTATTTGATACTAGGAATTAAATATTTTTTTTACTCTTTTGTTGGAGTAAAACTACAATCACGTTCGGACATATTATACACAGATCAAGTTACCCCAAACTAAGTAATAATTGTAGTATGGGATACTAACTCAGCGATTTATTTAACGCAATATAATACACATATGCTCATCACATAAATGTTGCTCTCAACGCGGATCAAACCCGCAACCTCCATACCGAAAAGCTAGTCACCTATCCACTCGGTCACGGACGTCTTCAATATAGGTAGGCACAATAAAGTAAGTACGTTTTAAATTGTAGTATTGAGGTATTATAGCTAGAGTTATAAAGGGAAATGACAATACTACTTTTATACTTAGGATTTTTTTGTAACTAAAATTAAAATAACAATCAAATTAAATGTAGGTAGGAACAATGAAATAAGTACGTCTTAATTAACAACCAATCAGAGATGACGTGTTTATGGAGCACTGCAATCGACCAATCAGTGTACAGTATTAATAAAAACTGACATTTCGTTTCGGAGTCATCCAAAACCAACTAGTTTTTTTGCAAAAAACCTAAACATCAAATCATCCTACGACATATATAATAAATTCTGTACCTATTTTCCCAGCTACAAATCCCGAAAAGTGGTAACCAGAGCATCAGAAGATTATAGTGCTGAATCACTTTTGGATGTTGAGTGGAGAAAGTAACATAACAGCTATATAGTAAATAGAATGTACACAATATTGACTCAGGTATATTAAGTAGTCCTATTGACTTTGGTCACAGATCAATGAATATTAGTAGTATCGGTGGAGTTGATTTGTCACTGTCTAAGATCCTGCCAAACCTCTTGAGCTACCTCTTCATTCATCAGTATGTGAGAACAGCAAAGATATACTGGCCAGTACACCCTGCTGTGTACCAACTTATAATTTGTATCTATGCTTAACTCGAAAAACATTTACACTCCGCGATGTAGAAATATGAGTGAGACGCTGGTATGTGCGAGTGAGTCCGCAGTAGTGTGCGCTCTAACATGACTCCCACAGTACTCCCCTCCTAGTCGATACGACGATATCAAAGCTAGGAGGATAATAGGTAATTACCAACGACCAAATTCAGTGTGAGCAGTGAGTCCGGTGAATGCAGGCCTGTAGATGCTCTGCTGAATGAATGGTGTGGTGAGGTAAGCGAGGAATAAAATTTGCGGGTAGATCGAGAAATGTAGTAGAAGGAAGCGTGTGTTCTTATCGAGGAGTCACCACTGTGGGAACAGCAAAGATATACTGGCCAGTACACCCTGCTGTGTACCAACTTATAATTTGTATCTATGCTTAAATCGAAAAACATTTACACTCCGCGATGTAGGAATATGAGTGAGACGCTGCTATGTGTGAGTCAGTTCGCAGTAGTGTGCGCTCTAACATGACTCCCACAAGTATTTACATACATGTTGATTTCTTTGTTTAGGAGTTCTGTGACAAGCCTAATACAAAAGTCGGGGGTAAATGGAGCGTTTGCTCACATAACATAACATAAACATTCACGCCGTTAATCCCTGAAGGTTTTGGCAGAGAATACTTCTGAACTCACATGGCAACACCATCAATCACACAATCTAGTGATCAGAGAAGGTACCCACGTTTTGCTTGGGCAGTGTACTCACGTGATAGGGGGCAGGTCTATCGCCGTTTTGTACGAATACAAATAATGTCACATGGCTAAGTACAGTACAACTTACCCATATGGGTTTCCTCATGATGTAAATTAACCACACATATGACTTTAGAAAAGACAAATTGGTGTAGGCCCGACCCGGGGTTTGAACTTACGCCCTTCTGTTTTCGGGCGGGTGCTACCCATTGGACTATCATGTCGTTTTCTCATGTGCTCAAAATTTGCACCGGAGTAAACAATATCTGTATTTCCTTCATTGGAAACACAAAGTCGTTAAAAGACACAATAGCTGATCTATTGTCCACGTGGATGGAATCATGCATACAAACGGTCAAATGACCAACGTAGTATAGTCCACCAAGCTGCGCTAATCGATCATTTAACCCTCTATTACAGATATATGATTACAACTCATGGCAATTGGCTGTTATTCCATGGCATATAGTTTAAATGATGGTGATTACTATTTAGCCACTTCCTTGTTAAGGGTTGAAAGCCCTGTACCATTAATCGCTTAGTACGATACCTAAGGGAAAAGATAATGTAATTGGCTCTTGCCTAATCTAGCCTATTCGAAGTATCGTTCGTTAAAAACATTAATGTGACGGTATACTCAGAACCACAGATAATATAATACTCTCTCAGAACATAATATGTTCTGAGATAACATAACATAACATGTTCTCAGTCAAATATATTCACGTATAAGTACTGTTCTCTCTCTTACTTTTTATTTGATTAACAGACCAAGACTTGTATGTAAGTAAGTTAAATCGGAGGGGCAGAGAGAACCTAAATTAAATAACTTCTCAAAAAAAAATTGAGCCTAATTGGATTTCAATATCTAACTAAACGTCCCATACATACCTACTTGAATAAACGATAAAAAATTATGCAGAAAATTTCCTAGAAAAGGCAGTTAGAATTTTGAAGTATTGTAAATATCAATATATATAATTAAGAAACAGCTGCGCACGTGCTCCTCGAGTGTACAGGTGTAGCGGATTACAGTAACACACCTGGGTGACGCCAGGTCTCTCCCTCAGGTGTTCAAGGACATTGGGGAGTCCTGAATAGTGCCGGTAGAGTAGTGCCATTCCTTACCTGCCTATCACGCAAAATAGGCGCTTAGCACACGCAACTTGCGGGAAAAATACTTGTTCCCAATAAAATACAAAAACATTATAAAATATATAAAAACGGAAAACTCGTTACACGTAATGAGGCAAGCCCTAAAGTAAGTACAATAATTACCTGAAGTATGGAAAACCAGCAACACTAGACTGAGTACCAACTTACATTCTTCTACGGACGCCATTAATTTCTATTGGATACACCACTTTTTACCATCCTGACAAACCTCTCATCCATTACGTTCATCATTCTTTTGATATAAAATCTTTTATTCTTTTTACTTCAAAACCCCCGCTTTTGCAAGAATGTATTCAATGTGCTTTTTAAAGCGTTGGCTCAATACTTTTGCCCCTCTAATTTTATCCATGCGCTCCATATTCCCAATCATATTAATGTAGCCTTCAGCAGGGATCAAATTCGAACCAAGAAGTTAAACATGAGTTCGTGAAAAGTGTGGTGTGAAAGATGATATTGTAAGAAAGATAGAAAAAGGAACGTTGAGATGGTTTAGGTACATAGAGAGGAAGGATGATAGGAAATTGGTAAAAGGGATCTATAGAGCTAGTGTGGATGGCAATGTTAGTAGAGGACGACCACGGAGATCTCACTTAGACCAAATTGAGAGTGTGCTCAAAAAGGCAGGCGTCCAAAGTATGAAAAATAAAAGAGCATGTATGAAAAGATCGATGGATATAAACGACGCTAGAGAGATTTGTCAGGATCGTACTAAGTGGCGATGGATAGTCTCTGCCTCCCCCAATGGGAACTAATGGCGTGAGTATATGTTATGTTATGTAAGTTAAACATCCACCTAGACCACAGACGACGTCGTTTTTTTGATCGCTCGAGTTGGTAGCCAATAGACGAACGAAATACACGCCCCATATTATGGGTTGCAACCGTCATTTGTTATACAACTTGAAATATCTTTACTTTCAATTTTTGGTAAATATATCATGGTTATTAACGGTGAGGGAAACCATCGTGTGGAAACCCACATGGCTAAGTACATTATAGTCATGTGAAAGGACACTCATACAGAACGGCGAAAGACCTGACTGATATTAAATTGTTAAATGTCACCATATTGATACTGTGGATTCAAGCAATAAAGATTCGAAGGTTGAAGATTGATATATCACGTGAATACACTGTCCAAGCAAAAGTGGGTATTCATTCTGTACACTATTTGACAATGTCACGCGATGTTCAGAAGCGCCTGCCGCACCCTTCGAGGATACACAGTGTAAACAGGAGTTGCGTTGAATATATGATAAATACATATATGAAGGCCTTGAACTGCCATCACCAACAACCTTTATTTTACCATCTTTTCCCCACTCAATTTTCCAAAAGTGGCTGAGGAATTACTAATTCCTTAGCTCTGGCACCCCTTCTAGGGATTTATAGCCGTGAGTATATGTATGTATGTATGTATGAAGGCCTTGAAGTGCCAGTGCCGGCTTAGAATGTCTCTACCCCTTTCTACCACAGGTGTCGAAAGAGGCGACTAAGGGTATGTGGCTTTTTAACTAGTTTTTGGTTGATGCGTTTGGAGACTCATCACCAACGATACTCCATTTCACCATCTTGTCCCCCTTATTAACTTCCAAATTTCGCTGAGAAGTTTCTACTCGTAGCTCTGGCTACCCCTTTTTGGGATTTATAGCCGTGAGTTTATGTATACATGTACACATATGAAACAATAACTGCGTTGCAACTACAAAACGAGGTCGGCCCCAATCAATATTAGCATCAAAACGGTCATTCAGACCTAAATAGGCTTTAGTTCGACTAACTTAGAACCTTTTTCTGGTATTTAGCATAACATTCATTGGAGTTGTATGATAGATGGGAAAAATACACCTGTCACATCGCAGTTGGTATTGTGGTCATAGAGCGTGCTTAGTAGAGTTTAGAGTTTATTACATCAATTAAAAATTATATTTTGAATTAAATTTTCAGCTATATATTTGATGAATTTAATCAATTGATTGTTCCTGAAAAGCATCCATCCAAATTTTGTATGATCTATAACTTTTTGTTGCTGAGCAAACCGCTCATGGAAAGAGATGATGTAGAGCGATTTAGAAGAAACCTGAAGAATAAAGTGATTTTTGTTATAACCATTGGATTGCTGCTAGTTTTACTAACTTCCTTACTTTGTTTTAATAAACTTAAAAAGAATTGATGTATGACATAGGCAATGATATTCCCTGCTGTTTTTTATTAATGAAACGAGACAAAAAGGGAAAGGACCTCAAAATATTGGCAAATAAGAGTCATTACTAATAACATAACATAACATAAACGTTCACGCCGTTTTATCCCCGAAGGGGTTGGCAGAGGTACCAATACTCCTGAACTCACATGGCAAGCGCCATCTAGTTTCCAGAGAAGGTACCCACGTTTTGCTTAGACAGTGTACTCACGTGATATATATATCGCCGTTTTTGTACGAATACACTGTCACATGACTAAGTACAACTCAGCCATGTGGGTTTCCTCACGATGTTTTCCCTCACCGTTAGCAACCATGATAAATTAACCACACATATGACTTTAGAAAAGACAAATTGGTGTAGGCCCGTCCCAGGATTGGAACTCACGCCCTTCTGTTTTTCGGGCGGGTGTTCTTACCCACTGGACTATCATGTCGCTACTAATAAATAAAGTTCATTACTAATAAATAAAGAATAAATAAAGGAAAGAAAAATTTCGACTCAGGCGGGAATCGAACCCGCGACCTCGGGTATACGCCCCGACGCTCTGCCAATTGAGCCACCGTGTCAATGGCTGTCAGCGCGAAATTCTTCTATCCTTTTTTTTTTTTTTATATATATATATATATATTTATTCTTTATTGATAAGTAATAATCCCCACATGAGGTTTCGTATTACATAGATTTTTTGTTGCTCAGTACAACGCCCATAAAAAGAAATGATGTAGACCGATTTAGAAGACACCTGAAGAATAAAGTATTTACTATTGGATTGCAGCTAGTTTTATTAACTTCCTTACTTTGTTGAATTTAACCTACTTTTTAATGAAACGAGACAAACAGGGAAAAGAGCTCAAAATATTGGCAAATAAGGTACTTGCAGTGACGTGAAAACTATAAAGTCCCCCATTTTGTATCAGTGTCCATTTTAATTTAAGAATCATATATTGTTTTTCTTTGCATGTATGTATAAGGTACAAGTAGTACATCTTTAATTTCATGGCAATTGGTCTAAGATGACTGCTTAAAATTTTATAAAAATTTAAAACCATGATATCACTAAATTTGCGCCAAATATTCCCAGAGGTCTCATTCAAAAACTCTGCATCTTCTGAACTACTCAGAATTTTAGGTCTACACGTGTTCAGAATACCCAATTTTCGTATGCACGGTGTACCAAGGTTACATGAAAAAGTATGAACTTGGCTATATGTGTATACCCATATTATTAAAATCCTTTACCTCTTTGCTAGCAATCCTGATAGGTATGGATACAAAATGTCGGATTTGACAATTTACCTCAATATGCTAATAAAAAGGTTAGTTACCTCTCACGGGTGTCATTCTAGGCTACTATGGGGTTTGTTAGTTTTTAGGTGATTGTTGGGTGATGCGGCGGATTACCTATCAGCAACCTTACCTTATTTTGTATATCGTTTCCAGATTCAACTTTCAAAACTGGCTCAGGAATTTCTATCTCTAAATCTCTGGCTACCCTGGCTCTTGGCATTAAAAGTCGTGAGTTTAGGTAGGTATATGCAAGTAAGTAAGCAAAAGTACCGCAGAATTTATGACTTTCAACCTTTGGCTCTTTGTCTTGGCTTGTGTACCGACATTTTGTTTGTTTGTTGTTACAAATGGCGTCATTCTTGGCCAATGTAGGACAGTATCCTACATTCCATTTGCACGCGAACCGATGAAAACTACGTCTTACATTATGCTTGGAATTGTTTACGTCCTAAATTGTCTGTCCATAATTTTTAACTCTTTAACTGTCAATGCATTACGTGTGATGCACTGAAAAGCTGGTTTGATACGTCCGTGCATGACAAATAACGGACCAGTGTATTTATCTAAATTCCGGGTATGATTATCGGACATTAGCTGTGTAGTGTCGGCTTAGAATAGCACTACCCCATTTCTTCCGGTGGATGTACGTAAGAGGTGACTAACGGTATTGGGGCTATAAAGGGATTTTTGGGCGATGCGGTTGGAGACCCATTACTAACAACCTTTATTTTACCCTCTCTTCCCCATGCAACTTTCCAAAAGCGGCTGAAGAATTTATAATTCCACAGCTCTAGCTACCCCTTTTAAGGATTTATAGCCGTGAGTATATGTATGTATTATCGGACATCTTGTGCTGAGAAATTAATATAGCCATGGGATACTTAAAAACTGTTAGCATTCTCTAGCGGAGAAATTATACCTCTGCAATCACTTTAAAAGCCGACGCGCGACGAAACGCGACGTTCTGAAAATCGCCTTGTATAACACTCATGGAAGAGATGAGCTACTAAGTGCAATTTTTCGACAATAGTTATCACCTCATCTTAGATTCTTCTATTCGTATTCTAAATATTGTAATATATGGTGGCTGGGAGAAAAGATGCTGGCTGGGGTTTGCTTGAAACTTAAAAGCATTTGTATATTACAGTGTTCCAGCTCAGCTTTGCAGACAAAGCCCCCAATTGGATTAATAAGATATATTTAATGACCTATAGCTTCCCACAATAAATGTGCTTATGATATGAATACACACACAATCACAGAAATAGGGAAAGCCAGAGCATTGGAATAAGAAATTCCTCAGCCACTTTTGGAAGTTGAGTGGGAAAAAGATCGTAATAATAAATAACTGTTGGTGGCGCGTCTCAAACCACATCGACAAAAAATCGCCTTAGTCGCCTCTTACGATCACCCACGGGTATAAATGGGGTAATGATATTCTAAGCCGACACTACACAGAGATTAGGGCGATCGACTAAATAAAGTCTTCAGCTTTATAAATTATTATAGATTACATGAATGTATCTATAATAAATGACCGTGCTGATGATACCATAATTATTTCCAATTTCATTAAATAGTTTTTGAACAATTTTTAATATAAATTGAAATCAAGTTAAAGTAACAATTAGCCGTTTTATTTTCTTCATACATGTAAGTATGTGTATGTATTCGACCAAAGGGCCGCACTGACCCAAATGAAATGTACAATTTGTAACAGGTAATGAAACATTTATAGTTCAGTTATATATGAGTTTGCGCCCTAGTTCTATTTTTAAAATATATGACTAAAACAGTTCTACTGCGTTTACTTTTTATTTTTTGATAGGTACTCTTAATCCGGCATGTTGCCCTTTGTTGTTTTATTGGAGATAATTTTACTGTGATTCTTTGTATACGCCTTGAAGAATCGTTAAAAATGACTACGGGTAACTCATGTATCACTTCAATACTACAATAGTACTCTCAGTACGGGTGGTGCGTCCCTATATTTGCATGTATTTCAAGTTTTATAAAAAATATATCAAAAAGATATAGTAATATATTTTTTTGATCACTTAGTATATTTTAAATAAAGGCATAATACAAACAATAATTTATATTATCAATTTCTTTCTTTTTAGGGAAAAGTCCCCATATCGCTACGCTAACCGCTCCCTCACCTCACCCTAAGCTAAACAATAATGTCATGAGGGCTGGTATACCACCTCTGGCTGACTGATCGATATCCAAAGCTCGTTTCATTTCCTTTGTCTACGTCCCCGATACTGGACATACGCAATTTAAATAAAGAACTCTATTTTACCGCCAAAATGAAGCCAAGGAGTATTCGGTGCATGAAGTTTATAATAACTTTATTCAACATTGTTTGTATTGTGAGTATGTTTTTTTCTTTTATTTTTTTACTACTAACTATGTGTGTTTTGTTTGTAAGTTGACACGAAATCGATTAGCGATTCCAAGGAATAAATAAATTATAGTACATTATCAT
The DNA here is from genome assembly GCA_963576735.1 of Bedellia somnulentella. Taxonomy (NCBI): domain Eukaryota; kingdom Metazoa; phylum Arthropoda; class Insecta; order Lepidoptera; family Bedelliidae; genus Bedellia; species Bedellia somnulentella. The sequence continues at coordinate 2,967,373 of OY755173.1, forward strand.
AATATGTTTGTTTAAATGACAATGTTTTTAAGTTGTACGATATTGCAATATTTATATATTCTGCACTTTTGGAATTTGATTTTAAAGACAAATATATATTATATCATAAAACTATGGAAATTGGCGAGGCTTATATAAATAAATAAGAAAGATTGATTATTATCTAGGTTATTTATTATCTAGAAAAGAAAGTCAAAACAATAACATTACAACTTGTGTTTCCCTCCAAAACCGCGCAGCTCGATCAATGTTTGTGATATTTTATTCATGCTTTCGAGCCATTATAAGCCCTTATATTAAAACTTAGTACTTACTAGTTACTTCAATCGATGAATGCTTTTATAAAGTACTAGCTTTTTGCCCGCGACTTCGTCCGCGTAGACTTCATTTTTTGCATCCGGTTTACATTCAAAATACCGAAACACTATCTCAACTTCTGTTTTTATATTTATATGCCCGCGGGCGTTGTAAAGGATATAAAGGACATTGAGGCTTTTCAAGTGATTGTTGGGCGATGCAGTTGGTGACCCATCACTAATTACCTTTATTTAACTACCTTTTCCCTAATCTATTTCCAAAAGTGGATGAAGAATTACTTTCTCTGAAGCAATGACTACCCAATTATGGAATTTATGGCACTAAACTAACCTAACTGTTATACAACTACTGCCTATAAATATTTAAATATCCCAAACTAAACTATAAAAATCTATACGACGAACAAAGTGCACTAAACTAACCTAACTATTATTCAGCCTACTGCGAAAAAATAAAAATAGATTTAGAACAAAATCATTGTAAAAAGTTGATTCAACATAATAAACACGCCGCACTTACTTAAAATTATTGCGACAGTCCTAAAAAAAGTGTGAAGTGAAGGTTATTTTGAATCTATTATTTAATATTGTATCTATAGCAGTAAATTGGATAATCTTGACATTTTTCATGATCCATTTAATAGTTTTAAGAAAAAAATATTATGCATGTAAATATTGTTTGTAGTTTTATTGAATTGTTAATTATTAAACATTTTTATAGACTTGTAATTAGTACTTAGAAAACTTTTTTTTTATATTAGTAATTACCTTTAATAGTTAATATTTTTATGTTTATATAAATTCCTGTTTTAATATTTTCATTTACAAATGTCGTGTACACCTATAATAGGCTTTTACAACGAAATTATACTTTTATATTACTTTTCATTTAATGTAAGTTGTTTAAGCTGCTGGTGTTCCAAATGTAATAAATAAATAAATAAATATTGTCCTGAGATATTTTCGTGACTTGATAATAACGTTGCAATGTCACTGAAATCACTATACAGTGACAACAGTGACAGTCACTATATTAGTATTGAGTAGCCAAGCGTGACTGTCATATCATTAGTATTTGGTAACCGAGGTGCCAGCCGCCAAAGTCACTGTGATATTTCGTTGTTATTTTTAATTAAAATTGTATTTCAATAATATCGACGAAACACAAAATATGTCGATAATATTAGTATGGATTTATGAAAACGTTCTTATAAAGGCGGGGGTCCGAAGTGAGAAGAATAAAAGAGCATGTATGAGAAGGATAATGAATGTAAGGGAAGCAAGAGAGGTTTGTCAAGATCGTACTAAGTGGCGATCGATAGTCTCTGCCTACCCCAATGGGAATAATGGGCGTGAGTATAAGTAAGTAAGTTAAGTAATGCTGAATAGCAAAGTAGATAAGGTAGTCTGACTTGCATCATAAGATAGTTATTTCTCAATCTTTTTAATTATTTTAGACTAGCTTTTTGCCCCGCGACTTCGTCCGCGTGGACTTCATTTTTTGCATCCAGTTTACATAATACCAAAATACCGAAACACTATCTCAACTCTGTGTTTTATATTTATAATCCCGCGGGCGTTGTTAATGACATAAAGGACATCGAGACTTTTTAAGTGATTGTTGGGCGATTCAGTTTGTGAAGCATCACTAACAACCTTGTTTAAACTATCTTTTATTAATCTATTTCCAAAATTGGATGAAGAATTAGCATCTCTGAATACCCTTTTGAATACCTTACCTCTGGCTACACTTTTATGGCATTTATGGTTGTTAGCATATACTCATGAATGATTGATAGATGGATTTCATAAATTCAATCGCACCAAGTTTTATTATAAAATGTAAAAAAAAACTCTATATTAACTTTCATTTGCTATATCAACCCGTTAGGTGTTGAGTTCCAAAAATTCCTTTTTAATTGTTCATAAGAATCATGAAACAAATATACCAAGTTTTTATGTTCAGAAATGAAAATATCTTTAGTAAGTACAGATACGGATAGTAGTTTGGCGCTGCGGCGGCGGCCCGGTGCTGCCCCCTACACTGACCGTTGATGATATTGGGAGAACTTGCAGCGATTGCTCGGCAATATAGGGATGATTAGTGGTGGATCTCCATCCAAAATAATCGCTAAATTGAAGGGATAGTGCTTGCTATTATTATATATAGTGCTATTTTAAGCTAACAAAACTTTTTTTTTACAAAAAGATTGAAATACCTGAGATATGAACCCGGGACGATTGATTCATAATAGTTCTAATTAAATATTCATAGTAGTTAGTTATACCGCTACGCCACGGAGACGTTACCGGGGCGGTGTCAAATTTTTATTACGCTTTATTTCATATTAGTCTTACTATTGATAAACAAATTTGTCATTTAAATGTTCATTTATTTTGATGAAAACTAATGAAACCCCTTCATCTTTCCAAAATGAACATTAACAAAGTGTCTGTTGTGAATTCCATCGATGATAAAAATAATCGCTGCAATATTTTGAGCCATATATGAGTTAAGGTTTTTTGATGTTACTATGAGAACTCTTGCGGATTCCTTAGTTTCAAGGAATCGTCGTCGTTTCATTTAGCTTCTAAATTTACATGTTTATATTCGTTTGCAATATAAGTAGATGTAAAAAAAAAATATACGATAAACAAATAGTACATCATCCCTCGGGAGTTTCTTATTTTCGGGGATCCATTATCGTACCATTAAGCTTCTAAATTTTGATTTTTATATTAGTTTACAATATTTTACTTTGTTTTAAACGATACACAGCGCCATCTCCAATGCATCCAGCAAGCAAACAATATTTTTGATATCCCGTGGGAACATATTTTTTTCCAGGATAAAAGTCCCTATCATTTAATTTAGACTTCTAACTACACGTCTGAAAAATTTCAAAGTAATCGGTTCAGTATTTACGGCGTGAAAGCGGAACAAACAAACAAACAAACTCACTTTCTCATTTATAATATTAGTATGGATTCTCATTATCGTAGACGACTTTTAAAATGCACATTTTTTCAAGTAAATGCGTTGAAATAGAACAAGTTGTTTTCCAGGTTTATGTTCGCACGCTTATATGTGACGTCTTTTATACCGCAATTTCCCATTTTACGCTTTGTGCGCTGGTAATAAAGGTTTATCTTGATTGATGATCTATTTGAGCGAGTTTTTTACGTGGCGTTTAAAAGCCTTTTTGCGAAATAAGCCCAAGCGGCCTAGTTAAAAACAACAAGGTTTATTTACCCTGTAGTCCTTACCAATTCTTTCGTGACATGGTTGTTTACGGGGCAGGGGGTGTCTTCAATTTATGAATCGTGGTATCAGTCTTACAATACTACGCGTTTATAAACATAGTAGTGTTCTGCCCTAGCTCCGAGCGCGTTGTGTTATTATATCAAACACAAAGCAACCACAAACGAATTTTCAAAGTACATACATACATACATATTCTCACGCCCCGTTAGTTCCCATTGGGGTAGGCAGAGACTCTCGATCGCCACTTAGTACGATCCTGGCAAACCTCTCTGGCTTCGTTGACATCCATCAATCTTTTCATACATGCTCTTTTATTCTTCATACTACGGACACCTGCCTTTTTGAGCACATTTTCTATTTGATTCAAAGTAATCACAGTTAATAACTTAATATAGTTATTAATACTAGTGTAAACCCTTACAAGTTGTGATATTTTTCCTTCTAATTTAGTTATATCTGATAGAAATAAAAAATAAAGAGAATATTTATTTTAAAATATTCTTTATTTAGTGTACGGGAATACATACACAACATATACAAAGCAAAAATTAATACTAAACCTTTACTACAAAATAATACAAGTACTTGCTAATAAAAACAGACAAAGAGTACCTATACATTGAATTGGCCACTAGCTCAGAATCTGCTCCAGTTTGATAGTTTATTTATTTTTCACTCGCATATATGAGCTTTCCTGCGGGCGGACAGACGGACAAACGGAAATGGTAAACATATAGAGTTTCTTGTTGACTACGAAAATTCTAATAGAAGAAGCCAATAAAATTGTACTTACGAGGCTTAAATTTTTTGTCTTTGCTTATAAAGAAACTGTGTGTTTTATTAGTTTGTTGTAAAATGTGTAAAGTCATTATTGCATATTGTGAAGAAATATAATATAACTCAAACTCAATCGCTCACGCCACATATCCCCAAGGGGTTGGCAGAGATACTAATACTTCTGAACATCACGTTACATTCAGGGTACCCTCGTATTGCTTGAAAAGTGAACTCACGTGATTGCGGGCCGGAGTAAGTACAACTTAGCCATGTGGGTTTCCTCACGATATTTTCCCTCACCGTTAACAACCATGATAAAATAACCACACATATGACTTTAGAAAAGCTAATTGGTGTAGGCCTGACTTGGGATTAGAACCCATATGGTCTAATCGTTAAGCGGTGTTCTACCCACTGAACTAGCATGGTTATAGTGTATTTTATTTCATCCCATTTATATTTCAGTTGATCGGTCTGATCCTGATAACAGTATGCGCTATCAACCTGAAGGAGAGGAAATCTGCAGAACACACCAATGTGTCCCGCGGGGTCTTGTCTTTCATACTGACCTTGGGATTGTGTCTGGTGGTGACCGCAGTACTGGGCTGCGTGGGAGCCTTGAGGGAGCATACTAAGACGCTTTATGTTGTAAGTAAAGATATTGATGGTTAGAATATTTGTGTCGCCGTGTAGTGGCGGCTTAGAATGTCGCTACCCCTGCCTACCCACGGGTGTCGTAAGAAGCAACTAAGGGTATCGGGGCTTTTTATTGGATTTTTGGGCGATGCGGTTGGAGACCCATCACCAACAACCTTTATTTTACCATCTCTTCCCCATGCAACTTTCCAAAAGTGGCTGAGGAATTTCTAATTCCACAGCTCTTGCTACCCCTTCAAGGGATTTATAGCCGAGAGTATATGTATGTAATGTTTGTGTCAAACAGGTCCCACTCAATAATGGATGTCATGTGAATGTTTAGCTTGCCTGTTTATGATTATTTATTGACCAGCTTTTTGCCCGCGACTACGTCCGCGTGGACTACATTTTTTGCATCCGGTTTACATCCAAAATACCAAAACACTATCTTGACTTCTGTTTTTTTATATTTTATTTCCCGCGGGGGTTGTAATAGATATAAAGAGGGTGCGCCTTTTCTTACATAACTTTTTAACTCCTATCATTAGAGGTCCGAAAATATTTCACATACCTTTGATATAAAACTACTCTAAAATAAAAAAAATATCATCGAAATTCATAATATCACTAATTATACACTTTGTTTTTAATAATCATCGAAAATTCCGCTATAAAACCCTTATGTTCTCAGCACGCCTGCTTCCTCATCTTCCTGGTGACCATCGAGCTGCTGGTGGGGATCGGCGGCGCGGTGCTGAGCGCGTGGGTCGGCTCCACCAACGAGCTCCGGACCGAGTTCTACCGGAACAGCACCACGGCTGATGATGTCGCCCAGTACCAGAGCTACTGGGATAACTTGCAGTCTGAGGTTTGTATTATATACCAATACGCCCCAGAAAGAGACGGTAGTGCTGAATAAGCGCTAGAATTAGTAAGGAAAGGTGATCTCCGGGGACAGCACCGCCGAAGAGTAGTTTTAAAGGTACACTTTGCAATCTGAGTTTTGAATTATATATTAATAATCCCCAAAAATTGTAAATAAAACTGATTGAGGGCATGAACTAGTTACTGACAAAGTTCTACCAAAACACTTCTATGAGAGTTGTTGTCGCCAATTTTCAGAGTTACTGGGATAATTTGCAGCCCGACGTTTGAATTATTTACTCCCCAAAATAATATGACTAAAGCTGAGTGCACCACTAAATATATATACAACTACACTAAATAGTGCCGTGCCGTTGCCGTGTAGTGTCGGCTTAGAATAACACTACCCCATTTCTACCCGTGGGTGATTGTAAGAGGCGACTAAGGGTATAGGGCTTCTTAAGTGATTTTTGGGCGATGTGGTTGGAGACCCGTCACCAAAAACATTTATTTATTATTACCACCTTTTCCCCAATCAACTTCCAAAAGTGGCTGAGGAATTTGTAATTCCAAAGCTCTGGCTACCCCGTTAAGGGATTTATTGCCGTGAGTATATGTATGTATGTATGTATGTACACTAAATAGTTATTTCGAGCATCCCAGTAAATCCTTGAATATGAAGCTTTTGTGCCTTTGCTACCTTAGTCTTTCCAGGTCTCACGATGTCAAGAATGTAACAAATGTCATAAATTTTATAATTCCTTCCAGAACAAATGCTGCGGCGTAGATGGCCCCCAAGACTTCGCAATGATTCACCGAGAGATCCCCGTGTCGTGCTGTGTCCGTGCCTACCCCCTGCGCGAAGGCGGGGCGCGAAGACAGATCCATGCTAACTGCATCAACGAGAAGAGTTACTACAAGCAAGGGTGCGACACGGTTTTGAAGGAGAAGAGGGCATTCAAAGGACACATTTTCATATCTTCTGCTGTAATATTTCTGTTAATTGAGGTAATTATTCGATTATTGGTTTGTATCCATAAGATTTGTTCTTCACGTCATAGCTTTATTTTACATACATACATACATACATATACTCACGGCTATAAATCCCTAGAACGGGTAGCCAGAGCTAAGGAATCAGAAATTCTTCAGCCACCGGGATTAGAGACCCATCACCAAAAACCTTTATTTTACCGCCTTTTCCCCACTCAACTTCCAAAAGTGGCTGAGGAATTTATAATTCCTTGGCTCTGGCTACCCCTTCTAGGGAATTATAGCCGTGAGTATATGTATGTACGTATGTATGTTCCTAATACGATCACAGAGAGCCCTAGCAACCTCGCTTTTCCCAAAATTCACTTATTCTATGGTTTCGACCAAGTTAGCCCCAAACTAAGTGAAAGGTTTTCTCAGTGACTCAACTATTTATGATATGAAACCTGGTATACTTTGGTCATTACTTATTTATGTCATTTTATATAGTTTATGTACATATAATAAAGATACTTACGGTTAGAAACCCCAACTGGAGGTAGCTAGCATCTTAATTTCAATATTTTCCAGCCACTTTTGGGAGTTGAACGGCGAATAGACTGTCAAACAAGTTTTCATCACCTCGACCAATAATCACTTTTAAGCCCCAATATCCTTGGTCGCCTCAAGTGACGACCGTGGGAAAAATGGATATTGTCATTTTAAGCTGACTACACAGCTTAAAAATATTTACATACATACATACATATACTCACGGCTATAAATCCCTAGAAGGGGTAGCCAGAGCTAAGAAATTAGCAATTCCTCAGCCACTTTTGGAAAGATGTGTGGGGAAAAGATGGTAAAATAAAGGTTGTTGTTTATGGGTCTCCTACCGCATCGCCCAAAAATCCCTTAATAGCCCCAATACCGTTAGTCGCCTCTTACGTACACCCATCGGAAGAAATGGGGTAGTGCTATTCTAAGCCGACACTACACAGCAAATATGTGTTAACATTAATTTATGTAATTTCAGCTAATTTGCATAATCTTCGCGCTGTGGATGGCTAGAGCTATTCGTTCTGAACGCAGGAAGTTACAACAAAACTTGCAAGCCCATTTCGAAACCTAACTTATTTGGAAGAATGAAACTATTCGGACAAAACACTTTGAATATAAGTTAATCACAGTTAAACTTTAGCCATGAAAACATTTATATAGATCAGTCAGCACAGAAATAGCACACGATATAAACTTATGAATATGTATTATATGATTACCTTTTTAAAATGTAGCACAAGTACTTTCAATCGACAGAACAAATACTATGTAAAAGTATGGATGTTTTTTAAAATAAATAATGTTACTTAGGGCCAGTTTTTTGATCCGGAGTTAAAAATATAACCATTTGTTACATTGACTATAGTTAAATGACTCACCAGTAGTCAAATCGTAAATCCATTTTGGTTCGATATTTGACCATTAGTTACTCTAACCACGGGTCAAAAAATGCATTTTGCTGATATCCAACTAATTGTTACGATATTTAACAAATAGTTGAGTTAACCACGGATCAAAAAACTGGCCCTTAATAACGTCTTTTCTAGAAAAACATTAAACGAGATTTTTTTTGAAAATGAGTCTTACTATGTATTAAAAGTCGCGTCGGGTAAATATGTATAATGTCGTAGGATGATTTGATGTTTAGGTTTTTTGCAAAAAATCTAGGGATTTTGCAAAAATCCGGATAATTAGACAACGGATATAATATATTCTAATCTTACTAGGTTTTTCGCAAAAAAACTAGTTGGTTTGGTATGACTCCGAAACGAATGAACGAAATGTCAGTTTTTATGAATACTGTACACTGATTGGTCGATTGCAGTGCCCCATAAACATGTCATCTCTGATTGGTTGTTATTAAGACGTACTTACTTCATTGTTGCTACCTACATTTAATTTGATTGTTATTTTTAATTTTAGTTCTTAAAGTTCCTAAGTATAAAAATAGTATTGTCATTACTCTTTATAACTCTAGCTATAATATCTCAATACCACAATGACGAACCAATCAGAATAAGTGTAGGCGAGCAATCAGAAATCAGCCAATCAGCATTAAAGAAGTACAATCTTAATAAACCAACTAGTTTTTTTGCAAAAAACCTAATAAGATTAGAAAATATTATAACCGTGGTCTAATTATACGGATTTTTGCAAAATCCCTAGGTTTTTTCGCAAAAAACCTAAACATCAAATCATTCTACGACATATATACCGATAATGAAAATGTTTTGTTCATGAAAACCTCATGTGGGGATTATTACTAATCAAAATTTTTCGTTCCCTAATTGATTATGTATATAACGAGTTGGAAAAGATGAAATGTTATCTCTACACACATAACAGTATGCTTACATTTCATACCGTATAATCATGAAGTAATTAATTATTATGAATTATGAAAGATATTCTACACTTTTGTTTAATTGTATTAGGATTATTCGTTGAAGCTCAGTGCCACTGCCATTTAGGAATAATGAAAAAAAGGTAAATTTTCGCTATGTAAATTGATGTGCTTTATTGGAAGTCTTGACAAAACATGTTTATGTATTCACAGTTTCTTAAATTATGAATAGACATAAATTAAATCCTTTTCACTCTCGCCATCCAAATTTGATGTAGGGACATTAAATTAAGCATAGGGATGTGTAATGCTGCTCTCATTAGGTTCTGTCACGGGTACTTTTCTCGGTTACGGTTACGGTTGATAAAAGTCCTTTTATATGTAATTCATAAGATAATTTAAATCTACTTAATTACTGAGCTTAAAAAACTTGCATGCATTAGAAATATGTAACACTCTTTTATGTCATAAATAATTAAGGTAACGCAAGTCAAACTCATGCGACAGACATGTTTTTATTAAACTTGTGGTTTTGTCAGGGTTTCAAGTAAAATTTTAGTAGCTTTAGAAGTTGTAGTGACATCTTTACTTCAATCGCAAAATTCGTATTTATTGAAATCGAAGATCACATTTTATTAATGAAACCAACATAAATGCCTCAAACTTCTTGTAGTTTTTGAACTTCTTCTTCGTAATATGCAGCAGAAACTTTTTAATACAATTAGGAAAGTTTGTAAGTAAATAATGTGTTCATTCATACATACATATACTCACGGCTGTAATACCCTAGAAGGGGTAGCCAGAGCCAAGTAATTATAAATTCCTCAGCCACTTTTGGAAGTTGCGTGGGGAAAAGATGGTGAAATAAAGGTTTTTGGTGATGGGTCTCCAACCGCATCGCCCAAAAATCCCTTAAAAGCCCCAATACCGTTAGTCGCCTCTTACGATCACCAACGGGTAGAAATGGGGTAGTGCTATTCTAAGCCGACACTACACGGCAAATGTGTTCAATAGTTTAGAAATCGTTTTTTATGTAATGTTGTTGTTGTAATGCTGATAATTGGGACCAAATGCCTTATTAGCTTCAGTAAGTTAAAATAATCGTAGGATCACACCATTTATTATTATTATGCGATTCTTTTACTCTTTAATTGCTATACATACGTAAAACATATTACAGCTTTGTGAGCAGTTTTGTGGAATTAAGAATACACTTTTGATCTTGATATAATAGTTGTTGCAATGTGCCTAAAACACCATAATCGCAAGTTTTCACATTTTGTGCCTTTTAGGGTGTCAATAGGATATATAATTAATATAAGATATTTTTTCATATTTCTATATATTTATAAGGTATGGGTAAATTATATTTACAATTTCACAGTAGTTTATATTTTTTGAAAGCAAATAATTATCAAACAATTTCATAAATAGATGTAAGCAAATTTATATCACAATAGCAGTAAAATTATATAGAGGTTACATATATTTGAGATATATTTTCTACTAATAGCACACAAAGACCTATGAGTATATTTATAATATTTTGATTTAGAGTGATTTTAAAAACATATTTAAGTTATAAACTAATTTATTTTACAGCTGTATGAACAAATAAGAATAAATGATTTCAAAAGATTTATAATATAGTATAGCGGAACGCTTCAAACGACTCTTGCGCAGTAATTATTCTCTTATATTTCATTTGGGGAAGAAAATGTGAAAATTATTTTTGTATAATGAGGTTTCTTAAAAATGAGGTTTTAGATTTCTTAATTTTAAGTGATTTTCAATGTTCTCACGAATACATAAAAATGAAAGCAATTGTGATAAAACTCTAGATGTCGTCAAGTGAATTATATGTGTCTTACGATGTAGCGCTGTAAAGCGGAAGACCTTCTAAGACTAGTTCAGATAACGCTGGCCAATTTACCATAAGTGTAACCAGTGTAAGTTGACTGCTTGTCTATACCCGCCCCGTGATTACGTATCTTTCGTAACTGACGATTGTGTCGCAAGTAGCACCGCTGTCGCTGTCAATGTCATAAATTTATACGCGATTTGACACTTTTGACAGCGACAATATTGCAACTTGCGACAGAATCGCGGTCGCTCAAGATACGTAATCATGGGGCGGCGCGAACAGACTGTACTAAAGAATAGTGTCCTTTCCGGATGGCGCGAGCGGTCAACTAATATTGCTCAGTGCCCATTGAGCTAAGAAACGTCCAACGTAATATGAACAGGGCTGAGATGGGTTTCCGCACAACGCAGCGCACACCATTAAGTGTTATATTGTGCGGTTGCTTTACACCAAATGTCGATGTCAAATAAAGTTTCAAATACTATATTAAGTTGTTTTTTTATTCCTACCACTCATCTCAAAGTTCACGTCATTAATATCCCAAGTGATGGCGGAATTACTAATAGAAAGAAAGAAAGTCGTATTTGTTTGTTTGTTTTGCTCGGCAAAAGAATAAACGGGGCAAGAGTCCACTCTTTGAACCGAAAGGATTCGTTGCTTTGAAGGTGAAAAGAAGTTTTTAAGATAAGTATAAAGCTAAAATAATTTTGGTGCTTACCTACCTAGTAAGTAAGTTCGATGAAACAATTGGCAAATAGGAAGGTACCTGACAACATGGGGGGGGGGTCAAATCAAGTCAAATCACCTTGTATACTTGGCAAAATCAGAATCTTCGTTTTGTGCGAGCGGGATATGCATAATCAATTTTAATAGGGGATAGAAGACATACATGATTTTTATATTTAGAGAGTAGCCGCCTTGGACTATCCGCGTTTTATACGAATACAATGTCACAGGACTAAGTATAACTCGCACAGGTAAGTTTCCTGATGATGTTTCCCTTGATAAATTTACTGCACATTTGACTTAAGATAAGAAACATTGGTGTCGGCCCGAATCAGGGTTGGTATGAGGATCAGTGTTGTTCCCACTTAGCTATGATACTTTCCTGTCTACATTTTTTGACTGAATACTGATACTGTATAGATCTATATATCTCTGAGCTAACATAATATAAGAATAAATTAAAAAAAAAACAGGAAATACTTTTGTTAGTTTATTTATTTTCTACAAAACAAATACTTTGAAAATCAGTGCTGAACAATTCATATATTCATTTTAAAATTTAATCTATATAAAAGTAAAAATTAAAAATAAAAATACTTTTATATAGGGAACAAATTAAAATTTACATAAATCTATCAATTAGAAGTTTGATAATACTAAAACAATTGGAAAGCTTACTTTAATATTACTTAACAATAAATGCGATATTCTGCCAGACTACAATGCCCGAGTTTATAACATATAAAAACTATAAAATTCACTAAAAATTACAATAATATTGAAGTTAATTATTATATCTTAATGTTCAAAATATGATGATAATGACTCGAAGAAGTTGTCCAATAATAAACTATTTAAGTACCTACCTTGAAAAATTTTGAAAATAAGAGAAATAAACTCTGTGTTTAGGCAACTAACATAGCCCTACGTAAATATAGCTTTCATATTATTCCATAGTCCATATCGCACCATGCCATTCAAAAAGGAATTGTTTCAACTTATTTAGTCCCTGTTAATAAATAATATACTGGTGAACTAACTTCAAAGTTCCTTAAAACTAATGACTATTAAATGTGCTTGGAAATTATCTTAATTTTAACTTTAAAATACTAAAACTCCTTCAATAATTGAAAAAATAGTTATTTGATGAATACACGCTGTACGAAAGATTACTGATAATTTAATGAAATAAGTAATTATTTGAGTGGACAGAAAAATTCTTCAACATTTGTATCATTTAAAAAGATCTTACGCAGAATTTATTTTGTTTTATGTAAAAGGGAACTAAAGGAAATATAAAGTTATGCTGCTTTATGTTATGAAGTTGTTAGAAACTGACTGACAAGAGAGTTCTATGTGAATTCGTCAAATAACTTTCATCCAATCATTGAAAACCACGACAGTAAGCGTAGAGTAACCTAACTTACAATTAATAGCTTAATATTCAATCACATAATATCTGTTTTCTATAAGGAAACATTATTTTTGTTTATTAGCATATATATTGTTATCAAATTATTCAGAGGGTATTTAACATTTCATGTCAAAAATAGAAAAAAAAATTCAACTGGTTATATATACCGACAAAGTAAAAAATAGCAGCTAAGTAATATCGTTTGAACTTCTAAGTAAGAGGTTATGTTTGATAAGCTGAATTCAACTCTTATTCAAGAGAAGCTCAAACTTTCAGGCACTAACGCCCGATTTGTGAATTAAGTATTCAAGCTGAGAACGACTTAAGTATCGTTTTGTCTCATTTAGTTGTTTAGATTTCAATGCGACAGAACGATACTTAAGTTGTTCTCAGCTGGAATACTCATTTCAGAAATTGGGCGTAAATAGGTAAAATTCTAAATCAACATACGTATCTGTCAATAATAATCTTTGGTTATGGCTTTCTACCCTGAACTACGTATATAAGGTACTTTAAATTATTATGGAAATATATTGATATTAAAACAATACTGAGTTGTATCTGTTGGAGTACATTCAAGCCGTTTCTCCGCTTTTTCCTTCTGTTTTGATAGCGTGTGCCAGCCATAAAGCCAATATGATGCCGGCGACCTGAAAAGATAACTTAATTAAGTAAACATTTCGAAATAATAGAGGTTTACCAGGATCTTATAAGAAGTCAATGAATAGTCTCTGTTTATGCCAATAGATAATAAATAATGACGTGAAATCAACTTTAATTTGTGTTTTTTTTTTTTCAAATACGAACTGTCATTGGCTAAGAAATTTTGTAGTTCTTTATAAAACATTGTTTTTCAAGTATTCTAAATGTGCTGTTGGATATCAATAAAGATAAAAATAAAATAAAAATAAACCGTAAGAATGAATGTTATTGAAAATGGAAAGGTGTACCAGGATTGTACTGAGTGGCGATAGATAGTCTTACCCCAATGCGAACTAACCTCCTCAAGAAAACTGAACAAAACTCCAAACAGAACAACAGTCAGCCAAGACTTTTTCTTTCGCTATTAAAGGTGAGTTGAAATTTTCCTGTTAACAACCTAGATAAATTTACCACACATGTAGTATTCCTATTGAGCTATCAAGTCTATCTATCAAATACCAACCTCAAGAAAAAAGAACAAAATTTCGCACTCAACAATACAGTAACGGGTTCAAATTTGAGAGACTGACCTAAATCGTACAAAGTGGTTATTGATAGACTTTACTTACCCCAAAGGGAACTAATGGCTTAACTATTTATATTTATTTACAAACCTCAAAAAACAAAGCCAAATCTCGCCCGTACGAAGAGGTGATCGATAGACTCTGCATACTCGAAAAGCAAGTTGTGTATGCGGATATGGTCAGATTATAGGTCGCATTTTTTGGTTTTTGTTTTTATATAACTATTACTACTGCCACTATTTATTTTGTTGCTTATTTGTGTGTCACTCCAAATGGGTCCTGACTGAAAATCAGTTCTACACACAACAATAAGCCTTTTCACATTTCTTAAATTTATAATTTTCTTCATCACTTTTTTATTATGTCTTTTTTTATTATTTTAATTTTTATGTAAACTGTATGGTATTCATTTAGTAATTCACATGTCTTTTCTTTCTTTCTTTCTTTCTTTCTAAAAGGAACTAATGGCGTCAATATATTTTTATATGTAAAAGCCTGAAGAAAACAGAACAAAATCCCGCACACGACGACCGTCAGTCCAGCACTATGTACGATAGTCAGCACCAGATCCTCGCATCCTTGCGTATAGTACTTGATCTGGTTGAGACATTCAGATCTCTACAATTCGATGGCTTTGTCGGAGTTGGGGTCAGAAGGGCAGCATGAGAACGACGGGTTCAAATTCTAGAGACTGGCCAAAATTTTACAATTTGGCAGTCGATAGACTCAAAGGGATCTCATGGCGTCAATGTATTTTTGTATATACAAACCTCAAGAAAACAAGGCAGAATCTCGCCCGTACGAAGAGGTCATTTATTGAATCCACTTAACCCCAAAGGGAACTCATGACGTCAATATATTTTCATATGTACAAACCTCAAGAAAACAGAACAGAATCCCGCACACAACAACCGTCAATCCAGCACTATGAACGATAGTCAGCACCAGATCCTCGCATCCTTGGGTATAGTACTTGTTCTGGTTGAGGCATTCAGATCTCTGCAGTTCGATAGCTTTATCAGAATTGGGGTCGGATGGGCAGCATGAGAATGATGGGTTCAAACGGGGTTCGGATGCGCCGTAGTTGTCCGGGCCTGTGACGCCGCAGCATTGGAGCTGGAAAAAAAATAGATGAAGTTGAAAATGTAGTAGAATTTTTAGGAAGGAAGTTCGAGAAATAAGTTTGATGGAGATTCCACAAGATGTATTGGTATTTTTGGTGGAATCTCTTAAAATAATTTTTGGGAAGGTTAAAAAGTTTGATGGAGATTTTTTTTCTTTAAAAGCGAGAGCTGTTGTCCAAGAAGTACATCTTTGCATTGTTTTTTTTAATAATAGAACGTCATCGGTTTTGCGTTATAAAAAATACTAAGTGGTAAGTCTAATCACAAAAGGAATTAAATAAGATCTTATTTAAAAAACTTCATATTTCAATTAAATTACAAATTCCTCAGTCGCTTTAGGGCATTCCGTGGGAAAAGATTAGAAAATAAAAGTGGCTCAAACGCATCGTATAAAAATAACTTCATGAGTCATACATAAAATAAAAGTCATAAACGAACTTATAAAATACTCACAGTACTCTGGACTCGGTCCCAGAACTCCCTATAAGAAGAGTCCTCATCCCTCGTAGACTTGTTTTTGATGAAGGACGAGCGAAGTTGGGTCTTCATGGTGCTCTCAATTTGCGGACGGAGGGCCGCAGCAGCTATGCCTACTGATAGCTCCAGCAAGATAATGACGATTAGGAAACCGGCAAACTGAAATTAAATTATATTTTTATAGCTGTCAATTCTGCAAATACGTGACGACATCGTGCTTTGAAACGTGTTGAGTAAATACGCTTAGCGGAGATCGAGTCCCCAGCCTTGGGATCTAGAAGTATCCTATCTACCAGACCACGGTCATTTTCGTACTTAGATTATATCGATTTTTTTATGTAGCTGAGTAAAAAGGGACTCAAGATTTTGTTGAAGCGGACTCACTCGCACATAGCAGCGTCTTACCGATATTCCTACATCACGGTATGTAAATGTTTCTCGAGCTAAGCATAAATACAAATTATAAGTTCGTAGACAGCAGGATCTACTGGTCAGTATATCTTTGCAAAGTCACCTATACTGTTCTACCTGGGTAAAAGTGGTAATCGAGGTTCGGTCTGATTTGGATTTCCTCTTTCATAGGCAAAAGTTGTAGACATGATTAAATCGGTCATTAAATCGGTAATCGGTCTCGGTTATATACTAATAATAAATCTGTAGAGAGGTCAATTCTGTACATGAAATATATTTTCAAAATAACTATCAGGGGGAGGGGGTGATTAGGGAAAATCACTGAGTCGCACTATTCAGGAGCGCTATAAGTTGTAATCAAGGTGCTAAACATAAAGCTTGGGCAGCGATTGAAGAAACCTCTGATATTTTTAAAACTAAGCTACCAGTGCGAAGCTGGGCTGATCCACTAGTCATATATAAATGTGAGTAAATTTATACCACTCGCTATGTCTATAAACTAATGGAAAGATTCCAACATCGATAGAGCACATAGTGTCATTACGTTGATAAAATCTGATTGTTAAACCGTTAACCGTTGTTTTAACCAGTTGATTGTCAGTGTTTGAAAAACACAGCAATTTTAAAATGTGCTTATAAAGTAGGAAGCAAGGCGTTTATCAAAAGTAATCACCACTTTTAAATTATTGTAATATCAAAAATAATTGTTCGCACAATAAATTTGATATGATTTTATTTTCATATCTACATTAAAAGTACAATTCAGTCAAAATCAAAGTTCAGACATCACTATTACAAATTAAGACGATCAATTCCCTGAGTTCTACTAATCACAATCTCGTATTCAGCCCTAAACCAAAAGCTTGTATTCAGGCCAGATAATGCATATACAGATAGTAAATTGAATATCATTCCATATTTTACCATATAGAGCAGTTTTGGACTCTCCTTCCAGGCTCCAAAGCAGCCAAAAGCCGCCACTATGATGATGAGCACCCCGATGGCAATGAGCACCGCATCGGTTTCATGGCCCGTGGTCTCCATCGCTGCGAACCCCTTGATCATGCCCATGTCCACGCATGCTGTGGCTATTATCACGATGCCGAGGATCTGAAACGGAAATATATATGTATTAGAATCATCGGAAGATGCATTGTGGGTTGGCCGCCTCCCATAAGGTAGATCGACGTTCGGTGAATATCGCGGGGATGCCCATATCAATAGGAACCTAACACAGGATACATCGTTGTGCAAATCTTTAGGAGAGATCTATGTGCAGTAGTGGAAGTCTTTTGGCTGATGATTTTAATTTAATACCTGCTGAGATTATTTGTTGGTTCTGAAATTAGTTTTGTATAGTTAAATATTTTTTTGTGAAATGTAACTGGGTGTTATGTCTGAAAATTACAGTAGTATTACGTCGATAGTCGTGTACTGATACTTTATTGTCAATCTTTATATTAGTCTAGTCTAAAAGGCGTAACTTTCAATAGTGAAAAAAAAGAGATATAGTAGCACGAGGCGTGTATAACGAGACAGATTTTGTATGAGCAACCTGTCAGTTTCTCCTTTCTCATGTGACATACGCACTCTCACAAGGCTCAAACTACTAGTGCTGACGGGGTTATTATTTATGTGTAATCTTTAAGGTAGAGAAAATTTGGTGCCGTATTTGGAAATATTTTATAGCAAGGAAATTTCAAGACTTTTAAAGAGGACGAACACGCATGTTACATATAGAGCAATTGGAGAAAGTACTCCTGAATGCAGGCTTTCGAAACACGAAGAATAAAAGAGTAAGAATAAAAGTATGAAAAGACCGATAAATGTAATCGGCTGTATCACACAAACCGGCAATCGATAGTCTCAGCCTACCCCAATGGGAACTAATTGCGTGAGTATGCGTGTGTATGCACTACTATTTATGCTTCACCAAGTACGAAAAAGCTAGTACGCCAAGCAAATGCTTTTCCAATTAGCTGCGGGCGTGGTGTGAACTATTACAATAACAATCGAACAGCGGCCGCAAACAGGTCAACAAATTGGGTCGCGTGAAACGACCTGGTCGATACTAATTTGCCAGCGACAGATGGACTTTAAATGTCAGTGGGTCAATATTTCAGCTGATACATTAACCGTTCAGGAACACATTTTTGTTATGGAATTGCTGGATGAGTGATAGCTTTGAGGCCATCGCTTCGAATGCAGAGCGGGGCGCCGCGTTGCTGTGAATCTTGAGATGAACGTGTCTCTAGTTCTTAAGTTGTTTGTGTTAGTTTATCAAGGTTAAAGATGAGGGAATTTTTCATGAGGAAACCCACAGTGTATGCGTACAAAACGACGGTTAGCCTGCCCCCAATGACGTGGATGCACTATCCAGGCTAAACGTAGATACTCTGAACGCAAGGTGACCAAAGTGTGACAAGTGATGTCCATCAGTATAAAGATAGTTGTTTGGGGTAAACGGTAACGATGTTGTGACTGAACATGAGTTTTTAAAGCGACTTAGATATTTTTTTAAGAGTTGTAGCCACTATTTATTATTTCATTTCCTATCCATAAATTGAAATAAATAGCCTTGACTATAGGCTACAAATAAATGTTTGTTCGCGCAATCTTTATCATACAAGTAAGGTATCATAGAGTTTCAGGATTTTTATTGAATGTGCCCACATTCGATTGAACTAAAGGATTGGTATCGATTGGTTGTCATCTACATCCGGGCGGATCGATATCGATACCAATCCTTTAGTCCATCCAATCCAGTCGCTATGGTTTTTTAATTCTATCTTGATTTGGCATTTACACAAGAAGAAATAAGTCATTTTAATCTAAACCAATTCTCTACTACATCAGCTCTAGAATGGAGCTATTTGCTAGTAAATTATGCTAAGCCGGTTGTAAAATTATGATGGTTATAATTCTTAGAAAACACACGGTTTTTGAGTAACGTTTCGGTAATAAAACTCACTCCTACTCGAATGTTGTGCTAGCTGACCACCAAACTAAAGTCAACGGACCTATTATGAACACCATAAATAGATTACCCAAACATATTAGGAATAATGTTGAAACGTGATGTTGGTATATGAATTTATATCTCTAATGGTCATATTAAAGATTTGTAGTCCACTGCAAGAAATATGTATTTTATAGACTCGATTAAAGATTTAATCGATTTTGTAGAGAATCAAAAAGAATCTGATTTGTTTAAAAAAACAAAGTTATTATATTTCCTGGTATTATGTTTTCATACCCTCTCCTCATTAATTTTCATTGTAGCTATATCAACAATAGTCAACTGATCCATACATATGAAAATAAAGTAAATATATTTTTTCAGATGTCTGATATATCCATGTAGTGATGGTTTAGTTTAATGTCATTACCCCTCTCTACCCCCGGGTGTCGTAAGAGGCGGCTCCTTAGCCGTATGGGGCTTTTTAAGATGTTTTAGGGCGATGCGGTTCGAGATACTTTATTTCTACATTTCTACCATCTTGTCCCCATCAACTTCCAAATGTGGCTGAAATGTTTCTTGCTCTAAAGCTCTGGCTGCCCCTTTTTAGAATTTATGGCCGTGAGTATATGTATGTATGTATGATTTATATATTTATCTCACTGGTCCTTTTATTCGCGGAAAACATTATTTCAAAAGATTAATTCACTGTTATTTTAGCCATCGTATTCCATCGTCTTGTTTGAACCTTAGTAATTGTAGTTTTACGTTTATTTTGTTTCCATGTGATATATTTTGCAATAAACTGGTATGGGCGAATAAATTGTTTCATGACATAAGACACCGTATATTTTAGGTCAATTTCGCACTGGTCACTTAAGATCCAACATAGACAATTACATCAATTTACTTTTAGTGTTTTTGTGCTGAACTAGTTAACACGACGCGACGGTCGAATCGTCATGAAATCTACAGAATGGCAAAATCATTTCACGCCTCGTCATAAATACTTAATATTGGTTGCTAAAACAAAACTATCTATCACAAAATGAATGTGAAATATTTCTGTTTTAAAAAGTAATTTGAAGTTACTTGATTCATTTCGAAAATTATTTCAGCATTGATAGCTACAATATTCTAGTGTGAAAAGGCTACGCAATATATATACTTATATATATTATTTATTGCGTATATATCTATGCCTATGTATCCTCATTCCTCATGGTTATAATAAATCCCAAAAAGACGTAGCGGGGGGAAAGGATTGTAAAATAAAGGATGTCAGTAATGGGTCTCCAACCAAATCGTTCAAAAGTCACTTAAATGGGCCAAAACACTAAGCCACCTCTAAAAAACCATACTCGCGCAGAGAAATGGGTTAGTGCTTATTGCTTTTCTAAGCCGACACTACAAAACACTCTGAAGTAAAATATTTTCTACCTTCGAAAAGCCAGGCGGAACGTTATTTTTTTTTAGAGTGTGGTAAACTTAGATATTGATCATTTAAATATTTATCTTTAATTGGTTTTGGAACGACGCTGTATTATTTATTAATGTAATGGCTCCTACATATAATATTATTTACATGATTTTTAAAACTTGCCGTGTAGTGTTTTAAAACATTCTAAGCTGGAATGTCACTACCTTTTTCTACCCACAGGTGTGATAAGAGGTGACTAAGGGTATGGGGCTTTTTATTGGGTTTTGACCCATCACCAACGATACTTTATTTCTACCATCTTGTCCCCTATCAACTTCCAAATGTGGCTGAGGAGTTTCTAGATCTGAAGCTCTGTTAAAATTTTTGGCCGTGAGTATATTTCATTCAAAACACTTGCCCATGAAGTAAGTACTAGTACTATAAAACTCTTTGTACCTGTAGTTTTACTTGTTAGGTCATAAAGTGAGAGCTTTTATGTGTAAAGCCGACCAAGTTCGAGTCAGTTTGATATCTAGCTACAGAAAAATTAAAAATTTCTATTAGATAAGTCTGTTTATATAATCACAAGTATTTTTTTTAATTTACAATTTAGTGTTAGACATAACTGTATCATCTTGAACATTTAGTAAATAAAACAGCTCTGAGTTGGGTTCCTTTGAATCCATAATTAGAATGTTTTGTTCATAAAAACCTCATTTGGGGATTATTACTAATCAATTGGGGAAAGAGGAGTGAACCGGGAGGTCACGGGTTCAAGTCCTGCCAGTGTCGAAACTTTTTACTTTCCATAATTGATTTTTTGAATCCATTTCGACTGTTACGATAAGTTATGATTATTTATTTATTTTTTACTAGTGGATCGTCCCAGCTTCGCACGGGTAGCATTGTTTTTTTAAATATCTGAGGTTTCTTTCTTCAGTCCCTGCTTAAGCATTGTGAAATTCAGCGCAATGTTTTCAATCTATTAAATTTATAGCACTCCCTGAACAGTGTAGTTTGGTCATTTTGAATGCGCTTTAATGAACGGTTCAGTATTTCCATTAAATAGCAAATTTTGGAATAAAACGCTATGAAGTATTTATAACAATCTGAAAAATAAATCATTACGTGATGTAGGATGCAACTACTGGCGCCATCTAGTATGTTATATATAAATTAGTAAAGATTTGGTTTTGGTCACGGGCGCGCTGGCTTATTTTATGTATAATTTCGGTGTTTGTCTACCGATTTCTATGATTCTTTTTTTATTGAATAGGTGATAATGTTACCTTTTTTAAATTAGGGATGAGTGAAAGGTTTACAAACGTAAGAGTAAACAAATCTAATCAGAATGTTCCGAACTGCTAAGCTATCAGGAATTACACGTGTTATTGTGAGTCAACCGTAAAAGATAGACATAAACTGTTGAGGATTTTTTTTTAGGTAATTTTATGCAGAATTTTTCCGTCATACATGATTTCTATGTAAGTTTAACCATTAAGGCTGCACACGCGACGGAAGCTTAAAAAATGGAGTAACTTCTCCCGTTTTCCCAAAATTCCCCTTTACTACTCTGCTGGAAAGTATACAAAAACCTGCGCAGGAGTATGAAGAATAATTGTACCAAGTTTCGTTAGAATCCGTCGAGTAGTTTTTGTTTCCATAAGGAACATACAAACCGACAGACAGACAGACAGACAGACAGACAGACAGACAGACAGACAGACAGACAGACAAAAATTTTACTGATTGCATTTTTGGCATCAGTATCGATCCCTAATCATCACCTGATAGTTCTTTTGAAAATATATTTAATGTACAGAATTGACCTCTCTACAGATTTATTATAAGTATAGATTTTATTTAAACATATTTAAAAATACTTTTTATACACCAAACCTATAGAACCAAGTAAAACGGTTATCTCTTGCTTAGTTAGGTGTTACCGAGGCAGTCCAAATAGACCGGAGTCTGTGCTAGGACCAACCATCACTTTTAAGTATTAACCTTAGACGATTATATCATAATGTACTATACCTCTAAAAAATGCTTAAAACTCTTTTCTGAAATTCGTCATTTATACCAAAATTTAATTATGATCCCGAGTTATTTTAAAATATATATTTTTTCAGTTATTGACATTTCTTATGTAATATTATATAAATATAAGCCATACCTATATGATTCATATTACAAAAAAGTTTATTTTACAGTAAAGTTTGCGTGTATACCTTTAATAGCTATAACCCACGATATTTTACGAACATAAATAGTTACGTGACTATAACATAAACCAAACGACGCAGTCAAAACAGCAGCAGCTCAACTTGAAATATTTAATTATGAGTTTTAATTTATTATGCTCATTGATCAAGAGTATACAAATAAAAATATTCCTTTACATTAAATGTATGTCATGTAAATTGCGATGTGTAAATGCAATAAAGATTTTGATTTTTAAATACTGTTACCCTCACATTTCCTACTAATCTCACTGTAATACTATATACTAATAAGTAGAATAAGAAAGAGCTCTAGAATAAGGAATTCCTCAGCCACTAATGGAAGTCTGCCACACCAGCTAGCTATTACTTAAAAACACTCAAAGTCTCTTTCAATTAAAGACTAGTGGGTAACCCTGGCGCGACTACGTCTTGTCCAATAAAATGAGTTTATTTTGAAATTTTCCGACCAATTACAGCGCAGCTTTTTTGAATTTCTAGTGAATTTTTCTGATTGGCCGGTTTGAAAAAATTCCGACCAATCACAGCGCATCTCTGATCGACTAAAGTTTGCGCGCGCTTATGAGTCTTGTGACACTCAAGCAAAGTCTACGGGCCAAAATCGAAACTTTAAAATTCTGTAACAATTAACTTAATCCAGTAACATCAGATGTCTGAATTTTGTGCACACCACGGCCGCGAACTGTACAAAACGATACCTGAACCAAATTTCTAGCTTAACTCATCGCGTCACAGGCTTCCGGGCAAGAAAGAGGCCTACAGAAATAATATATAAAGATTCGAAAGACTTTTGATGAAATAGTGGAAATGTACTTTTAATCCATCACCCTCATTTCAACATCAATACTAAATGTTAACTTATTTCAAACAACTAAAATGCCTCCATTGTTGATATATTACTACCTTACAATTCTGTTTTTTGTCGTGTTTGTTTTATCTACATATTCGTAGACTACGTTCTTTATGGTACTATTATGTAAGAGTAGTTTTACTTCAATAATCGTAACAACCAACCTACGAATCCTACGACATACTTATAAATTTGGGGACAACTTAAAACCCCACGCTAATAACATAGTAACTTACATATTTAAGTGA
This sequence comes from Bedellia somnulentella, assembly GCA_963576735.1. Lineage (NCBI taxonomy): Eukaryota > Metazoa > Arthropoda > Insecta > Lepidoptera > Bedelliidae > Bedellia > Bedellia somnulentella. The sequence continues at coordinate 2,991,570 of OY755173.1, forward strand.
TTTGAACTTGGCCTAATATCTGTTCATTAAATATTCAATTCTTACTTTTGTATTTGTATTTTGTATCGAATTTTAATCTTTCCACACGCGCGTACGTTGTTTGTAATACTAATAACAGGAAGTCAGTTCATCGTTACGAATATTTAATTTTTCATGAAATAACTTTTAAAAAGTTATGAATGTAAATGAAGCTCAAGAAGTTTGTCAGAATCGTACAATTGGTCAAATCGTACCATCGATAGTCATTCCCTACCCCAATGAGAATTAAAGGCGTGAGTATATTATATATGTTAGGGTTTTTTCTTGCAATAATCCGGTAAACAATGTTTTTAAAATGGTTATAGTTGTACTAAGTGAATTTACACATAGTGTAGCTCAAAGCGATTAACATGGTCAAACAATTCGAGCCTCCATGTGAAAAATCACCTTGTAAAGCACCTATGGAAAGCGAAGGGTTAGTGCTATTCTAAACCGTCACTATATGATACAACTAACATACCACAGAAAATACTGATCACGGCCATAATCTTTTAATTATTTAAAAGTATTAAAAACTTACATTAATCCTGATGATTTAGAAGGATTAATATGTTAATATTCCATGTTTCCGTGAAATAACTCATTCGGGAAGTCGCTTAATAAGCTTACATTCCACATGGCTTTCGACATCTAATGGAGTTAAAAATATATATCGTAGCCCGAATTAAATGGGTCGCCTTGTTTATAAATGAATAGCATTATATCTGTGTCTGTGGCTTAATGGAAGAGGCGAGTGGATTTTCTATTAGAACGGATGAATCCATGTGTTAGTTCGATGCTAAGATGAATATGACGGCACGGAAAGATTAAATAGAACTTTAAAATAGATAGTTTAATTGTCTCATTTAAATAAATGCACTTGTTTGTTAATTGCTTCACGTTTGCTGTATAAATAATGATGAGAGAGAGGGGATTATTTTGTCAAAACGATTTTGTTTACTGTCATGTGGGATAGAGTTTTTGTGTTATTTCATCCTTCAAAATTGTCTATTTCCTGTTACCTTAGTTTGCTCTGAAAATAATTAATGGTCGGATTTTAGTGATCTTTCCACAATCTATAAAACTGTTACCTTAGTTTACTTAAAAAAAACTAATTAATGGATTTCGTAGATCTTTTCACAATCATAGTTCATCAAATCTAAAATCGTGACTAAATAGGTATCTTACTTTGTCCACACAACACGTGACTGTACTACAAATCGAGAGATTAAAATCCTATCTATTCGAACACGGATTGTTTTGTCATTACTTTGTTTGATGATAGCCATTAACATATTCTCACATACGTAAAGTCACTGAAGTAGTAGAATAAATTGAAGTCTTGTCGAATTTAGAACTAGAGGAGAAATACCACGTTTTTATTTTAAATACTACCGAACAGCCTAAAGCAAAAGTAAAGTAAAAATGTATTTATTAAAAGATTTACAGCTTTGTCCATTTACAGGGATCCCAATCTAGTCTATGGTCTGTCAAATGTTTTAATTGGTATAGGTAATACTAGTGACCAATCCCAACTTCCAAAAATAGCTGTGGAATTTCTGATCCTAAAGCTGTATGTTAGGGATGTTTGTATGTGTGCACTAGTGTCAATAATCATCCGATTGTATGATTTCTATTTGGAGTTTCGCGTTTAAAAATATATGCAAGATGTTTATTTTCACAGTGAGTCGAATAAAACCCGGGTCAAAGGTCAAACTATTTCAATAATTGTAACTAGGCTATCCTGTTATAGTTTTGTTGACATAAGACAAGGCTGGAAATGAGAAACACGGTATCTTAATTTTTTTCATTGTATGTTTTTTTTAGCATAATAATGCCCAGATGCCATTAATAAATATTATTTTTTCTTTCTTGAGTGAAAAAGTGAAATTTCAAAGAAAATATGATTGAGTCAGATGGATTAATTGATAAGCATTTTTTTTGGAATTAGTGAGGGGGAACCCTGCCTAAATGTACTTTTACGTGTATATATACATCGCGAAACCCTCGTACGACTTCAATATGAAAAGATGGAATTGTTATTAACTAAACCGACAATACGGGTCGGAATAAAACGATCTTTTATTCAAAATAATATAAAATATATAATGTACTATTGATAACTTTATATTTTATTTTAGCTTTAGCACTTAATAATTAATAATAACTGATTTTGAATTAAGTTATAATTTAGATGTTGATAAATGTAGAAATTTTAATGAGAAATAATAATATATTTTTTAAAGTAAACCTTTTTAAATTACGATAAAAGTACAAATAAAACGCAGTTAATCATTTATGGCATCTAAGTTACCAATTAATTATATTAAACTAAACACAAAATCAATTGTAAAAAGTTTAAAAAACTTACAACAAATATTCCATTAAACACCACCAGAAGGTATTTTATGCAGCTCATTCCACACCCCTCCATTTTGTTTTAAAAGTTGCCGCCAAAAAATCACAAATCGACCAAGTCGGAATATGAAGAAAATTGTTTCCAAATTCAAACTTTTCGTACAACACGTTCGGTCATGCTGACAGCGCGGCAAATTGTGGCGCGCATTCAGACAGCCAATAGGAGTGAAGCTCGCTACGATACCAAGTCCGTTCCGATTGGTCACGCTCAGAACCAAAATTCAGGAAATTTGTTTGAACCAAATTTTATGATGATGTTATCGTTAAAAAGAAGTCAGACTTCGTTCTGTGTGATAGAAAATGATTAATCATGACAGTGTGTAGATCCATTATGGAAACCTAAAGTACTGTCTATTTATTCATAGCTGAGCATAACATATTTTTAGACTGAAAATGTAATTCACATTACTTTCAGTTATACAAGTGTATACAATACTTGGATGTCAGACTTATACTTTTACTCAGACTCCGACTAACTATTTATTTTTACTATCTGCGTGAAACACCGGAGCCGAAGCTCTATTAGACATTATGAAACATCATGAGAAACATCATTAATGTCTTTAAGTGCACTTTCGATTGAAAGCCAGATTTGTAAAATATGTTCTGATACCTCTAAAGTACCTAATTAAACACAACCCAGTAACTATCTGTGCAAGTAACTACTGTTGAGTTAATAAATAAAGAATAAACACATGAGGTTTTCATGAACAAAAAGATTTAAATTACTGTTGAGTTATTTTAAATAATGAATTTGGTTTTAGTATCAAAAGTTTAGAATAAATACAAATTAAAATATTGCTGTGTAGTGTCGGCTTAGAATAGCACTACCCCAATTCTTCCAATGGGTGTACGTAAGAGGCGACTAACGGTATTGGGGCTTTTAAGGTATTTTTGGGCGATGCGGTAGGAGACCCATCACCAACAACCTTTAGTTTACCATCTTTTCCCCACTCACATTTCCAAAAGTGGCTGAGGAATTTCTAATTCCTTAGCTCTGGCTACCCCTTCAAGGGAAATTTAGCCGTGAGTATATGTATGTATGTAAAATATTGTGTTTTTGTGACGTTCAATATACCCCGTATTGAAATTAAATATAGTGTACCCATGAGTATCTGTGTATAAATAAATACGAGCCAATGCCTTTAAACTATGATTATAAATCATATTATTTTCTGTCGTCTTTCAGTCATTAATTTCTATTTAACATTATAAATTCGAAAGTATATATGTTTTGATTATAATATAATTAATTATGTTTTGAGTATAATATAATCCCACCAAAAACATTTTCATGTAAAATGTTGCCAAGACGAGCCCATATGACTCGCACTGTCAAAAAGTTATCAGATCTCATGTAGAGCCAAGCTTCTAACACTACACGCCCTAACTCTACAAGGCCTAACTTCACAAACTCTACACCTTAGTCAAAATATGTGGCTTGGCCATTTCGCTACATTCACATCGGCGTAAGGTGAAAAATCAATTCACTGTTCATTACTTTTGTGTTATATAATAGTTCTTGCAGTAACGATAATTATTGCTCAGTCAAGTCTAAACCATTTAACAGATTTTGATGAAATTTGAAAAACAGGTTGAAAATAACAAGGATTAGGATTACATACATACATATACTCACGGCTATAAATCCCTTAACGGTGTAGTCAGAGCTTTGGAATGAAAAATTCCTCAGCCACTTTTGGAATGATTGGGAAAAGATGTATAATAAATGTTTTTGGTGACGGGTCTCCAACCACATCTCCAAAAAATCACTTAAAAAGCCCCCTATACCCTTAGTCGCCTCTTACGATGACCCACGGGTAGAAATGGGGTAGTGTTATTCTAAGCCGACACTACACGGCAATTACACAACACTAAGGGATTAGGATTACTTCAAGTCTACTACTACTACTAAAGTCAAAAAAAGTCAAACAGTTTATTTTTCAAAATAAAGTTAATTACTAACATTTTTTGAACGTCAAAATTTTATATTTATCATTAATCCGTTGCTTCGGAAGGTGTTCGTAAAGAGAAGAAGCAACAAAGAAACTCTTCACATTCACATTTTTTAATTTTTTCAAAATATGGTTTTTACAATTTCAGTTTATAAACATGTTTTTACTTTATAAAAGATTTTCTATGCGACCAAACCAAACGCTAGTTTGACATAATTAAAATAAATTGTCCATCACAAAAAACCAATCACACAATAACGTGAGAAGAAAAATCCTCACCAGAGAATTATTCCTAGGAATAACGAGGGAAGATTTATAGCTTTACGGACACGGTCATGTGCGCGTTGGGTCCTTGTCGTTTAAAAAATCTTGAACACTGTAGTAAGATTTCTTTAAAAGCATGGCTTTAATTGCCTTTCTAAAAGATGCCACAGGCAATTCCAATATGTCAGAAGGAAGTTTGTTGAACATTTTCAGGGATAGTCCCATAAAGGAGTTACTTACTTTATTAAGTCTCCACTTCGGTACGTTAAGTTTCTCCTTATTTCGAGTGTTAACTGTATGCCTATCACTAACTTTACTAAATTGGCCTATGTTCTTTTTGGCATACATTAAATTCTCAATTATTATGTATTGGCAAGGGACAGTTAAAATGCCAATATCTTTAAATTTTTCGCGCAACGAATACCTCGACCTTAACATGTAAATAGATCGGATAGCTCGCTTTTGTAAGACAAAAACTTTATGAACATCAGCCGCTTTACCCCATAATAAAATACCGTACGACATAATACTATGAAAATAACTGAAATAAACAACGCGAGCTGTTTCTATGTCTTCTATTTCTCTAATCTTACGCACGGCACACGCTGCTGAACTCAGCCTTTTAGAAAGTGTTAGTATATGGGGTCCCCATTGCAATTTAGAATCGATTATTATCCCTAGAAATTTTGTCTCTTTCACTAATTCTACTTCTTCACTGTCAATAACAATATTGGCATCAGCTTGCCTAACATTCGGTAAAGTAAATTTAATACATTTAGTTTCGTTGGCATTCTGAACCAGGTTATTTACAGTAAACCAATGCAATACCAGTGAGATAGCTTTATTTACGTCGTCAAGAGATGTAGAGGATCTCGCTACATTAAATATTAAAGATGTGTCATCTGCAAACATAACTATCTCAGAATACTTTTGTACCATAAATGGTAAATCATTAATATAAATCAGAAACAGTAATGGGCCAAGTATAGAACCTTGAGGAACGCCCATCTCTATTCCCGATCCTTCCGACGTGGTTCCATTAATGAATAAAGATATGATGCCATTAATTTCAGTGCTTGCTCGTCAAAAATTTAAGTTTAATCAAAGCGATTTCATTTTTTACACAATCAAATGCTTTTGTGAGGTCACAAAATATACCTAACGCATCCCGGGAGTTTTCCCATGAATTAAAAATATGTTTCATTAGTGACACTCCTGCATCTACAGTAGACCTACCTTTAGTAAAACCATATTGCTCGTCATGGAATATATTATGAAAGCATTTGGTTGGACATGATTTTCTCAAAAACTTTACTGAGAACTGGTAAAATAGAAATAGGCCTATAGTTGGTAAAGTCCCGACTATCTCCTGATTTATGTAGTGGGATGAGCCTACTTAACTTCATACATTCTGGAAAAGCTTCTATATCTATACATTTATTAAAAAGTATAGTTAAATGGGGAGAGATTATATTTATTATTCTGTTTATGACGAAAACTGACATTCCTGTTATGTCTTCGGTTTTTTTAAGGTTAATGGTTTTAAAATTTTTAATTATATCATTACTAAGTTGTTTGATAACTCACCTAAGGATAGGTTCTGCAACACGATTTTTTACGGGTTACACTGCGAGGTATAGCTCGTCCATTATTCTCTAAATTGCTGAACATCAACATATTATAGGATAAATAAAAATACATAAAGTTATGATTTTATTTTCACCTTTCAATAGGATACCCTGTACCGCGAATCTAGCCCTGCTTCTTGCAGAGCAGAGGAGCATCACAAGATTTGCGCAACCAATTTGGAAGATTCGATCAAAAACAACGTTTTTTTAAACGTTTTTAGAAGAAAATATCAAAGTCAAGTAACAATACGCAAAATATTAAAATTTTTACGAGTCCAATTAGTGTTAGTTACAACCAAAAGCGCAATTTTTACCAGGAGTTCAAATTAAAGAGATTTAAAAAAAGAAATTAGCAAATAAAAGGTAATTTAATTGATTAAGAAGGTAAGGAAATCAAGTGTGGTTTGTAAGGATCGTATAAAGTTGCGCTCGATAGTGTTTGCACATCCCAATGATAAGTAATGCCGAGAGTAGTTAGTAAGTACATCATTTTGACTAGTGAATATTGAATGTATATAGTGAGTATTTTATTAGCAGATAATTCTTGATATCTTTGGATGAACCTGAACAAAGATACTTCTCCGTGCCTAACTGCCTGCCTCTGTGGTCTAGCGGTAGACTAATTGCTTTTACCTAATATCATAACATCTATAACATTGCTCCGTGTTCTAGACAGTTTAATGTACATGTTCTAGATAGTATTTATTACCAGGGTCAACGTCATTAAAACCTGTCAAGATAACAGCTGAAAACTGAAATATAACTTTTACGGTTCACGGTGGTAGCGTGATATGTCGGATTACCACCATACTAATAAACGCGTGATGGATTTAACGACTTTTGGAGTTCCATGTTAAAAGATAATTGTATTCATCGACTATGCCCTAGATATAAATGTGTAATCGCGTATATCACGAATATTTAAACTCATAAAAGGTAGTGTCGGCTTAGAATAACACTACCCCATTTCTACCCGTGGGTGATCGTAAGAGGCGACTAACGGTATTGGGGCTTTTAAGGGATTTTTGGGCGATGCGGTTGGAGACCCATCACCAAAAACCTTTATTTCACCATCTTTTCCCCACGCAACTTCCAAAAGTGGCTGAGGAATTTATAATTCCTTGGCTCTGGCTACCCCTTCTAGGGGATTACAGCCGTGAGTATATGTATGTATGTATGATAAACTCATAATATGATAGTTACTGTCTTGATGTTGTTAATATAGCTTAACACAAAGGAATCGCCATTTTTTCTCTTCAGCATACCTAGTACGAGCGACCTGTTAACTCGATATAATTAGCCATCTCTTACGCACTTACTTAGTATCGTGTACTGTCATCTCATTATAACCGATATTAACAACCAAAGGCGCACTTTTATTATTATGGCGCGCACACGCAGTTTTAACCAGAAGTTCAAAGTAGAGAGTGGTTTTATTAAATTCGAAAACAAATGGTTAATGGATTGATTAAGAATGTAAGAGATCAAGTGTGTTTTTAGGCTCGTACAAATTTGCGCTAAAAAAGTGATGATAAAAGAGCGCTCGTGCTAGGCCTCCGAAACACCAGTAGCCGTAGCATGCTTGTTATTATATCGTAAATATGTCGGTTAGAATGAGATGAAGACATACGGTAGAATATCGCTATGCGGGAAGAATAGATAGCTGTTTTAATCAAGAGATTTGTAGATAAATATTCAATCGTGCTACAAAGTAATCATTATTTTATAGATAGTTACACTAAACGGCTATTTTTTGCGTTATCCGTTGAAGAATAACCATTACTACTTAAGCTGCTACTTCGCACTGACACAAAATTGGAATAAAACCTATTAAAAAAAATAAAAATTAATAAAACGAAAGTTATACTAGCTATTAACATTTTAAAATGACGCAAAAGTTAGTTAGAAGGTTTCAGGGTTTAACCACTACCTAATATGCCTACGAGAAGTAATAATATTTGGAAAATTTACTTTTAAAGTAGTATGGGATAAGTTTAAACTAAGAGGTTTGATGCTTAATGTTTGTAGTTTTTATGTATAGTATTGATACTTGTATTTTTTACTCTGTTTGTATTTTCAGGTTGTAAAGACAACATTATTAAAAATAAGGATATTGGAATGTAAAGTACGACTGGTGTTGGTGTATTAAAGATAACAGTGTTACAGTCTACTACAAAAAAACTGAAGCATTCACGATAAACCCTTTGTTTCCTTTCTGTTATTCATGTACCTAAAAAATGTAAAGTAAATCAAAGTGAAAAGGCGAATTTCCATGACAACCGAAAATTAAAACTTATAGGAACCTTAACCTATGAGGTCACTAACTCATTTCATGTCCGACACAGACCCTTTTTATTAACGACGTTCGTTCAAATGTAATATTGTTTATTGTGGAGCAATATAATCCCTCGTTCATGTTTTTCGTGATTAATAAGCAAATGGTGCTAATATAAGTATAGGTAGTAATCTTTTCCATGATTCTTAAAACCCATGAATCCTAAAATATTTTTAAATTTTGAATTGAAAATGAAGAGAAATGCAAAAGTTATCTAAACTTGATTCAATTTTAATTAATAGTCCTAATATCATCATCATCAGCAGCAGCAGCAAATAGACGTCCACTGCTGGACTGTGGAAAGATCTCCACAGCGACCAGTCCTATGCTGCCCTCTTATATGAAGGACCACCGGCTTCCCGCGACCTTGACTCAGTCTATGGTCTACCCTAAGGGACTGTGTCTTCTGGTACGTGGACACCACTCCAGTTTCAGTCTCTTATCTTCGACTCCTCTCCTCCTAAATATCACAAAACTATACTTCATATAAAAAACAATATGAATTATATTTCATATCAGCCGCCGTTGATTATAATAAAACTATCATAGTTTGTATTGTGGTCGTTGTACACATACATTAATCAATCAAGTAACATACAATACACCGAAACTTATGTTTAGTGGAATCGAATGGAACGTTGATTTTACGGAAACAAAAATAATTAAATATTCATTTGGTATAACCTATTTCTTCACGTATATTTGAATTCGATTATCGATTTTGGGCACATTATTATTAGTACAACTGTTTAAAGAAAAGAAAACACATGTATTTTTTGTGTCATCAGAAAGGCAAGCACGAGCGCTATTTTATCGACACGATAACGGTTAGAATGAGATGGCAGTATACGATACTAAGTAAGTGCGTAAGAGATGGCTGCTTTATCCTACGCGATAACTAGTTTAAACACCGCTCGTACTAGCCGGGCAGGTGTATGTGTAAAACATTATTATTTGCATTTTCCCGCATAGCCTTGCTGTACTAAAAATAGTCTTATATGTGTCCACGATAATAAGAACAAAATAATTTTCCGTGGGGCTCAATTATAATATCTAAAGATGAGATAAGGATACACCATTCTGGGATCATTGCCGTGAACTTTTTTACGTATTCGTGTTGTGTACAATAATAGTATGATTACCCCATCCCTTTTAGTTGGCGTTTTACTACTGACTTAGGGCACCAGATCGTTTACTATATTAGGGTACTGCTTAATTTAACCATATTTTCTTTGTCTTTACTTCCCAGAGGGTTGGGTGCATCGTTTGATACCGAAACTCCGGCTTCGGTATAGCAAGCACGAGCGCTATTTTATCGACACGATAGCGGTTAGAATGAGATGGCAGTATACGATACTAAGTAAGTGCGTAAGAGATGGCTGCTTTATCCAACGCGATAACTAGTTTAAACACGGCTCGGGCTTGCCCTCTAGCAAATCTATATAATCGACATTTTGGTACGGGAAGGTCGCAATTCCAATCTCAAGCTCTAAGACAATCTTAAGTCATTAGATTTAAAGAGACCCTTCCACCTACCACCATACAGACACACATATCGCGTCTCATAGCCATTCAGATCAGAGTGGTTGTTATGCAAGATGCTAAATTTAAAAGTTATTCTTTATTAAGTGACCCGCCCAGGGTTTCTTCAACTGAAAATCAGTGTTCTGCGTAAAGCAAATTTCAAAGCAGAGTTGAATCCCATTTACATTGCTATGACACACAAAATTGCCGTTATAATCATTATTGTTGTTTTTGTTATATATTTTTATGTGATCATGTTTATATATTTATTTAATAGATACAATTACAGAGCTTAAACTAAGACATATATTAAATACTAGCTTTTTGCCCGCGACTTCGTCCGTGTGGACTACATTTTTTGCATCCGCTCTACATCCAAAACACCTAAACACTATCACAACTTCTGTTTTTTTATATTTATATTCCCGCGGGCGTTGTAAAGAATATATAAAGGACATTAAGGCTTTTTAAGTGATTGTTGGGCGATGCAGTTGGAGACCCATTTGACTATCTTTTCCCCAATCAACTTCCAAAAGTGGATAGAGAATTACTATCTCTGAAGCTGTGGATACCCTTTTTTGGGATTTATAGCCGTTAGTATATAGTCATGATTGATTGATGGATTAATTTTATAAATTCAAACAGTATATTTATAGATCAAAAATCTGTTTACTATATTTCAATCCCTTAGGGGATGAGTTCCAAAAAACCTTTTTAATTGTTCATACGAATCATGAAACAAACCATTTTATAGAAAATAGTTAAAAAAACAAAAGCTATAAACATATTCTCAAACCTACCAAATGAATACGCAAAATTCATACAATATACTTTCAATTATCTTTATTCACACATATTCGCATAGTTGAATGTGAAAAAGAAGGATTAGTGCATCCTATTATTCTAAACTAATACAAAAGCAAAAAAGTCTCAAAAAGACATTAATCACCCGGGATTCGAACCTGGGTCATCCGTTAGATTAATGTTAACCAATCGGTATACAGCTACGCCACAAAAACATTAGTGATGATGTCAAATTTGTGATATGGTATATATCTAGTAGCCATACTATTGACAAACAATTAAATACATACATACATATACTCACGGCTATAAATCCCAAGAAGGGGTAGCCAGAGCTAAGGAACTTGAAGTTCCTCAGCCATTTTTGGAAGTTGCGTCGGGAAAAGATAGTGAAATAAAGGTTGTTGGTGATGGGTCTCCAACCACATCGCCCAAAAATCCCTTAAAAGCCCCAATACCGTTAGTCGCCTCTTACGTACACCCACCGGAAGAAATGGGGTAGTGTTATTCTAATCCGACACTACACAGCAATTCATTAAATGGACATTTATTTTGATGAAAATGGATAAAACCCTTATTTTTTTCAAAAACACTATTAATGAAGAGTCTGATAAAGTCGGTCGATGAAAAAATTAATCGTGTAATGTAAATATGGGGAGCAATAAGTTGGTGATGTATTCATTATCAAAAGATTACAATCATGGTCCAATAGATGGCGGTACTGAATTAAAATTGAGATATTTACTATTATTTACAAACTATGCATTCTGAGGCTGGCCAATAGATGGCGGTACTGAATTAAAATTGAGATAATTTACTATTATTTACAAACAAACTATGCATTCTGAGGCTTAAACAGAATATTAATTTATGCGTAAGTAAAGTATAATATATCTATGAGAATATTAGTTAAAAATAATTAAATAAACAAAAGTTATAAACATATTCTCAAACCTACCAAATGAATACGCAAAATTCATACAATATGCTTTCAATTATCTTTATTCATACATATTGGCATAGTTGAATGTGAAAAAGAAGGATCAGTGCATACTATTATTCTAACCTAACACAAAAGCAAAAAAAATACGCAAAAAGACTTTGACCGGGATTCGAACCTGGGTCTTTCGTACTTAGTGTTTACCAAACGGTATACCGCTACGCCACGCAGACATTTGTGTAAGTCTCAAATTTGTGATATCCTATATATCTAGTAGTCATACTATTGACAAACAATTAAATGGACAATTATTTTGATGAAAATGGATGAAACCCTTATTTTTTCCAAAAAGACTATTAATGAAGAGTCCGATAACGTCGGTCGATGAAAAAATTAATCGTGTAAATATGGGGAACCATATAAAAGTTATGTTTTTTTATGCTCCTGTGGGAACCCTTGGGAAATCCAGGATAAATTATATCCTTTATGTTGGCCAGGTGTATAACCTACATTCATGCCAAATTTGATCAAGATCGGTCCGGTAGAATTAACGTGATGAACGGACATACAGACAGACAGACAGACATTTTTTTCAAAAATAGCATATTTGGCTTCAGTATCGAAAATAAAACATATTCCACCGGTTTTTATTTTTTTTTCTTCAATGTAAAGTTTTGACCTCGTTACAGTCTTATTATAGTATAGATAGATAGATAGATAAATACATCATGAACGCTCCTTGTCCAAGTTCCAATTACAAATCTACACTATCTATGTTGTTTCACTTTGTGTGTCTGCGTAGTGGAAATTAATGTTTTAATATTTATCTAAATTTCCCTACCTAGAACAGGTCTTCACGTCACGGATTTGATCTTAAAATAGCCCTCAAAATCGGAAGCAGTAACAAAATACTTTTTCTGGCTACATATAGAAATTTACCACATTTATAATTTTGTATGATTTAATTTATTTTTTTTCTTTTTACCCATTTTGGAAGGATTTTCCATGTTCAAACCACCCTAATTATCTGAAATTAAGATGGGCCATGCTTCGGAGGGCACATTTTCTCGGCTACTATCTTGGTATATCAACCCGTAATTGGCCAGTGAGGTGGGCTATGGATAAATGAACCTGCATAGGGTTGGCTCGAGCCCCTCTGTGCGGATACCCCCACCTGAGATATGGGCTGTAAGGAATCATAAAATTAACATCACATACATACATATACTCATGGCTATGGATCCCTTGAAGGGGTAGCCAGAGCTAGAGAATCAGAAATTCCTCAGTCACTTTTGGAAGTTGCGTGGGGAAAAGACGGTGGAATAAAGGTTGTTGGTGATGGGTCTCTAGCCGCATCGCCCAAAAATCCATTAAAAGCCCCAATACCGTAAGCAGCCTCTTACGTACACCCACCGAAAAAGGGTAGTGTTATTCTAAGCCGACACTACACAGCTATTAACATCACACTCATCTATTTTCATGTTAATCACATAAGGCATTCAATTTTAATGACAACCGATCCAATATGCGATAAAACAAATTCTCACTTTCGAAATTCTCGAGAAGTGATCATTAAGTTCTAAGTGCTTTGTGTTAATGGTACCAACAGCCTTGGCGAGGGTGTTTACGTCCTTGGTTGTGACCTATTCAAAATAGGATCTTTGTATGGATAGTGTTGTGACACGGTAACCATGGAAACGCCGCAACGTAAACCAATCAAGCTGACAGTTGAACTACTTTCAACCCGTCAATAAAGCAACGACAATGCTTAGCAAATATAAATAGGCATGATTTGTAATTTACATTTTCAGTTCGTTAGTCTAATTGGGGTCGGAGCAATTGACATGATAATGATAGAATACCTAACTCATGCACTGACTGAAGAACGAAATTAGTGACTGAGACTTAAAATTGGTTTTGCGATGGAGCATGAAACAAAGTTTTGTCAGCCGTATCATATGTATGGTTAATTTATTATGGTTGTTAACGGTGAGGAAACATCGTGAAGAAACTAACACATAAGATATAAGATCGGCGAATCGATAAGGCGAAAAGGCCGGCCCCCTAGCACCTGAGTACACTGTCCAAGCAAAAGGTGGGTACTCTGAACACCAGGTGACGATGTCACTTGGTGTTCAGAAGTATGAGTACCTCTGCCAACCCCTACGGGGATATACAGCGTGAATGCTTGGTTCTTGAAACAAAGCAATGAAATGAGATGGTTTGTCTTCAAAGACTGCTCCATATATTCTTAAAGTTTAAGTTTATAGTAAACAATTACGGTCCACTCTCTGCACTTACTAGATAAAAACCATTCAAAGACAACTTCGACTGTTATGTAATTCTATGGCTGCTGATTCATTCAAATTAATAATGATAAAACTATCACAGCCTGTAAAACATTAATACAATTGCGCTGATATCTTGCGCTTAAAGATGGTCAGAGCAGAGTACTATCTAAAAGCTAACTTACATGGACAATAAATAAAACGAAAAAGTATTTTCCTTGCTTTCGATTTGCAAACTTTAAGGTCCTATGTATATAGATCTGTTTGTACATACATACCTGCATATTTTTTTTATTGTTGTAAACCGTATAAAAAAACCTTTCGGTAGTTTTCGAGTTAACATCTTTCGGACAGACAGAAAGACACCTCCAGAGGACTTCTTTTTATATTATGTAATGATAGGAAAGTAATAACCACTAGGTATATATTTATGTTAAAACTATCTGTGGTTTTTCAAGTGTTTTTTGGACGATGCGATTAGAGACCCATCACCAAAAACATTTACTTTACAATCTTTACCACATACAACTTAAAAAACTGGCTGAGTAATTTCTTATTTAGAAGCCCTATATACTCCTCAGGGATTTATATATATATATATTTATAGCCGTGAGTATATGTATGATAATGTAAAATTTTACATCGCTGCTTGCCGGCCAGCCTAGAAAATGTATGTTCGACATGTTCGTATGATAATGATTAATTATGTGAAATAAAAAGCAAACACCGCCCTAATATTAATGACAAGAAAGGGTGCTGACTAAGGGTGCAGAGTTCAATGAGCCTGCTTGAATATGCGAAAACTTTCTTCTTTAAATATTGAAGTGATTTAGAACAACTTTTTATAGAATAACGATATATAGGTTCATAGCATGCAACTTGTTTTGAAATATATTTAACTTGTTTCTTATTGCCTCTTGCGAACACCTACGGGAAAACATGGGGGAGTGCTATTCTAAGCCGACACTTCAATGTTATCTGTATATTATCCTAAATAAATCAATAAACGGAGCGGTGCTGCGGTGATTTGTTTCCGCGGTGCTACTAACACTCTTCTGAGTAATTCTGAGCTTGTAGACTTCCCTCTTGTGTATGAAATACAATTTTTTATTAATTAATTTTACAGTGTAGTGCCGGCTAAAAATTTCACTTGGCCATTTCTACCTACGGGTGTCGTAAGAGGCGACTAAAGGTATAAAGCTTTTTTAAAGAAAGAAAGAAAGAAAAACATTTATTCGCTGCTACACACGTTCAAAGGAAGACACAGCACAAAAATAAGTAAATACAAACACATAGAAAAATTATAATAAAAAGACAATATCATACACACTAATTCCAAGATATAAAAGAAAAAAAAAACTATAGCCGTATAATCTGCGTAGTAGCAACGAATTTTGGAGCTGCCTCAGCATTATCGTTGTGAAGTAAATGAATACCTCACAACACTGATTTTCAGTCAGCCCCAAAATAAAAATATAAAAGAAACGACGTCACAATATCATAATGAAACAGAAAACTTATAACATACTCGTATAAATAATAATTTAAGTGGTTTTTGGTCTATGCGGTCGGATAGACCCATCACCAATGATACTTTATTTTCCACCATCTTGTCGCCTATCAACTTCCAAATGTGAAAAAAAAAAGTCAACAAGTTTATTTTTCAAAATTTAGTTAAAAATTAACATCTTTTGAACGTCAAATTTTTTAAATTTATCATTAGTCCGTTGCTTCGGAAGGTGTTCGTAAAGAGAAGAAGCAACAAAGAAACTCTTTACATTCACATTTTGTCATTTTTTCAAATGTGGCTCAAGAGTTTCTAACTCTGAAGCTCTGGCTACCCTTTTTTGGGATTCATGGCCGTGAGTATATTCTAAGCCGGTACTACGTGGCACTTACAGTGTGTGTATACGTAAATTGCTAAAAACGTTTAGTTTCTGCATTGCGCGTGGCCCGACACGCTCTTTATGTTTTTAATATGAAAGCAATTAAGTGGGGTCTTCTTTTAAGTTTAAAGCCTTTATTAGAAGAACCAGTCAAGTCCATCATATTAAGGAACATAATAAACATAACATAAACATAAACGTTCACGCCGAATATCCCCGAGGGGGTTGGCAGAGGTACTAATACTTCTGAATATCACGTGACTTTGTCACCTGGTGTTCAGAGTACCCACGTTTTGCATGGACAGTGCACTCACGTGATAGGGGGCAGACCTATCGCCGTTTTGTACGAATACACTGTCACATGACTAAGTACAACTCAGCCATGTGGGTTTCCTCACGATGTTTTCCCTCACCGCTAACAACCATGATAAATAAACCACACTATGTCTTTAGAAAAGACAAATTTTTGTAGGCCCGACCCGGGATTTGAACACTAGTCGCTTGCACGTCAACCGGTGTTCTACCTACTGAGCTATCACGTCGTCCTTACTAAGGAACGTCGTCGTGAATTCACTTTATTATACATGATTGATTTCTCGACGCTGGATTTACTTATTATATCAAATTCAATTAAATAACACTTTTACGACTATTCGTCTCCATAAGGCATTGTCGTCAGTAACCAAAGCGTTCAGCTATGACTGTGTTATTTTGCTCATTAGATCTACATCTAATCTACATCATAATCTACAGAACTTAGTAGTACTCTACACTCCATAGTTATGTGACATTGTTAGATACTGTGCTAAAGTTAAAATGGGTAAGTACAATTTGAAATTGCTGTCTTACCGTGGATTGGCAGAGACTTAACAGCTTTATACTACTTTTACTAGTAAGTAGCAATTATGACCGAGGGTGTTCATGCCCTCTGAAGGAGAATGTCACCTTAATTTACGGTATCAGATGATTAAGCCTGAAATCTGACCAAACTATGATATATCACAACTTTGCGTGTATGTCGTGGCCATATCGTAGATTTGAACACATCGCGAAATGATCGATCATTTCATGAAATAGTCACATTTCATGATGTGGCCAACTTAATTTGACCAGATCATAAAATCGTCAACGTTTCACGATTTAATCATCCACGATTGGCCAGATCGTAGAATAGGGCGACCTGTGAAATGCGATCCAAACTCAACGTTTTTTTAAAATATTGTTCAGTTTTTTCGTAATTTGCAAAGTACTCGAGAACCTTTTTGTCGAAAAGTCTTTGGCAATCACTTTCTTCCTTGCTTAATAGCGAATAATTAACTATTTACTGCGAGAAATAACATTTTTGACAGTCGCCGCCATCTTCACACATAAACAAAGCGTTTTCAGCGCCTCTACCGGTAATTAATGAGACTACTTTACGATATGACCAAATAATCTTAACCATTTCATGAAGAGGCCGCGCGTTTAGTTGGCCATATCGAGAAACGATTTCTTATCATTGATCTGCCCAAACCACATCACGATATGGCCAATAAACAGTTGAACATTTCATGAAATACGACTATTTCATGAAATGGTCGATCATTTCACGATGTGTTCAAATCTACGATATGGCCACGACATGTACACCACAAATTAGGATATCTTGTTTCAAAATTTAGTTAAAAACTGTCATTTTTTGAACGTATTTTTTTTTTAATTTATTATTAATACGTTGCTTCGAAAATAAGAACCAACAAAGAAACTCTTTTCATTCACATTTTTCCATTCCTCAGCATAGCAAGTACGAACGACCTTTTAACTAGATATTGCGTGATATAAAACAGCCATCTCTTTCGCACCTACCAACTCTCACTACGCACTCATTCTACCCAACATCGTGAAGATAAAATAGCGCTCGTATAGGGTCTAGTACTAGGCTCGACTTCAACCCGAGATTCCCGGGCCGTGAAAGTAACACTAATTTATTGGTCCACAAACACAAAGCAGGAATATCTTACATCATAGCTCGGCTATAAATTTAGTAACATAACATAACATAAACATAAACGTTCACGCCGAATATCCCCGAAGGGGTTGGCAGAGGTACTAATACTTCTGAAAATCACGTGACTTTGTCACCTGCCCCCGTAGCATGAGGCGTGTGAGAGCGAGTATGTCGCATGAGAAGTGAGATACTGACAGATTTTGTATGAGCAATCTGTCAGTTTCTGACTTCTCATGTGACATACACGCTCTCACAAGCCTCATGCTACTAGTGCTGGTTTTCAGAGTACCCACGTTTTGCATGGACAGTGTACTCAAGTGATAGGGGGCAGGCCTATCGCCGATTTGTACGAATACACTGTCACATGACTAAGTACAACTCAGCCATGTGGGTTTCCTCACGATGTTTTCCCTCACCGTTAACAACCATGATAAATTAACCACACATATGTCTTTAGAAAAGACAAATTGGTGTAGGCCCGACCCAGGATTTGAACACTAGTCGTTTGCACGATAACCGAGTATTCTACCCACTGGGCTATCACGGTTGCCATACGTTAATTTACTACTATTTAGTAAATAGTATAGTAAATTAACGAAGATAAAAACAATTTATAATATGAGATTTATTAGCTGTATAGGCTTAGGATAGCTTTAACAGTGTGCAGTAGTGGGTAGTGGCTAGGAAATTTCCAATTTTAAAGCCCTCTTTTGGGATTTATACCCGTGAGTATATATATGTACTAGCTGACCCGATAGACTAACTGTCAAATTTGCTTATGACAAAACTTTAGGCTTTTTTTAGTTCAATCAGCTGTGAATATTTTATACATTAAATTTTTCCGGGATGAAAAGTATCCTATTTGTTAACTTGGGTCATTATCTAGCGTTTTGCCAAATTTCATTCATATACATTATGTACTTGAGGAGACTTTTCACCTAAAACACACAAACATCCAAACATGTAAACTTTTATATTCATAATGGGTGTCTCAGTAAGAGTGTACTTTTCAAAACTGGTTTTTATTTTCTCATGCAAGTAGCAACTCTGAAATTTTACAGCTAACCCCCCTGTTTATTCTGATTATAAAAAATGGAGCGCTTTTTGGAATAACAACGCGTTATAATTGTGAAAACTCATTACAAAAATGGGAAAAGTTACGCTGAAACCGCTGAAACCGTCAACAATTAAAAACTGGTAAAAAAAATTAAGAAACTGGGTCGATTATGGATAGTAAGAATTCTTTGCGTCAGCGTACTGGTCAGTCTCCTGAAAACATTGCTGCTGTAAACGGGAGTGTCGCTGAAACAATTCGGCGTTGTTCTCAACAACTTCAAATTTCACGAAGCACTATGCAGCGAATTTTGACTAAAGACCTCCACCTTCATGCGTTCAAGACTCAGCTGAGTCAGGAACTCAATCAGCAGACCACGAAAAACGCCGGCAATTCATTCTGACGATATTCTGATGTCAACTGACCACCAAAATCGTGCGATCTAATGCCGTGCTGTTATAATTTTTAGGGTTTTGTGAAATCTTGGGTTTCTGCGAATAATTCTGAAACAATTCCTGAGCTCAAATCGGAAATCCAACGCGTTATCGGTGAGATACAGCAACATATATGTGCAAAAGTTATGAAACATTTCATGGCCTGTCGTCGGAGCCGTGAAAGTCATTTGCCGGAAATTTTATTCCATACTTAATCGGAACATGTCTTCTTTCCAATACAATAAAAAAATCACACCTCTGTAATAAAATACTTGTATTTATTTTAAAATTAATTAGTGCGCTCTTACTGAGACACCCTATATAAATAGGATGTACCATATTAATGTATGTCCATGAAATTAATTGGATTCCACGATTCAATACTTAAATTACATACATATGCATACATATACTCACGGCTATATTTCTCTAGAAGGGGCAGCCAGAGCTAAGGAATTATAAATTCCTCAGCCACTTTTGGAAAATGAGTGGGGAAAAGATGGTATAAATAAAGGTTTTTGGTAATGGGTCTCCAACCACATCGCCCAAAATTTAATTTAATTTTAAATTAATTTTAGATAAACAGGATGTAAATAAGAATAATGAAGACAGTGAAATGGCAGTTGTTCCTCTGGATACTATTTCTTGTTCAGAAAAGCTTCCCTGTGAAAATAAGCGAAAACTATCTGAATTAAAACGACAATTACTATGCATATGTCTCGCTGTAGTGTGTATCGTAAGTACTTCAGTTACCATTTATTATTTAAGTATAATTTAAAATTACAAAGCCTTTAAAAAATTCAAGTCTTGATAGAATTTACGATTCAAACATTAAAATTCTAATTCTACTTAAAGTATCTTTTTAAGTAAATTTTAGGCGATGTGGCAGAGACCCATCACCAAACATCCCTCTTTTAAACATACATACATATACTCATCGCCATTAATCCCAAAAAAGGGTGGCCAGAGCTTTAGAGATAGAAACTCTTCAGCATCATTTGGAAGTTGATAGGGGACAAGATGGTAAAAATAAAGGATCTTTGGTGTTGATGGTTGATGTTGATGGTTGGTGATTTTGCCGTGTAGTGCCGGCTTAGAATGTTACTACCCCTTTCTACCCACGGGTGTCGTAAGAGGCGACTAAGGGTATTGGGGCTTTTTATTGGATTTTTGGGCGATGCGGTTGGAGACTCATCACCAAAAACCTTTATTTTTACCATCTTTTCCCCACTTAACTTCCAAAAGTGGCTGAGGAATTTATAATTCCTTGGCTCTGGCTACCTGGGGAAATATAGCCGTGAGTATATGTATGTATGTATGTTGGTGATGTATCTCCAACCGCATCGCCCAAAACCATTTTAAAAAGCCTCATACCCATAGCCGTCTCGTACGATCACCCATGGGAATAAATGGGGTACTGCTATTATAAGCCGACACTACGCAGCATTCAATTTATTATTTAAGAATATTTGAAAAATTAGAAAGCCTCTAAATAATGCTACTTCTAATTTGTGTATCTTTGATTACTTTATAACAATTTCTCAAACTGTTCTCTTCATTCTTGATAACTTTGTATGTTCTTGTATGACCATCCAATAGTTTTCAGGAATAGATCACTTAAGTGATCAAGAATGCCAAATTGTACTTCTAATCAAGAATATTGATAAAAGATGTTGGAAATAAATGCAATTAACTCAATCGCACTTTCTTACATTCTCTATTTCTTATTTTCTCTTTTATTGTAAATTTTTTGGATTAGGTGTTTCAGTATCTTCACTGCTCTGCTCACTAGGGATGTGACTTGGCTGGGGAAAAATCGATTTTTTTATTAATCGATTTTTATTTATACAAAATAATCGATTTTCTAAAAATCGATTTTTTCTAAAAATAATCGATTTTAAAAAAAAAAAACGATTTTTTTGAGAATTATTAAAAAAACTCAATAATTCAAAACACACCACCTTTATTTATTCATTTATAAAAAAAACTTACATACAGACATACAAAATTACAAAACAAACAATAAATTTAAAGTAAAAGAAAAAAACATTTTTATTATGGCCATAAATAACTTGGTAAAGAATTAAGGAATAGAAGTTTGGGTAATAGTTTGCCCAAGATGCGATTCCTTGTTTTGCGAACCACATTTCCAGCCTTAGAAAAAAGGCGCTCTGCTGGGGCTGACGAAGCAGTTATTAGTAAGTGCTTTTTGGCTAATTTTGAAAGTTTAGGGTATGCTCCTTCGTAGTTTTTCCATACCACCAATGCAGCAATATATAAATCCAATTCAGATGTCCCCTTGTTGCCCCCTCAAATAAATAAATACTACCAAAAAGAGAAAAAAAAAACAAAATGTTGATGTAGCCGGTTCCAGAATCCGGGCTCTCCAATATCTACCTAACTCTAGACGGTGCGCTATAAAAAAATCGAAAGTAATGTGTGAAATAATAAAAAAAAAATCGATTTTTAATAAATCGATTATATTAGGACGAAAAATCGATTAAAATAAAAAAAATAATCGATTTTTTAAATAATCGATTTTTTTTTCACATCCCTACTGCTCACTATCTAATATATAAACATAAACATATAAAAACATAAACGTTCACGCCGAATATCCCCGAAGGGGTTGGCAGAGGTACTAATACTTCTGAACATCACGTGACTTTGTCAGCTGGTGTTCAGAGTACCCACGTTTTGCATGGACAGTGTACTCACGTGATAGGGGGCAGGCCTATCGCCATTTTGTACGAATACACTTTCACATGACTAAGTACAACTCAGCCATGTGGGTTTCCTCACGATGTTTTCCCTCGCCGTTAACAACCATGATAAATTAACCACACATATGTCTTTAGAAAAGCCAAATTGGTGTAGGCCCGATCCAGTATTTGAACACTAGTCGTTTGCACGATAACCGAGTGTTCTACCCACTGGACTATCACGGGTATCACTATCTAATGTATCACTTTTTTGTGTTCCAGATATTTTCTGCAATTATTCTGGCACAAACAATAAACTTGAGTACTATATTAATGGAAGATTTGGCCGATATCACCCGAACATCAAAATCTGTTATCGTACTATCCATCTTATGCGGTTTTATTTTGATTGTTTTAATATCTTACACTATCGCTGTCTTCAGAAAAAGATTTCTCGCTGCTATTCCAGTAAGTGATGCAGTATAATTAAGTTTTGCTTCTTATAATTTTTAACCGACTTCAAAAAAAGGAGTGTTCTCAATTCGACCGGTATATTTTTTTTTTTCTTTTTTTTTATGTTTGTTCGCCGATTACTTCGCCATTTATGAACCGATTTCGATTATTATTTTTTTATTTGAAAGAAGATACTCCCGGATTGGTACCATGATGAGGATATCAGGGTCTGATGATGGGATCCTGGAGAAATCGAGGGGAACTCTAAAA
The DNA here is from genome assembly GCA_963576735.1 of Bedellia somnulentella. Classification (NCBI taxonomy): domain Eukaryota; kingdom Metazoa; phylum Arthropoda; class Insecta; order Lepidoptera; family Bedelliidae; genus Bedellia; species Bedellia somnulentella. The sequence goes on from OY755173.1 coordinate 3,014,530, forward strand.
TTTTATAGGCAAATGTACCGCGTTTTACATATTTTCTGAACTTATATTGGCATTTGCTTCTGAAAATCATATTGTTATGCTGCTGAGCTGATGATGGAAGGTGTGGATCCTCAATCACTAGGTATTAGGAAACAGTTCTTTCCAAATTCTATATAGATTTATACTCCTCTTAGTAGCTTTTATGAAGAGAAGTACAGGTTCACTAAACATTTCTTTTGTTATGTTATTGTTACCGAGAAAGTACCATGAGACCAGGATCTGATGATGGCATCCCAGGAAATCGAGGGGACTGTCGAAACTCACAATTATGTGACAGTGTATTTGTTCAAAACGCCGATAGGCCTGCCCTGTATAACGTGAGAACACTGCCTAATAAATCGTGGGTACTCTGAACAACAGGTAACAATGTCACGTGATATTCAGAAGTATTACTACCTCTGCTAACCCCTTCAGGGATATTCGGCGTGAGCGTTTGAGTCTTTCTTGAGATGTAGAATTGAAGACCAATGCCTTTCGAAGGATTTTAAGAACAATGTAAGGTTACATATGGTTGAGCCTATTTAATATCGTACTATAATAGAAATACCGGAAATACGAAGAATAATACAGTAACTGTCGCATCCTCATCCGAGAGGCATCTTTGCCAGGTCTATCCATCTCTAAAACTCGTAAAATAAAATAATTTTTAACAAAAAGTAAACCGACTTCATAAAAAAACAACCGAAAATAAACAATCTAGTACTAAAAAGTACGAAATAAGTTTTTTAATTGAATATGAGTACTGTGATTGATACCTTAGCAATTTCTTTATTCCACACGCGTCAGTTCAACCTACCTAAATATTACAATTCTCTTAAATAAATTTTTGAGTCGGTGCCAGTCAAACAAAAGTAAATTCACCCTGCTATCTATCTCTGATTATTACAATCTAAACAATATATCGCCTAACGTTTTAAATGATAATACGTACAAAAATCAATTTACCCTACAACTACAAGGTACCCTACATTTTACACGTATATGAAGTGCGAAATACACACTTCTTATTATCAATTATCATCGAGGCTGGCACCGGCTCACAAATTAATTTAACAGAATTGTAATATTTAGGTAGGTTGAACTGACGCGTGTGGAATAAAGAAATTGCTAAGGTATCAATCACAGTACTCATATTCAATTAAAAAACTTATTTCGTACTTTTTAGTACTAGATTGTTTATTTTCGGTTGTTTTTTTATGAAGTCGGTTTTTACTATCACGAATTGAAATTTGATCATTTACGTACCTACAACACCTACTATAATTTCAGATACAATATTAAAAGCTGCGGAATAATGAAAACATTTCTTTGATATGTATTTATTTATTTGGCACACCCAATTGTGATGCACTGATTCAGTCAAAGTGGCGCATAATACTTATCCTATTTTAATATTATGAAGGCGAAAGTTTGTAAGTATGGATGTATGGATGTTTGTTACTCTTTCACGTAAAAACTACTGAATGGATTTGAATGAAACTTTACCACAATATAGCTTATCAGAATAACGCATAGGCTATAGTTTATACATCAGAATAACACAAAGGCTACAATTTTGAGGTTTTATTAAATTAATTAAAAAAACGCCTTAAGCTTTGTCATAAGCAAATTTGACAGTACGAAGTCTGTCGGGTCAGCTAGATAATAATAAAAAAAACTTAATATTACTAAAATATCCCACTAAATAAAGTCTTAAACTGTTTTCATAATGAACTTCGTTTTCAGAATACTGATTTGAATATAATGTAGATCACAATCTTATTCTTAATGATTAAAGTGGCTACCTCACGCACTTTCAGCGAAAATGTTTCTAGGAACACGATTTTCGTAGAATTTATTTATTGCTGAAAAAGTGTATAATTTCAAGAATAATCTTGAAGGCCCTTTGGCCTAAACATATAAAAGTTTCCGGAGAAGGTATTTCCTTGGAAAGCCTTAATTAAACTGTAACTGATTATTTAATATCATGCTGTGTATACAGTTTTTTGGTGTTATGTCGGAATATGTAGTATATTTGTTTTTTTATTTTGTATACTAATGCTATGTCATAATACTGTTTGTGCGCCGGATGAATAAATAAATAAATAAATGCCGCAAATAAGATAACAAATTCAAAGTATTAACTTTAAAGAGTATAGTATTCATCACAAGCAACATCGCATAGTAAAAAATCAATGATGTTGCAAAATCTAATTGCATTATTATTTTATTCAACTTTTACTGTGTATTGTCGGCTTTGAATAGTTATAACTCATTTTTTCTAGCGGGTGTTGTACAAGTGAGAAATAGTGTTATTCTATATAAATAAATTAAATATATTATTATATTATATAGTGGTGTGAAAGATGATATTGTAAGAAAGATAGAAAAAGGAATGTTGAGATGGTTTGGGCACATAGAGAGGATGGATGATAGAAAATTGGTAAAAGGGATCTATAGAGCTAGTGTGGATGGTAATGTTAGTAGAGGACGACCACGGAGAACACACTTGGACCAAATTGAGTGTGTGCATAAAAAGGCTGGCGTCCGAAGTATGAAGAATAAAAGAGCATGTATGAAAAGATTGATGGATGTAAACGAAGCTAGAGAGGTTTGTCAGGATCGTACGAAGTTACGATCAATAGCCTCTGCTTACCCCAATAGGAACTAATGGCGTGAGTATATGTATGTATGTTGTACAAGGCTTATAACCACCATGATTTAATGTTCAGTCTTTTCCCGACTTAATTACCAAAGTTTCTGAGGAATTCATAATATGAAGCTCTGGCTAACCCTTTTCTAGAGAAGCCATAAGTATATGTATGTATGTATAAGTACTAAAACAATCCTCCTTGCTCCTTGTAATATTGATATACAATAACCTATTTATGATTAGTGCCGTGTAGTGTCGGCTTAGAATAACACTACCCCATTTCTACCCGTGGGTGATCGTAAGAGGCGACTAAGGGTAAAGAGGCTTTCTAAGTGATATTTGGGTGATGTGGTTGGAGACCCGTCACTAAAAACATTTATTATTACCATCTTTTCCCAATTAACTTCCAAAAGTGGCTGAGGAATTTCTCATTCCAAAGCTCTGGCTACTCCGTTAAGGGATTTATAGCCGTGAGTATATGTATGTATGTTATTTATGATTACAGTGTGCCGTCTTTCTTTTACTACTGTCGTTTGCCAAAATAGGAGTGCTGAGTACTTTGGTGTATCAAGGAGACGGTATGTCGGTTATAGCGACTATGTTCGCTGAGACACTGGCTACCTCGAGAGGGTTAGTGGTCGACACGCTCAATGAGAGCTTCTGGAAACATCTTCAGCAAAATGTAAGTTAAGGTATTGAAAATAGCGGTTACATACTGTATATCCGAAACTTTAAAACCCGAATATTATTTTACCGAAAACTAATCGATTTTTTTTTAATTGCCATAATATTGTTTCACTGAAATTTCAAATACCATATTCTTACATTCCAGATTATAGATTGACTTTTTTTTCTTTACTATCATTATGATTAACCACTAGAACGGATTCCCACAGAATCAAAAACCAGATATACCTTAATTCCGCAATATTGCTTTTCCGAATAATCACTATTCCAAAAAATCATTTTCCATACATTTGAAATACAGATGTATTGAATGATACCTACTGCTATGAATAATTTTGCAAGCATATTTTATGTAAGTAGTATACCCCGCCCCCCGTCCCCTATATGTAGCAAGCATGCAAGCAAGCTGCAAGCAAGCAAGTATGCATATAGGCATGCATCAGGCATTTAGGTTCTCGCTCCGCTGCGCTATGCTCGCTCGTTTTATACATAATCTAACCTAACCTAACCTAATTAAATGTGACCTTACTTTTCTTTGTCTGCAGGGGGCTTTCGCCCCCCCGACCCCCCCAAACAGGGGGGCTCTGCACCCCCCCGACATGCAACCAAACATGCAAACAAGCAAGCAAGTATACATACAAACAGGCATGTATCCGCGTTTTATTTATAAAATTTATCGAACATAAATAATATCTAGTTTAAATATTTACGATTTGTAAGACTATAGATGAAGTTACTTCGGTCTTTTAAACCTTTGGAATAATGAGATTATAGTAAAAGATATAGTTGGTAAAAGCAAAAAAATCATTTTTATAATCTGGTTTTAGTTTTTCTGGGAAGTGATACTTCTAGAAAATGTATTTATGTACTAATGAAGTTGTGGAAAATAAAGCGTCTGTGAAACGTAAATTCTGTGAACCGTTTTCTGAATGTTGAAATTCGGATTTAAAATATTCGAATATTCGAAATGTTACCCTTTTGGTTTTCATACTTCGAACACCTGCCTCTTTGAGCACAATCTCTATTTGGTCCAAATGAGTCCTGCAAAATCGTCCTTTCCTAATACTATCTAGATACTATTACAAGAAAAACTCTGGATGGTAGAAACAAGTACAAAAACTGCATCGGGCTAACATCGAGATAACTTAAAATGTATGATTTGTTACAAATCTATATTGTTTTCTCTTTTTTGTTACAGTTTAAATGCTGCGGAGTGAATGGACCTGAGGATTACACTGGAATCGAAAGGACGAGATGCTGTCCATCCCTGAATATTTACGATGTTAATGAATTGAACTCTTATACGAAGGATTGTTTGCAAAGCGATAAACATTTCAAGGATGGCTGTCTGGCTATCATCATACAGAAGATACAATACAATAGAATTCATATCATCTGGGAAACTATTTTAGTTGTACTTCTTATGGTATGCCTCATTTTCTATATTTGTAAAAGTAAAGTTCGTAATACTTTAAAGAATTAGGACTCTAAAATATTTTATGCTTGTACAGTATACTGTTCTCTAACAAAATACAGAAATCGACACCATTACTTTCGTTTTTAAAAGCACCAACCTACTTTTGTCCTGGCTTTGCACTGACTGGAGGAAACTTAGATCTAAGATGTATAAAATATACATATTTAAAAAAACTACCTATGCAAAGCTTTGGTTCACCAATACACCAATAAAAACCAGAAAATAAATTAATAGTTATAACTTAATATTTCAGACTGTTCTCTCGGTATTCGAATTCTCTATGGTCGCATACAGCAAATTTAAGAAGAGACAATGTAGCAAGGCGGACATGCAAGCAGAGGCTGAATAAAAAAACTAATCAGGATTTCCAATAAACGTACATAAAAAAACTTACTTTCTGGATAGCCGGTTAAAATCGTAAGCTGAAATAGATGGCCTATTTAACATTGTCCAAGTAAATTATGTGCAAGTTTCTTTGAATTTTTATTTCCAAAGCTAATGTGATGGCGTAAACCAAAGGGTGACGTAATATTGGCAAGCAACTCGACGTACTTGTCTGTAGTTATGGTATGGATAAAGATATTTTGATAATCATTATAGTAAGGCGTAAATATTATGGAGCATGGCGTGAACCTATAATAAGACAAAAAGTAAATTGTTAGGATTGAAAAAAAACATATATTAACAGCATAAGCAAAGACCTTTTTTTTACTAATATTTAGTTTTTCCTGTGAAGGCATAGGTCGCACGCCGCACAGGGCACAGGGTCAGCAGAAACTAATCCTTTCAAAAAAGAAGTATCTAGCACTTCTATTAGGCTCTTCTTACCAAGTGACGTGCCGTAAAATTATTTAATATTATTAATAGTATATTCACACATGTGTTCAAATATTGGAAGCTATGTTTGGCGTCGCGCCGTCTAATATCTTCGCAAAAAAAGTAAATATTTATTAAACATACACATGATTACAATACAAAAATATATGCAGACATGTTCAGGAAAAGATTGACTTACTTTTATTTTGATTCTGAAGATTCTGGTTCTGATTCTGAAGATTGGCTTCTGCATGCAGATGCAGAAAGAACCCAGACCAGAGAGTATTGTAAATTTATAATTTATAATAATAAATATAGAACCTCCGTGCTAAAGTGCCATCTGTTGACTAAAACATAAAGTTTATTTTAAAGCGACATCTGTGTCTCCGATAGCTAACTCTTATAGTTCTTAGTGGATGTAAAAAGTCATCAAGTAGCTTTATATGAATATTAATAGATGTCGCTAACAACAATTAAAAGGTGTTTATTTTTATATTTTGCTGTTTTTGAATTCGGTTTCGAAAGTGGTGAGGAAGGTTAATTTAATGTTGATCGAATAAACCTACTTTTCTAATAATATTTTTAAAGTCAATTCTGATGTTGCATTTAAGTGAAGTCGGTAGGAAAATATTTTCATTTACCATTAGATTGGGGAAAGGGATAAGAAATATAAAGTCTGATTTTTAATTCGAGTCAGTAAAATGACAGGTGCAACTGTCACTGATACATCTTTTTGTATGTATCAGTGACAGTTAGTGACAGTTGCACCTGTCATTTTACTGACTCGAATTAAAAATCAGACTATAGAATGTTTTTGTTTATGAAAACCTCATTTTGGGATAATAGTAAAGAGATAACAACTTTTGAGATATCTATCTATTTATGGGTGGTTTATGGTTAATATTTCACTTTTTGTATTTTTTTCCTTAAGTAGAAGGGAATTATTACCTATCCATGGGCTTATTGTAAAATCTCTAATCCATGACTCAACTAAAGAATTTAAATGCATGTTATTCCAACTCAATGTTGTCAAGGTTATGGTAATTTCCACACCCAACAACAAGCATCGGTGGTTCAGTGGTAGAATGCTCGCCTGCCACGCGGGCGGCCCGGGTTCGATTCCCGGCCGATGCATCTTTTTGTATTTTGTTTTGTTATCCTCTATCTTAGTAGATGCTATATTATATAGTATAGTTCCTATAGTCTTCATTTATCATAAGGGATTTTTGACCAATGAGTCGGTAATATTTATAAAAAGGTATAACTGCGAGCAGAATAGTTTAAAAAGAATATCTAATTGATACCTTCAAGCATAAAATTTTGTTTCATATGCACAGTTTATTATAGATCTAATCAAATGAACTTATTTCGTCTACGTCTAGCTGGTTAAACTAGCCAGTTTTATGTTGATGTTTAAAGCAATCAAGCTAAGGAAAAAATATGGTTTTTGTATATCTTTAATTAAATTCTAAAGATGAAATGTGAATAGCTTTAACATGGCTATTTCAGGGTCTAGTCGACCGATTTGTGAAAAAACAATGCAGTGATAAATATTACCCTCGATCTTCGATTTATATATTATCACGCTAAGACCAATAAGTGAAAAAGAGATCATTCATTAGGATGTTTGGTGTCTACTCATTTAAAGGTGCGTAGGTCAGTTAGTCATATATACATACATATACTCACGGCTGTAACTTCCTAGAAGGGGTAGCCAGAGCTAAGGAATTAGAAACTCCTCAGCCACTTTTGAAAAGTTGAGTGGGGTAAAGATGGTAAAATAAAAATTATTGGTGATGGGTCTGGCCAACCGCATCGCCCAAAAATCTCTTAAAAGCCCCAATACCGTTAGTCGCCTCTTACGTACACCCACCGGCAGAAATGGGGTAGTGCTATTCAAAGCCGACACTACACAGCAAATTAGTCATATATCTAGACAGTATAAGGAAACGAATCTGTTATCGAGATATCTGACAAATGCATTAAAGTAATTACTAGATGTAAGTAGTGGTATGTGATTTTCTTATAAAAGTAGGTATGCTATGAAATAGTGAAGCTATGAGAAAGAATACCCCCATATTTCTACGGGAACGGAAATCAACGAAATTTTACAATGTACTAAGTTAAAATACTTAATGTGAGCAGATAAGTATTATTACATTTTATATGTTCAAATCTTAAACAGCAAAAAATAATTTTGTTAATATGTAAACATCAGATTCTTTGGCAACCATCTTCCTAATATTATAAACATGTGCATGTACGATTCAATAAGATAAATTTGCGTTGTGGTTTCTTTAGAAAATGTAAAGGACTAAAATAAAAAATATTCCGATATTTACACCCGGAGTGGTATCGGGAATACACGGGATTTATAATTAGAAGAAGGAGAAGTAATGTTTATTTAGTAAAATTTACACAAGACAATGACAATATATTAAAAAAAAATATTATTCTTTAGCTAATACAAATTTAAAAGAAAACTGAAATTTTTGAGGAATATCTTCGTCTGAAGCTCTGGCTATCCCTTTTTGGAATGTATAGCCGTGACTATATAAGTATAGTATGGAAGTTTGTAAAATGTTTAAAATACTAACCGAACCGGCAAACGTTGTTTTGCCGCATAAATTATTTCTTAGACAAGTCTAGTCGACAAAGTAAAAAAAAAAAAACAAAGTAAAAATAAAATGTTAGGGATGTAAAACCCTTATAACTTAGGAGCCGAAAAAATTGTTTTACACCTATTCTCAGATCTACCGAATGATTATGCAAAATTTAATTTAAATTGGTTCAGCCGTTTCGGAGGAGAGTTTGGTGACATAAAAAAAAATCCATTCGAGGGACGTATTATTAAAATATCAAATAAAAAAATACATCGTTTTAGAAATGGCGCAATTAATTACTTCTCCATTACCTTCCCTGTGAGGGATGGCAGAGTTGTATCAATTCTTCATCTGCAATCCGCGCGTTGCAATCAAAAACAACATGGCGTCACATAAACAGCTGATCGACCGGGCACCTGCGTACAAAGTCGGATCGGTCGCTCACCCGGTTGCACGACTAGTCTCTAAACTTCGATAACAACGTCAGTAGAGCCGCGCATTGCGTTGTAGAGAAACGTGTCTTTACATTTCGTCGTCATTGCCATAATCATTGGTCATCGATGATTCTACGATAAACCGAGTTCACGATTCGATAAGAAAAACTATTGTTATCTTAAAGATGATTGAGAAATACAACTTTTCCGCGAGTTGAATGAAACGATGAATCGATTCTTTCTAGATATTTGCGTACTTGAAAATTTAGTGTAGAGCATGTTAGTGTGTCTAGGTCGGCGAATGCAGATATGATTATGTAACTGTGTGATTTATGACTATTCGATAAGGAAACTTATTGAAGACGCTTCTTAGTGTAAACAGTGGTGAAAGTTTGTGGTTTTATTGTGAGAGAAATTTGGATTTCATTATGTTTGGAGTATTTATGAAGCGTTGGCGTCCTAAAAGGTAGGCTATTCTCTTTTTTATTTCCAATGTCCAAAAATATTTTATTTAATATTATAAAAACAATAACAAATGATGGAATGTTAGGTTTAGTTAAAAATCTAATTAATTAAAGTTCTGCGAATTAATTAAATAAATTCCATAGACGTTATTTTAAATTGAGTTATGTTTAGAATTTATTTTGCGCTTTGAAAAAAATACATGAATTTTCAAAATGAACCTACATAAAATACATAATATATTTTAAAATTAATAAATATATACAACCATCACAAAAAAGTTTGACAAACAAAATCCAGCGGAATAAAAAAATGGGATATAATTTTTTTGATAGAAATTTACCTGTGATCAGCTTTAGAATAAAATATAGTGCATTTGTTACTACGTTATTATACTTATAGACTTACGGCAGTAAATCCGTAAACGGGGTAGCCAGAGCTTTAAGATTTGCAATACTTGAGCTAATTTTGGAATGTCCGTGGCGAAAAGATGGAAAAACATACCCAAACCCTACCACCTCTTACGACACCCCTGGAAAGAAATGGGTTAGTGCTATTTCAAGCCGACATAGGTAATATGTATTTATGATTCATCATAAAAAGAGTTCAACATAAACTAGTTTTACCTTTAAAGCTTGCAAATAGAATCAGTAGCTTCCTGGAACCAAAGACACTCCGTTTATGGTTTATAAACAAAACAGTAGTATTTCTATTTATAAGGACATACAAGTAAAGAAGGTTGTATATTTTACGTCGATAGAATCACTCGATACTTTATAGACTTCCTTGAGTGCCGGGATATGCGATTCTTCTATGGACTGTATATATTTCCATTGTATTAGAATCTTTAGACTTTGTTTCGTGGGTTAGCTGTGTAGTGTCGGCTTACAATAGTACTACCCCATTTCTTCGTCGGTGTTCGTAAAATGCGGCTAAGGGTATTAGGCTTTTAAGAGATTTTTGGGCGATGCGGTTGGAGACCTATCACCAAAATCCAATCAATTACAATATGTTCCCCACTCCAAATTCCAAAAGTGGCTGAGAATTACTCATTCTGAAGCTCTGTCTACCTCTTCTAGGGATTTATAGCCGTTAGTATACATATGTATGTATGATTGCGGGTAAAGGTCTGCTTCTTATGATTTATAATGTAACTAGCGTAATACATTAAATTTTGAACTTGTGAATAAAAGGTCGGAAAATACATGTTGTATTATATACTATCAGTTTCAAGGGGCCTTATCTCATAGGGTAGATAATGGGTAAACCCTTTTGTAGGTTAATAGTACCATACATTGCGTATAGCTTAATTATTTTACTTTTTAGCCTACGTGACTACAATAATTTGTTAGTTCCCTACTGTTTCTCAATAATTGCCGAATAAATAATTAAATAACAATTTAATACTATCTGCAGAAATATGTGAATATGTAGAAAACTTTGAGTAAGCGAATTAAATTTCGTAACATGCCTACTTAATAATTCGAGTTATATATTATACATGCATTAATTACTATTTATGTTATTAATACAAGAATATTTAGAAAACATATTACAGTTTTTTTAACTTTGGTTAGTTACCTCAGTATAATGGAAAAGAAGCTTTTCTTTGACTTTCCTTCATAATGGATATCTACTAACATACATATACTCACAATTCCTCAGCCACTTTTGGAACTTGATTGGGGAAAAGATGGTAATAATAAAAAGCCCCTATACCTTGGTCGCCTCTTACGATCACCCACGGGTAGAAATGGGGTAGTGTTATTCTAAGCCGACACTACACAGCACTACTAACATACTTCGCAAAATTCGATATCACTCTACTCTTCTCTATATTTTTGTTCGGTGGGTCTTTGTTGTGAAAATCAAGAACAAATAACGATGAATTATGCTTCACAGATTTAGTAAGCACAAAAATGTATTGAAATTGATAAACTCCAGGTTTAAATTACCAACTACAAACTTTACATTAAGAAAGAGTATTAATTGAACTCCATGACTATTATTTAAACACTCACTCAATTTCATGATCGTCATCACCCGAATATGATAATTGTGATCTTCTCATTCTCATCCTAAATACATGTTTTAAATCCCTACATAGTTCACCGATTAATTAAGGAGCACCCTTCTAAATGAACCACGGTTGACCTTGTATCAATTTTTCTACGACACCGCCCTCTGGCGGACCTCCTGTAGAGATTTTAATTGGAAATTGCCTCTCTATATTTGTAGAGCATAGCTAGGGTTTCACGCTGTGTGGCCACCCTATCGGAACTTATTTATTTAGTTTTTATGCAAGTTGGTACTAGTGTCTTCTTATTTTACTATTTTTTCGTGGCTAAGTAATGATTGTGGCTTTTAAATATGTATTTTTTTATTGATCCACAAAACTAAGTACAAATGATAATAATAATAATAATGAGTAATAAATTATAGTTATGGTTGAACAGCTATAAAATATTGTGTATGTATTTGCTTAGTATTTATTTTAATGGCTTTAAAATATGTTTAATGGATCGTAAATGTTGATGTGCGCCAACGAGCTAATGAGACGAGAATGGAACACTTTTTATTTCCAATACACACCGGTATATTTGATGCATTTTGTAACCTATATTCGTCAAAACATACGCACGTCTAGCTACAACTACAGTCCCTAAAAGGGTTAGACAGAGCTCCATGTTTAACGGTTTTTGAGGATCTCAATCGTTAAAAAGTGATATTAGTAAGTGAAATAAAATATCATTAGGAGAAGTCTAGCATGCAGTTCAAACAAACAATGCCTTAGATAGCTTCGTGTGATACTCTCTGGAGTGTATTTTACTTTTTAAACAGATACCATTTTAATAAAAGGTGCATTATATGTTATAGATATAAAGATCGCAAACAAAACATATTGTTACTGTGCATAAAATATCTATAACAAGATTTAACCAGATTTTCCTAGCCTAAGCGCATTACGAATCCATTTTTAGCTTCACTTAGACCCATCACGCTGATTGCATGTTCAATTCTGCCCTCAGGCCTAAAAACATGGGTGTATACTCTGTGTATTCTCTTTGAAATGCAATTACTGTGTGCAATTTAATAAAATAGTTCATTTTCTCCGCCCTCCTGGCAAACTAGCGTAATATATGACTGGCCTTTTGCTTGGTAACTTTGTTTGTGGAGATTATAACTTTTAATTTTCAGGTGAATAGTAATTAATTGGTTTTGTAGCTGAGAGTTTGTTAGAAGTTAGATGGACAGGTTTCTTATCCCGATTTATACTAGGCTGTGTAGTGTCGGCTTAGAATAGCACTACCCCATTCCTACCGGTGGGTGTGCGCAAGAGGCGACTAACGGTTTTGGGGCTTTTTAAGGGACTTTTGGGCGATGCGGTTGGAGACCCATCACCAAGAACCTTTATTTTACTATCTTTTCCCCACGCAACTTCAAAAAGTGGCTGAGGGATTTCTAATTCCTTAGGTCTGGCTACCCCTTCTAGGGATTTATAGCCGTGAGTATATGTATGTATGTATGTATTTATACGAGGTAGATGATGAATTTATTGGTTGGTTTAGTGATAAGCGAAATGTTCAATAGTTCTTTATTATTTATTGAAATAAACAAATAGATTGGTTACTAAACGGTCATTAGTCCTTTGATGCAGTTGAACTTGCAACCCTAGGATCTCGAGGTGATTACCTTCTTACTATGCTATCACCGCCTTGACTTCGACGCTTATTAAACCATCCTGATATTTCTTTTGAAAATATGGAAAATAAATAGAAATTATTAAGAGAAAAAAAATAGGAGTGAATAGAAATTTCAGAAATGTCCACCATTATTAAAAAGAGGTCACTTATCGCATAGCCTAATTACTAGTAAACGGGCTTAGTCAAAAGTAATAGTCACTAAGACTTCAGTGCAAATTTCGTTTGAAATGAATTGATCTATGTGAGTAAAGAGCTTATTCCATTACACTTTGTCGTTGCTGAATTCAGACGTCCTTCGAAGTTACTGCCGCAGGCGCTTGTTATTCCACTACACAAATTTCAGTTCTAGCGTTCTGAACGTTATTCCACTAGTCTGAATTCAGATTCTGTGGCTTTCAGACATTTTCATTCAGACAAATGGAATAAGCTCTTTAGGTAAACCTCAGTCTTCTCACTATCTGTGCAGTCGGTCTTAAGATTTGCCGCGCTCTAAATAAGAGAACATTAACTTATTTTTATTGACTTCAATGGAGAAAATGTTTTTTAGTGATTTTTCCTCAATGGTAGGTTCGATCACGTTATACAATATGACCCCTTACGACAATAAAGAGCTTATTCCATTACACTTTGTCGTTTCTGAATTCAGACGTCCTTCGAAGTTACTGCTGCAGACGCTTGTTATTTCACTACACAAATTTGTCTACTTTTCAGAAGCCTAGCGTTCTGAACGTTATTCCACTAGTCTGAATTCAGATTCTGTGGCTTCAGACGTCTTCATTCAGACAAATGGAATAAGCTCTTCAGCAATGTCCCCTTGACCACTGTGCCAAATTCGGTTGAAATCGGTCGAAATGTTCCAGAGGAGTTTGATCACAAAGAAACGGCCTACTCGCGCATAAGAGCTTAGCTCAATTTTAATCCTTCAAAACCACAGACCGATACACCTCTAACAGAGCATTCAACTAAACAAAACGTATTCAAACATCAGTAAAATAAACATGGATCCGTCATACAATACACATGAAATCAAATAGGCAATGCCGTTGGAAGGAGGGTAGCCGATTCAGTTGGCAGATCAAGAGAGACGGTCAGCGGACCGTGACCGAAGAAAGACGGTGATCGGTTTCGTTCCTACATCTGAACGCTTTCATCACGCTGGTGAATCTAGACTAGGTTTTGTGTGCATTGGTGGTTTTATGTATCCACATACATACATACATACATATACTCACGGCTATAAATCCCGAGAAGGGGTAGCCAGAGCTAAGGAATTAGAATTTCCTCAGCCACTTTTGGAAACTTGAGTGGGGAAAAGATAGTAAAGTAATGGTTGTTGGTGGTTTATGTATCTAATTAAAATAATTTCGTATGCCGTGTAGTGCCGGCTTAGAATGCCACTACCCCTTTCTACCCACGGGTGTCGCATGAGTCGACTACGGGTTTAAGGCTTTCAAGTGGTTTTTGGGCTATGTGGTTGAAGACCCATCCCCAACGATACTTTACTTCTACCATCTTGTCCCCTATCAACTTCCAAATGTGGTTGAGGAGTTTCTAGCGATGAAGATATGGCTACCCCTTTTTGGAATTTATGGCCGTGAGTAGATGTATGTTGCATTAAAAATGTATTTGAAATGAATATATTTTTTTATGTTAAAGGAAGGGTTAATAGAATAAAAGAGTACGTTTGATTGAGTGGTAAGCAATATCAATTGCATAATCTCTGGCTTGCCTACCCCTATTGGAGTTAATAGCGAATATATATGCATGAATGAATATGGTAGATGTACGATTATAATTAGAATTTACGATTCCGCTTCATTTATGTTAATTAATAGTACATTAATAGGGGGATAATACTGCTATTGTATACATTTTGTGTCGGTTTGAAAAATACATTGTTAATTTAAATCTATGCTATGGTCAGCATTTATGATTGGTCCAGATGATATTCCAAATAAAATTAAATCTTGCTATAAAGACAGAAATGTCAATAAAAATAAACAACAAAAGTAGGTAATATGAATTCTTGTTATGATGATAGAGTGAATGGAAATTAGTGTTATAGTATAGTTGTAGCTTTAAAATAATATTTATTTTTATTTATTTAGGAAACAAACAGTCGTTAACATTATAAATGTATACAGTAATAAAAGAAACGATTAGACCTACAGCTCTGCAAATTAATATTTTACAATTTTGTATGCGGCAGGTAGATACATCAGGGTTTATCCAACAATAATACAATTAACTTTAGTAGAAAATATGTTAATACACGGAAACCACGCTTGGCTGTTTTATACCCCTAGCAATCTAACCAATCGCGTACAACTTCACGAAAGAAAGGTAAGAAATATAATAATAAACAGCACAACATTTAATGGTAGTGTTGTCTATAGCTTTATCTAAGCAAGGAGTTATTATGCATTGTCTATGATTACAATAATAAAAAGATTGATATTTCCTATATTACGTGAGAATGAGAGTAAATAATTGCATACAGATGTATTAGGTATTTTTTACTGACTACGTTATTCACACCGAGTTGCAATGACAAAAAGTTGATGAATGCAAGAATATGAGTCTCTATAAGTCATTGAATTGCTGTGTTTATGTAAGCTTTAGGTTTATCATTATAAAATGGAAAAGGTAGTTTCTTTGTGTAGGTAGGAAGGTAGGAAGCAATAGGTACATTGTGTACTCTTTCATATCAACTGGAAGAAAAGAAGTGAAGTTATTTAACATTAATATTAGCCAGGAAAACATGCTACTTAGCATGTTTTTATTAAAACTAGTATTTTAAAACATGTATTGTCTTTTTCCTTAAAAAAACAACGGCAAACATTATGTAACTACAACACAAACCAAAATTCTCGAAACAATAACAATTCGGAACCCGTTAACGTGTTAAAATATTTTAGCAGCAACTTCCTGACATCACCAGTAAAGGTTCAGGAATGAGAATGCACAAAAACCTGAGAAATGTGGTCAGTCCCGTCGTCGGTGCAAGAACCTTTCTCACTTCTACGACAATCAATTTAATGGTCCTTAAATTAAGCTGGAAAAGATTATGATTGTCTTAACAAGCTAACGAACACGATTCTTGATTACAAATGGTACATATATTTATTACACTATCCCTGCCCTATAATATATCCCCGTTCACCTTGCAAAGGTGGCTGAGAAATATCTAATTCCGAATATCTGGTTGTCCCTTTTTGTATTAGGCTCGATGCAATAATATGGAGTTTGTCTTTTATAAATTTATTATATTAAAAAACTTAACAACCAAAATCACACACTCATCCTTTAATTCTTTGTTTATCACTTTAGCTATTTGTGTATTTAGTTATAGTTAGAATATATATATATATATATATATATATATATATAAAAAAGTGATATATATCACTTTTTTATACCCATCACTTAATCAAAGTTTAATATAAAAAATATGTAACAAAATTCAGCAGCATTCTGAACAGCCGTAATGATCGGCACAGTATTCGATAAAACGTGCCAAAAATTGCAGGCTAAGCGATTCGTGCGTTTGCTGCGAAATTAAGTTGATGTAGACATTTTGAATTATTATAAGTAAATATGTAAACGTGATATCTGTGTAGCTGTATAGTGTTGGTTTAGAATGGCAGTTTCCCATATCTTCCCATAAGTGTCGTGAACGGTTTTGGGGCTATTTAAGTATTATTTAAGTATTAAAGACATATGTGTGGTTAATTTATCATGGTTGTTAACGGTGAGGGAAAACATCGTGAGGAAACCCACATGGCTGAGTTGTACTTAGTCATGTGACAGTGTATTCGTACAAAACGGCGATAGGCCTGCCCCCTATCACGTGAGTACACTGTCCATGCAAAACGTGGGTACTCTGAACACCAGGTGACAAAGTCACGTGATGTTCAGAAGTATTAGTACCTCTGCCAACCCCTTCGGGGATATTCGGCGTGAACGTTTATGTTATGTTATGTTATGTTATCTATACTTATAATAAATCTGTAGAGAGGTCAATTCTGTACATGAAATATATTTTCAAAATAACTATCAGGTTGTGATTAGGGATCGATACTGATGCCAAAAATGCAATCAGTAAAATTTTTGTCTGTCTGTCTGTCTGTCTGTCTGTCTGTCTGTCTGTCTGTCTGTCTGTCGGTTTGTATGTTCCTTATGGAAACAAAAACTACTCGACGGATTTTAACGAAACTTGGTACAATTATTCTCCATACTCCTGGGCAGGTTTTTGTATACTTTCCAGCAGAGTAGTAAAGGGGAATTTCGGGAAATTTTGGGAAAACGGGAGAAGTTACTCCATTTTTTAAGCTTCCGTCGCGTTTGCAGCCTCAATGGTTAAACTTACATAGAAATCATGTATCACGGAAATATACTTCATAAAATTATCTAAAAAAAAATCTCAACAGTTTATGTCTATCTTTTACGGTTGACTCACAATAACACGTGTAATTCCTGATAGCTTAGCAGTTCGGAACATTCTGATTGTATTTGTTTACTCTTACGTGTGTAAACCTCTCACTCATCCCTAATTTAAATAAGGTAACATTATTACCTATTCAATAAAAAAAGAATCATAGAAATCGGTAGAGAAACACCGAAATTATACATAAAATAAGCCATCGCGCCCGTGACCAAAACCAAATCGTTACTAATTTACTTATAAAATACTAGATGGCGCCAGTAGTTGCATCCTACAACACGTAATGATTTATTTTTTAGATTTTTATAAATACTTCATAGCGTTTTATTCCAAAATTTGCTATTAAACGGAAAAACTGAACCGTTCATTAAAGCGCATTCATAATCACCAAACTACACTGTTTAGGGAGTGCTATAAATTTAATAAATTGAAAACATTGCGCTGAATTTCACAATCCTTGAGCAGTGACTGAAGAAAGAAACCTCAGATATTTAAAAAAACAACGCTACCCGTGCGAAGCTGGGACGATCCACTAGTGTTAAGTATTAATGAGGGGATGTGGCTGGAGAACCATCATTATCATCATCATTTTACCATCTTTTCCTCACTCATCTTCCAGATCTACTTCCAAAGCCCTGGCTACCTAAATTTGAAATTGACAGCCCTATTATATAATTATGTGATTTATCTCTCTCAGTGTCGTGATAAGTCGGCTTAAAATATAAATACCTCATCTCTTCCCGAATGCGCAAAAAGTGAAAAAGTCTCGGAGGATATGCGGCATCAAACTGGGTGCTCTTATTACTTACTACATATCTTTGTAGGACCTCATTTCTACAACATTTCTCACATCGCTTAATTGGCCACACTTTCAAGTATTTTATGCCATTCTGTACTTTTACTTACATAGTACCTAAGAATTACAACTGCATACATACATATACTCACGCTATAAATCCCTAGAAGGGGTAGCCAGAGCTAAGGAATTCGAAATTCCTCAGCCACGTTTGGAAAGTTGAGTGGGAAAAAGATGGTAAAATAAAGATTGTTGGTGATGGGTCTCCAACCGCATCGCCCAAAAATCCCTTAAAAGCCGCAACACCGTTAGTCGCCTCTTACGTACACCCACCGGAAGATATGGGGTACCTAGTGCTATTCTAAGCCGACACTACACAGCAAAGCATTTTATCTATACAACTACGTTAGAAGAGTACTAATATAAACGAGATATTGTGAATATCTAATATATATAATTTGCGTGTCAAAGTATTTTTCACCAAACTCCTCAGAAGCGGCTTAACCAATATAAATGAAATTTTGCATACCTATTCGGTAATAGGTTTGAAACTATTTATTAAATTCCTACGTAAGGGTTGTCGATTGTCGATGTCGTAAGAGGCGACTAAGGGTATGAGGCTTTTTTAAGTGGCTTTTGGGCAATGCAGTTGAAGACCCATTATCTATCACTTTATTTCCACCATCTTGTCCCCTTTCAACTTCCAAATGTACCTGAGGAGTTCTCCAGCTCTACATCACTGGCTACCCCTCTTTGGGTTTCATTCATTGTATGTATGTAATTTCATTCAAAAATAGAAATAAGGACCATTTCTGTATATAAACATTAAGTGTGCCAAATGTTATACTAGTCCATATTTAAAGTTCAGTTCTTAATATTTTGAAAGTTTTCGCTGCGCATATTAAATTATAGATAATTACGAGTATTTGCCACTTAATCTAACCGTATAGAGGTGACGATTATATGCGTAAAAACAATTTAAATATTATGTTTCCATTTTGGTTTTCAGTTTTAATTAGCTATTATAATATTTCAAGCTAATCAAATCTAGTGGGCTAGTTTTCTTAACCTAGTTTAAACATAGTTTTATTCGAGTGTGACATATTCTGTAATTCGTAAATATTCCATTCCAAATTTAAAATGGTTTTCGATTACTTGGCACATTCAACTATAATATACATATATACATACATACATACATATACTCACGGCTATAAATCCCTAAAAGGAAAGTTGAGTGGGGAAAAGATGGTGAAATAAAAGTTTTCTCTTTATGGGTCTCCAACCACATCGCCCAAAAATCCCTTAATAGCCTCAATACCGTTAGTTGCATCTTACGTACACCCACCGGAAGAAATGGGGTAGTGCTATTCTAGGCCGGCACTACACAACATAAACTATAATATAACTATAACAACTATAAGAGGCGGCCTCAAAAGCTCAGGCTGGAACTATCAAATCTACTCAGGCCCCAAGGGCTTAAGGATAGGCCGCCGTTATTATAAAATGCCTGATATTGTGTATGTGGTCACCCCAGGCGCGTAGTGTATGGTCATTTCTCGGAATAACTGTACTGACAAACAAGATTGACAATAAATGCAAATTGCAGTGTTGTTTTCAACGAAATTACTAAGTGTGTGAGGTTTCAACTTATATGGCTACAAATGGGTGGTTTGAAGTTTAGAGTTTCGACAGCTAAGGACTCGGAGTAAACCGTTTGTATGTTTATGGTATATGTAACATTGTTTATGGACGTGAATAATTTCGTATTGATTTTTGCGTTTGTGTCGGTCTGAGGCTGTTTTGGCTTTGAGTACATATCCGCAACGATAAATCTTCTACGGCTTAACTGCGTTCGTAGTGTAGCCTTCCCTGATTTAACCCAGTTTGATAGGATATTGCAGACTTGAATCACTTGAAGATCCGAAAATGAAAATGATTTCGTGCTTCGGAGGCAACGTTAAGATGTCATACCTTTCTAAAACTAAGATAATAGTCGTTTTTGTTTACCCTATGTACATAGTATTGAACACGTCGCCGGTGGCAGCGTATATGGGCTGTGAGGAAAAGTTCTGTTAAAGTATTGAACAAATTGGTTTTTCAATGCCCTTAATAGTATTTAAAATGACGAAATATGCATTTGACTCGTAAAATAAAATCGTACTAATAAGCAAAGAGATAAAACTACAATTTCAAATATCAGCCTCGATATGTCATCAAAATATTCTGGAGTGACAATATTTACGCAGTAACCGGGAATCTCTTATTCAAATCTTCACTCCTTTATTCTCTGGGAGTAAAAAGGTCACGTATCAAGTAGAACATCACTCACGTTGTCATCACTCTCATTGTGTTTAAAATAACTTAAGCCACATCCGTAAGAATAATGCATTTAAATGTTTTGTAGGTATGTAATCTGGTGAGAATATTGTAATTTTAGAATATGAGAAAAAGTATCTGTGTAGTGTCAGCTGAGAATAGCACTACCCCATGTCTTCCGGAGTTGTTGGAGACCCATCACCAAAAATCTTTTCCCCACTCAACTTTCAAAAGCAGATTTTCTTATTCTAAAGCTTTGGCTACCCCTTGCAGGAATTTATAGCCGTGAGTATATGAACGTTTTTAATAGTATTTATTTTGTAACTAATAGACAAATGCACAATTATACCTACTAAAAATCCTAATATCTCATCTACTTTATACTTCCAATACCTTTCACATAACATAATACGTGTCAACAAATTAAATTCAGTCCAAAACGACTTTATAATCCGCTCAACAGTTATAGCCTCAACGCCTAACAAACATTAAAAACGATTCAATCAAATGCACCTGCTTCATCAGATAAAAGTTATATCCGTTAATAAGTCCCTTTCATAGAGAGAGCCAAATGATTAAATAAAGACTGTTGATCGTAGATGTTCACATCAGTACACATGGTCATCGCATGACGAATTGTAAGTAGCCACATCATCAATCAACCAAGCAATCAATCAATCAAGTTCAATGCATGCTTGATAGAGATTATTAGTGAAAACGAATAGTCATTGCTCATGCTCATTGCAGTGGTACAGTTGGCCACAGATGGACCTCAGGTTGAACACCAAAAGTAGTTTTATACTGCTTGGAAATAAGGATGATATTGGTGTGAATATGTACAGTTTGTTCTGTTGTTGACGGTATGTGAGGCTGCGTGTTGAATGTCCCTAAACAAGGTAGAGTCTTTTTTGTAGGATTAAGAAAAAGATAATTACGTGGTCATCGTGTTCAGGAAAAATGTCTGCATATACATACATGCATACATATACTCACAGCTTTATATTCCTAGAAGTGGTAGGCAGAGCTTCAGAATACAAAATTAGTCGCCTCTTACGAATAACCACAGGGAGAAATGGGGTATTGCTATTCTAAGCCGAAACTACACAGCATCAATTAAAGTTAAATAAAATTTGACTTTCTACCTATACTCACGTTTGTAAATAACAACATTTTCTAAATACTTTTGGCAGTTGAGTGGAGAAGAAGGTAAAAACAATCTCACCTTATTCTGTTTTCTAAACTTGTGATTAGTCTTTAAAATCTCGTACTTAGTATCGATTAATAATCTTTGCCTACTCCATTGGAAAATAACGGCATGATTATATGTATTTATTCCCAAAATTCTGCAACAATTTTCCTTACATAACTATGATGTCAAAATTCTTTCAAGGAGGCTACTCATACAACGAGGTTCCAAGTCTTTTCAGGTAACATCTGAAGGGTTGTTGGAGTCTCTTCAATTTCAGCCAGAGTTCAAGTCAGGATCGACCGTGGAGTGAACGCTCATGAATAGAGTCGTCATCTGAGAAAATGTGACTTTGATCAGAGAAAGGTTTTTTTTAACGATTTACTAGATTTATATTGGTTGCCGTTAGCTTGTGTTTGGACTTTTGACATCAGTATTATATTAGTTTTTCGCTTGCTCAAATGAATTGGGCATATTCTGATAAAGAAGGAGTCCCTCAAACACAGTTGTAATAAACCGATTATTATATATAATGCCTAAAAACCGCGAGAGTTTAAAAAGTGTATTAACAGTTGTATTGTTATATACATTGGTTAATGTTTTAACATAACATACATAAACGTTCACGCCGTTTATCCCCGAGGGGTTGGCAGAGGTACCATACTTCTGAACTCACATGGCAGCCCCATCTAGTCTCCAGAGAAGGTACCCACGTTTTGCTTAGACAGTGTACTCACGTGATAGGGGGCAGGCCTATCGCCGTTTTGTACAATTACACTGTCACATGACTAAGTACAACTCAGCCATGTGGGTTTCCTCACGATTTTTTCCCTCACCGTTAACAACCATGATAAATTAACCACACATATGACTTTAGAAAAGACAAATTGGTGTAGGCCCCACCCAGGATTGGAACTCACGCCCTTCTGTTTTCGGGCGGGTGTTCTATCCACTGGACTATCATGTGTTGTTCATCAATGTTTTAACATGTTTTTGTTTTCACTCTTGTGTTTGAAATTGACATTGAATTTAACTTGGTTAATTTATAATAATGCATATTATCTTCATCACACTTTAGTATCAAAAGCAAAAGAAAAATTTCCATCCAACTGTTTTAGCTTTTTTCGTATAATCTCTTCTTTAACATTTCACCTGAAGTTTCCCATCAATAAAATAGCGCAGGGACCTGCTTACGAAACCAACTTTTCCAATTCCTCACGGCAGTCCTCGTCGCATGATTTATTGGAAATGTTTTTGAATACCTTAACCCTTTCATGGGAGAACTCCAACATTGAAAGGAAAACTACTTTAGATGGAAATTTAATGGCTTTGATTTTGTATTTTATGTAGATTTTACGTCCTTTTCATCGATTATAAGCAGGATATATAACATACATACATACATATACTCACGGCTATACATCCCTAAAAAGGGTAGCCAGAGCTTCAGGATCAGAAATTCTTCAGCCACTTTTGGAAGTTGAGTGGGGAAGAGATTGTATAATAAATGTAAATGGTTAATGGGTCTCCAACCTCAGCGCCCAATGAATACTTAAAAAGCCTCAATACCCTTAGTCGCCTCTTCCGTAATCCGGCGGGTAGAAATGGGGTAGTGCTGTTCTAAGCAGGCACTACACGGCAATGATAGTCTATGCCTACCCCAACAGGAACTGATGCAAGGAGTATATGTATGAATTGCATCACAAATCTTCCCACTCATCAAATGCGCCATTCATTACCCAAAGCAGGTTTATTGTCGCTGGCCGATAAAATACGGGTTCATATCGTTTCACCGTAACATGAAATTTGGCATGAGCTTGCAAGATGGAGGATGTAGGTCACGACGCTGCGGATTCTTACATCATTCGGAAATTAGACGGGCTAGGTGGAATCATAGTTTATTTGATGGCTACCCGTGGCGCAAAGGTATGGGATATTTTGCTACTGTTTCTGGACTCAGATTAGCTGACTAATGCTGTGACGAGGGAGACAGACTAATGATCGCTATATAGTACTATCTTGGTTTTCTTTCACTTCCTCATAATGATCAACTTTTACATACTTTATATGTATACCTACTCATATGTATACATATAGTCGTATCTAGGATGTAAATCCACTTCAGCATTAGAAATTCCTCAGCCACTTTTGGAAGTTGAGTAGGAAAAGACCATAAAATAAAAGATGAGTTTTAGCCTGTCATAAAATTTGTATATACGTATTTTTGTTACAATATCATTACTGTAATACAACAGCAAAATAGCGCAAGTAACTATTCCAAACATCGATTCATCGCCAATGTTAGTTTAGTATGCCAAAGTCGTAACGTTAACTCAAGACATCTCTAGTAATTTCAGCTGCAGTAACTTTAATCTGCATTTCACAAACATAATTTTAAATTAGTCTCGCATTCGACCTGTAGCGGGCACGGCAGTCGCTCGCGTGTTCTGTCTGAAAGCACTCTTAACATTATACATCGATCGCAGCTTTTCTAGTTGCATCGATTGTTATTGTTCTTTATTTAAACATCGATCGCAGTTTTTCTAGTTGCATCGATTGTATATTGTTCTTTATGTTATTCGGATGATTAAAACTAGTGAGTTAAGTGAGTACAGTGTTGTGAAGGGTTGTTGGTTCGATGCTAATTGCGTTAAGTTCAGTGTTTTAAGTGTTGTAATGAAGCGAACTGGAGTTTGCTAACATGTTTAGTGTTTTTATTAAGCGCTGGAAACCCAAAAGGTATGGTACAGACTAGTATAGTATTATATTATCTGTGGTACAGACTTATTAAACGATATGTTGTTTGATATCCAGTTCGTGTTTTTTGTCTTCAAATTATACTCTATTATCTTGTCACCAAAAGGCAACCAAAAATTCGATCTTAGTTGGTTGCTTATTTTTAAAATATTTCGTGTAGTTTTGGTGACCATTTATTGGTTGCATATTAGGATTTGACGTTACCCAATATAAATATAAGTCGTAAATATTGTAATCTTCTGATTTTACTAAATTAGTGCCATAAGGGTATGGGGTCTTTTTAAGTGGTTTTCGGGCGATGCAGTTGGAGACCCATAATTAATGATACTGTATTTCCCCTATCAACTCCCAAATTTGGCTGGAGTTTCTAGCTCTAAAGCTCTCGCTACCCTTTTTTCGGGATTTATGGCCGTGAGTATATATGTATGTGTGTATGCTATTAATTGTAACGCTTAGTTCAAATACTTATTCTTATTACTTATTTTTAGTTGTTCAATTTATATTTTATTTGGTAATGCAATAAAGGAGGTAGGCAATCAAACATATACTCACGCCATTAGTTCCCATTGGGGTAGGCAGACTATCGATCGCCTACGCCACCCAGTAGGAATTTAAAGTCCTAGTCAGTATGCTTATTACCAAAAATACAAGTAAACGATAAAAAAATATTATATTTATTTTATATTTAGCAATGCTTTGAACTCAAGCAATTTTGACGATTAATATTGATGAAAAGCACTCTAGAGACTTCATGCTTTATCACAAATATAGCGTCAAAAGATTATTTGAGCATTTGATCTGGTTTTATTGAACGTGGCCCGCCCACTATTATTATAAATAAATTTTAATTACATTTCAAATTTAGCAACCTAATTGACTACTGAAGGTAAAAAAATACTACACTTTGTTTTTCTATGACACCATTAACCCTGTAAAGGTAGGCAGCGGCTCTTGCTAATAAAACAAACTACAAAAAACAATATAAGTTCACTTTCACATTCTATTTATCTAACACTCAAACTTTCCCGCTGTCTCTCCCCAAAGGGGTTGGAAGAGGTACTAATACTTCTGAGCATCTCGTGACAATGTCACCTGGTGTTCAGAGTACATTTTTTTCACACGTTTTGCTTGGACAGTATACTCACGAGATAGGGGAGACCATCACCGTTTTGTACGTATGACTAAGTACAACTCAGGTGGGTTTCCTCACGATGTTTTCCATCACCGTTAACAACCATGATTAATTAACCGTACACATGTCTTTAGTAAAGACAAATTGGTGTAGGCCCATCCCGAGATTGGAACCCTCACCGTCGTTTCTTATTCATGTATTATATGTTCATTTACTTCTACAAGCTAATGGTTTATGCGTAATGTATCAAGATAAAGTTAGGAAACCAGTTCTCGATTCAAACATTAGTTTTAGAATCGCACATTTAAATATTTAAATCGGACACATCATAAATTACGAGATTTGCGTGTCTATTAGTAATCGTTACAAATTAAGTGATTGATATTTATTTATTATTAAGGCAATGTTGCCGATTTAAATCAATGTCTACTTAGTACAAATATTAGCAATAAGTTTTTACATGCGTTTTGTAATTAAACAAAGACTATAAATCTAATTTTATTTTACACATATAGTTGACATTGCAAATTCAGTCTCTCATTTCTTAAACATTCTCTGGCTTTCGAGTTTCACGATCCGATCGAAAACAGAACCAAGCAGGCATTATGCAGGTAGCTTCTTTAATTATGCTTTTATACCTAACAAAATATATTCTAAATATTTTAGTCCATGTATTAAATCCAAACCTTAAAACATTTTAATTCAATAACAGTTCGTAATGATTTTCAAAAAGGAATACAATTTTTGCGAACACATTCCATTCATAGCTGTTTTTGTACCCACACGGCCTAACGGCTTTATAAGTTCCACAAAAAAGCAATTCTAGTTCAAAAATGCGATCTTGTCTATTCATGATTACTATTTGACAAGGTCAATGTCCTTTGTTGACCATTTATCATTCTAATGACAAATGGTCTCGTAATCAATGGACGACCTCATTCTAATTAATTAATAAGTCGAACACTATATGTTTAAGAGAAAGTATTCACCCTGTATCGTCAGGAAGGAGTGAATTTTAAGCGAAAAAAATACTACATATACTCACGGCTATAAATCCATTGAAGGGGTAGCCAGAGCTTCAGAAGAAGCCCAACAATCACTGTAAAAGTCCTAATACCTTTAGTTGCCTCTTAGGAACACCCACGGGAAGATATGGGGCTATTCTAAGCCGACACTACACTCCTTTAAATATAACTACGAAAGTCTAATGTAACATTGATGATCGAAATCTATTCCTTGTCAGATCAGATGACAGATATGTAACTTATACTTTTGTGTTACAATTGAACTACCAACTTTCACTCACACGTGCAATCATAAATACCGTACCAATGTTTTCAAATTATTATTATTGTTCTTTTCAATTCGAAAGTGTATGATTACCAACTTTAATATGACCTTTGCCGTGTAGTGCTGGCTTAGAATGTCTCTACCCCTTTCTACCCACGGGTGTCGTAAGAGGCGACTAAGATGTAACTTAAAGTGTTTTTGGAAGATGCGGTTGGAGACCAATCACCAATGATACTTTATCTCTACCATCTTCTCCCCTATCAACTTCCAAATGAGCCTGAAGAGTTTCTAGCTCTGAAGCTCTGGCTACCCCTTTTTGGGATTTATGGCCGTGAGTATATGTATGTATGTAATATTAGTATGACCTTTGCTGTTTAGGTGTAGTCAAAGTTTGTCTACAAACATGGCAGCATCTGTTCCGATGTCCGCTGGCTAGATGCCAAATACTGAAGTATAAAGGTGTTTTATGAGGTGTAACGTCCGTCACATAACTTTACGATTCGTGGACTGACACGATGCTTGAATAATTTGAATTAGCTGCATGATCTATGATTTATTCAGTCTTAAAACAGTCCGGCTCACTGGAATTCTTTTCATCCATATAGTCCCTTTCATCAACCCGTATTTAGGTAATATTTTTTTTATAGAAACTAACTTTATACGTGAAATAAGGCCGAGAGATCAAAATGGCGAACAAAAAAAAAATACGTACGAAGTACTAGTAGTAAGCTACTATAATGAGGGAGGTAGTTTTGTCTTAGGTTTCGCATATATCAATTATTAAGGCGCCGTTGGTTCAGCGAAAAATATCATCTGAGGGGGTGCTGCCCCCGCGGGCGCGGGGAAGCGCCTACGCGCCGATCGAGCGGCCGTCTCCTCGACGCGACGCCGCTCGCGCGCGTTTTAAAAACATACAGTAGGGTAAGCAATACAGTTATTGTCAACTCGACAGTTTTAGCCACTCACAAATATTTTCTATGGTATGGGTTCGGAAAATTGTTTATGATTATTTACATTTTCTTTCTAAAATATTTACGAATGGTTATAACAGTCAGGGTGACGAAAACTGTATCGCTTACCCTAGGTTATCAATTTCAAAAATAGTTTCTACCATGGCCGTTTAAAATATAAAATATAACATAACATAAACATAAACGTTCACGCCGTTTATCCCCGAAGGGGTTGGCAGAGGTACCAAATACTTCTGAACTCTCATGGCAGCGCCATCTAGTGTCCAGAGAAGGTACCCACGTTTTGCTTAGACAGTGTACTCACGTGATAGGGGGCAGGCCTATCGCCGGTTTGTACGAATACACTGTCACATGAATAAGTACAACTCAGCCATGTGGGTTCCCTCACGATGTTTTCCCTCACCGTTAACAACCATGATAAATTAACCACACATATGACTTTAGAAAAGACAAATTGGTGTAGGCCCGACCTAGGATCGGAACTCACGCCCTTCTGTTTTCGGGCGGGTGTTCTACCCACTGGACTATCATGTCGTCGTCGTATAAAATAAAATATAAAATACGATAGATTTGTCTACCCCTGTCAGTTTAACAAAATTATTACAGTGATAATTTCATAACTTTTGTCGTGTCGTGTCGGCTTAGAATAACACTACCCCATTTCTACCCGTGATCGTAAGAGGCGACAAAGGGTACAGGGGCTTTTTAAGTGATTTTTGGGGCGATTTGGTTGGAGAACCGTCACCGAAATCATATATTATTACCATCTTTTCCCAAATCAACTTCCAAAAGTGGCTGAGGAATTTCTCATTCCAAAGCTCTGGCTATCCCGTTAAGGGATTTATAGCCGTGAGTATATGTATGTATATAATTTTCAGTTTACACCTGTAACTATTTAATATTATTAATTGAAATTAGAAGTTACTTTAACGGTTTTGTTCTTTTTCCCATTCCTAATAAATTAAACAATAAAATATAAAAAAATTAAGTAAAAAAACTTTTTAAGAAAAAGCTTTTATTTAAATGCTCTAAAAAGAAGAAAATAAAATATTCCTTTTGGATTATACTAACAACTCCTCATTATACACAATTTATATATAATAATAAAAGCTTGTCGCGAGGTTTACATACCTATCAACATTCCTTTATATCATAATAATTTGTGGTAAATCGAGCGACAAGCTTTTATTATTATATATAAATTGTGTATAATGAGGAGTTGTTAGTATAATCCAAAAGGAATATTTTATTTTCTTCTTTTTAGAGCATTTAAATAAAAGCTTTTTCTTAAAAAGTTTTTTTACTTAATTTTTTTTATTTTTTACTTTTTAGTTATCGCTGGCTATTTTGTAGAAGTAGACTAAAGGTAACTATTCCGCCATCCTGCATGGTCCGCCATATTGGATTCAGAATGACGTCATATTCTTTTTCTAGTCACTCTTAACAAGCCCTTTCATTTGATACCCATATTGTAGAAGTAGACTAAAGGTAACTATTCCGCCATCTTGCATGGTCCGCCATATTGGATTCAGAATGACGTCATATTCTTTTTCTAGTCACTCTTAACAAGCCCTTTCATTTGATACCCATATTATATAAGTGGATTAAATATAACTGTTCTGACATCTTGTATGATCCGCCATATTGAATTTAGAATGACGTCACATGTCTTACGAGTATCATTATATTGTCATCCAAACAAAATGCGTCCACAAAATTTCAGCACAAACGGTTGAATATATCTACTTCAAAATTGAGTTCAAAGATTTCACCCGAACACACAAACATACATTGCAAGTTAAATAAAAGCTTTTAAAAATGAGTGCAAACTATGAATTGAATGAATTCTTTTATATTTGCTAATGCTAACCGTACGCACGGTCACTCTCACGCCTACATTGACGCGCATCGTATACAGATAGGTCACTCGCACACTAACGGCGCCGCACGCGCGTAAATTGTAAGATCTGTAACACAAGGCGCGCGCGACATAGGTCCATCCCCTAAAGCAGCTCGCCGAGCACTGAGCGGGCGGCGGGCGGCGCTCGGGCACGAGTAGGACTGCGAATATCGATGTTTTTAAAATATTTGTTTTATTGAATTTATTAAAAAAGAAAACTAATCGCCAATTATTATTAGAAATACAAATGCTCAAATTATGATGCAAGTTATATGTAAGTAGGTAAAATAAATAAAATATAAAACCATTTTAAATTTGTAATTAGAGGTATGTTGGCGATTTTTTTCTATCGAGCGAAAATGTATTAATCATGTTTTGAATCGCCAATTTTACAGCAGAAAAGCCTCAAGATTTTGATGTATTTTTTTCAAAACCATATTGTTATAAACATACGCATTATAATGTTTCAAAAACTCTGTTCGCTGCACTAACGGCACCTTAAAGACCTGACAATTCAAACGTTTTTTGTTGGAGAATAAACTTATTAATTTAAATAATTATTTATCTCAGTCATTCATAACTTAATCCTATCAATTTTATCAGCTAGCTAGTTTTCATAATAGAAATTGTTGTCATATTGAAAAGACTTACCCCATCTTAACTTCTCACTTAAAATTCATACAGACATACTCACTTACGGCCATAAGTCCCAAAAAGGGGTAGCCAGAGCTTCAGATCTAGAAACTCCTCAGCCACATTTGGAAGTTGATAGGGGACAATATAATAGAAACAAAGTATCATTGGCGATGGTCTCTAATCACATCGCCCAAAAACCACTTAAAATAGCCCCATACCGAATGTAGCTTCCTACGATACCCATAGGTAGAAGTAAAAAGGAGTAGTGACAGTCTAAGCAGTGTAGTGTCGGCTTAGAATAGCACTACCCCGTTTCTACCGATGGGTGTACGTAAGAGGCGACTAACGGTATTGGGGCTTTTTAAGGAATTTTTGGGCGATGCGGTTGGAAACCCATCACCAACAACCTTTACTTTACCATCTTTTTCCCACTCAATTTTCCAAAAGTGGCTGAGGAATTTCTAATTCCTTAGCTCTGGCTACCCCCTCTAGGGATTTATAGCCGTGAGTATATGTATGTATGTATGTACAGTCTAAGCCGGCACTACACGACAAGTTAAACCCCATGTTTTAAGCACCGCTGCTCTACAACACAAAAACCGTAACATAATCTAAGCGTCGTTTACAAATACAGATAACACATGATCGATGTTTCATGTTGTCGAAAGTTGGAAGTGGTCAGAGAGTAAACAATGACGAAGAAGCGACAGTCCCAACCCAGAAATCTAGATTCGCAACCACCAACAACCGTTGCGGTAACCGGCGTATCGCAAAATGTACGATACAAATAACTGTAACACTTAACGGTATCAACGTAACGAATGAACGTTAATTAACCAGGTATTTCGCACGATCCCCTAAAAAAACCAGTGAGCATGAACTCTCATTTTCTATTGAGCTCCAAAATTCAGAGCTCATTACAATTTGGCTGTGTGAATCATAAGTACATAGTTTTTTGTTGATATCGATTTTGAAGATGGCTGAACCGTGATAAGTGTGACCTAGTGGATTATGCGGTTTTCTGTTTGGGTACTTATAACGTTATGAATTATGCCTGTAATTATAACGGTATTCGGTTGAGCGTTTCGCTGTAAATAAATTACCAAGCTGTCAGTTTATACGATCAATAAATTCGTATCGAACTTCTGTTTAAGGTTAATTATTTGTAAGACACTGCTTTATAATTGAAGGGTACGTTTATGTTATAGCTTTTAAACGGTCAGTATTAAATTTGTACTCCGATTTTAAATGAGATTATCAGAGCAAATTGTAGTTATTATTGTTTATTAAAGAGAGAAAATGATTTAATTATGCGGCCAGGGTAAGCATTAAATGTTTTAATGGTAGTAGTTCCTATAAATAAACATATATACATATACTCACGCCATTAGTTCCCATTGAAGTAGCCAGAGACTGTTGATCGCCACTTTGTACGATCCTCGCAAACCTCTCTAGCTTCGTTCACATCCATCAATATTTCATACAAGCTATTATATTCTTCATACTTTGGGCGGTAGAACCTATCCATAAAATATAAGGTTTATGTAGGAGCCTAGGGTGTATACAACTAAATTCATAAAAATATTGAATGAATTAGCTAAGACTATTTTTGTTGGTTTTAAAAATCCAACTTATATCATCATAAACAGTGTCCATTTGGCGATTTGAACATACATTTTTAGTTGCACTTTTAATTAAATTATACTCAGATAATCCATTCCCACTGGGATAGACATGAGTATATGTATGTAAAAAATATAAAGTAAATATTTTGGATACTAAACAAACTCTACGCTTTTATGATTCCAAAATAAAATAGCTTTCACCAAAACTAAAACTTCATTCATATTCTCAGGCGATTCAGCAGTAATTCAAAAACTGTTTTCTTATTTCGCTGTACATTGCTGTAACATTTGTTTATAACCTTGGCATTGTGTTCGGTACACAATCGAAATGGCAAAGAACTTGAACTTTTCGCGGCAACTTGCCAAAATTGATATTTCGCACGAACGAGTGACGACGACACTCTCTTTGTGTTTTTATGCGACGCAATTTGGCTTAGTTGCGCAATTGGAGTACAGGTAAAAGTTCCACTTCCAGAAAGTAAAACAATGAGACATTGAATGATTGATATTTTATCTAGTCGAATTTCGTATGTATTTTATTTATCTTTGATGCAATGCATATGTGCTGTTAAAATATGTAAAAAAAAATATATGAAAATTCTGCCTGTCAGCCTGCCTGTCATACCTCTTATTAATTAACAACCACGACTGTCAAGAGCAGAATCTCACGAAGTTGAGTCATACATAGCTATGGCTCGAGGTCGGTGTCTTAGGGGCTTTTTAAGTGATTTTTGGGCGGTGTGGTTGGAGACCCATAACCAAAAAAAAACCTTTGTTCGATACCCCTCCTAGGGATTTATATCTGTGAGTATATGTTTGTATCCTGAGATATTATACGTACAAATTATAACATGACGCTATTGTTACACCTCGGCTGAACTAAAGTGCACCTTTTGTCTTTTAATGGATTAATTGTTTTCATTCTTTTTGGTCATCAGTAATCACAAAGCATCGTCTAGAGTTTAAATGAAAGTAAAAGAGTCAAAATTAGAAAGAGCCTTTTAAACTATTAAGTGTTCTAATTACGATGACTATGATGGTTCACGTAATAATCCATTAATACTGATTTTACCAAGATGATGGTAAGTAAGAGATACAGATCTATACAAATAGTCATGATAAAATTTTAATAAAGACGGCAGTAAGAAATATGTGATGTTTATTAGAAGAATAATAAAGGTGAGGGAATAAACAATGACTGGTTTGTTAGGATCGTACAAAGGGGCGATGAATAGTCTCTGCCTCCCCAATGGGAATTCATTACTTGGCTTAATTAGTATGATTACATTTTTATAAGTTCTCATTGAACCTTTGGAAGTGGGTAACCTGATGAATTTAGAAAATCTGCGGAACTGATTCAAAACACTAAAGAGCTTATTCCATGTGTCTGAATGAAGACGTCTGAAAGCCACATAATCTGAATTCAGACTAGTGGAATAACGTTCAGAACGCTAGAACTGAAATTTGTGTAGTGGAATAACAAGCGTCTGCGGCAGTCACTTCGAAGGACGTCTGAATTCAGCAACGACAAAGTGTAATGGAATAAGCTCTTAACTTGTACCTCCTTTAATTGGGATTGACCGACCTCAATAGCTTAGGTATACCATCTTCCATCATATAAACTCAATTCTCTCATCACATTATTCTCTTCTTTTCTCAATTCACGTGTCACTGTGTTTGTCAACAAACTTCTACAAAACAGCTGAACCGATTTAAATGAAATTTTGTTACATTCGGTACATCTGAGAAAAAAATATATAACTATTCCCCAAAGGAAACCCATCACCAAAAACCTTTATTTTACGATCTTTTCCCCACTCAACTTCCAAAAGTGGCTGAGGAATTTATAATTCCTTAGCTCTGGCTACCCCTTCTAGGGAATTATAGCCGTGAGTATATGTATGTATGTATGTATTTTTTATAGTCCTAAATGATAAGGGTTGTCCACACCAAATATTTTATTTTATAGACTAAGATTTCTTTAATAATAATTTATATCGCAAAACAAAGTTTGTCGGGTCAGCTAGTTAGTATATAAAAAAGCGGAAACTCAGTGCTTCATCGTATAATTTTACTAAACCGGCTTACCGCGTCTGGTTTTACCACCGTTATAAATATAAGTGAAATCTGGAAAGATGGTATAAAGTTCTAATTTGGGCATAAATTGCGTCATAGGCGGAATACGAGACGAGCAACTTGTAGTTGTTTGTGATCATGATCACGTAAATCAGCTGTTAGGAAATGTTTACAGACACTTAGGCAGAATATTATCATGACGTGTCTGTCAGATGTGACGCGGTAATTTACTTTTATCATTATGTCGTGATATGATAATGGTATGTGGAGCAATTGGGTTGACGTATAGGTAAAACGACAAACATTTACAATTTAAGTCTGTTTATAAAATAATTTGACTCATGACTTCATGAGTCTCAACATTTTTTTAACCCTAAAAAAGACTGACAGACATAAATGACAATAGTTAGGCATCGGGAGGTCGCGGGTTCGAGTCCTGCTGGTGTAATTTTTTTTTCTTTCCTTAATTGATTAGAAATAATCCCGACATGAGATTTTCATGAAAAAAATATTCTAAGTATATAATAGTTAGGCAGTTGAAATTTACGCAAACAAAAACATTTTCTGTAGCTACTGATCAATGAATACCAAAACACAAAGCAAATCCAATGTTCAGGGTATCACAAACGGGTTGTCACTGTCTTTATAAATAAGATACGGAACACTTCGCGTGCAACCCGACTCGCACTTGGCCGATTTAAATTTTTCACTATATGAGACTGCAACGGTAAGTAACGATCTTTTATAAAAGCTTCGCACTTTGAAGCACGAAATTGACCTCTTCGCGTGTTTAAGTTCCTTTCTGGAAGTCAAAGATAAATACTATTAAAGGTTAAGTAAGCACTCTTGATTTAAATGAATGTTTTAAATGCAAGAAAGAATCTTTAGTCTCGTTTTTAAAAGAAAATAATACATTTTAGTTACTAAATTATCAAATTAATGGTAAAGAAAGCGTACATTTGAGTATTTAACTTGTATATGAGTCACATACGATCTTGTTAAATATAATTAAACCTCGTAATATCTTATGGTTGTCATACATTATCAGCAAAGAAGCTACAAAAAAAAAATTAGGTAAGAAAGATATTACACAGCTTATTTCATTTAGTAGTACTTTGCCGTGTAGTGACGGCGTAGAATGCCACTACCCCCCCCCCTTTCTACCCACGAATGTAGTAAGTGGCGACTGAGGGTATGGAGCATTTTCAAGTGGTTTTTGGTCAATGCAGTTGGAGACCCATCACCAACGATACTTAATTTCTACTATCTTGTCCCCTATCAAATACCAAATGTGGCTGAGGAGTTTCTAGCTCTGAAAGGCTACCACTTTTTGGGGGTTATGACCGTGAGTATATATATATATATATGTATGTATTTTAAGGTAAGAAAGATATCATTTATAAATGCAAATTAAACAATAGTTAGTTTCGCCTTTCAAAGATGTGGGTATAGCTGTGAGTGATCAATCACGTTCTTCCCACATCCTTGATACATCGCTCCAATAGAAATATTCGTGACATTTAGTATTTTCTAATTAAGTGGTATTAGAGATTGCATAATATTGACCACCTACGGCCGGTGCATTGGATCTCAACTAGGTCACCCAACGAGTTACTTGCACCATTCAGTTTTATGGCTTCAACAGTCGATTCCGTTCGAGTTTTCCTGACTTGTAAATCTAACTATCTTTTCTTCGCTCTTTCTGTTCTTTGATTGAACTTAGAACGTGAAAAGACGCACATAATTTTGATGCACATGATGCACAAGTGAAGTAATTTAAAGACTTCCTCTCGAAACGGTTCACGTAGTGTGTAATCCAAAGAAATATGTGTCAGTTGGCTCCCTTATTTGTACATAGATGCCAAAAGAATGCTGGCGTTTTCCCGTGTAAATTATTCAATACCTATGCTAGTTGCCATGTCAGTAGCAGTAACACAAATCATTAACTATCAGTAGGAAAACTGTCCTGATTTTAGAGATTAAGTCTTTATTAGTAGAACAGATTGACAGATAGACAGACGGACGGACAGAAAAACAGACGCGAAGACTCAGTAATAAGACTCCGTTAGCTTTCTTACGGATAATAAACACTAGGTCATGTTACGATAAGTGAAGGGCTGAGTTTATATTGGAATAGGAAACTATTCTTATCTTATTATTGCTTTAATTAATTTAATTCTTATTTAATATTTAGCGTCAATGTCTGAAAAAATAGTCGACCTATCCCCTAAAAACAGAGTTTTAAAATCCGTTTTATAAAGTGTATTTTGGTTCCAATAAGGAAAGGCTAATAATTCTTGATATTAGGAGAGAAGGAAACTGGTTAAGAATATTTTGAACCAGTCAACAAATATGCAAAATAAGTAAGAAAATAAAACGAATAAAAGTGTAAAGATTTCTCATTTTATTTCCAGTGCCATAAAACCTCATAAAATGTGTTTTACATACACTCAGTATCATATTGACAGACCAATAAGTAAAAGTCCCGAGTGAAAGTAAATCAATACTATCAAATAGAGATTTATATTGTCTGCCCACTACAAAGCTAATTAAATGTAATTTATGGGTCTAATGATAACATCTTCGAAAATTGTAGGCGTAACGGATCATTATTTGTATTACTTACTTAACTTGATATATGGTAGTATTTTTGTCACGTTACATTTTAATTACTGTATCTTTCCGGAGGATGTTGTTGTTGCATAATAAGTGGATGTAAACCCAACACCATGATCCTTCACCAGACCATCTTTTCTCATTCGATCTTTGAAAAGGTATTGAGAAAATACTGGATTCCAAAATTGTGGCCACACGTTCATAATATTATGTATTAAATCCTTGAAAAGGTTTCGTAAGTAGGTTATAGGAGCATATTATCTAGCTCCAGCCGAAGAAATCTAATCGTAAATAAAACCAACACAAAATCTCTTTAATTAAACGAAAGATTTATACAACACTAATAAAAGCTTAACACCTACACTAATAAAGCCACGTTGATATTTTAAATTATGACGTTTACACGCTGATAATCCGGTGAGTGTGACCGAGATACCCCGCCCACGCTGAGCGCATAGAAAATTAGAAAAGGTTGCAGCCTATTCATATCTTTGTAGCGTCTTCGACATATAGCTCGAGAGCCATCGGACAATCACGGCTGTAGACTGATTGGCGCGACGGAGAATGGTTTATGATCTTGATACTTTCGGATGTGTATTGATAATATTTATCTGATTTTATTGATTTCAAACTGGGTTGAGTTAGAGTTGGTATATATTTAAAGAAGTTTTGTATCAGAAAAAAACCGGCCAAGTGCGAGTCGGATCGCGCACTAAGGGTTCCGTACTATCATATATATAGAAAATCCCGTTTGTGTGAAAATCATGGGAGCCAAATTAGGTAAGTAATTTGATTTATGACGTTTAAAAATAGAACTACGGGCTAGATCTCATTCAAACCAATTTTCGTTAGTAGTTTGTATAGTAATACACATCATATATTTTTTTCAGTATTATCATGCCCATATTTTAGAAGTTACGGGGGGGGGGACACACATTTTAGCACTTTGAAAAAGTCTCTCGCGCAAACTATTCAGTTTTGAAAAAAATGATATAAGAAACCTCAACATCATTTTCAAATACCTTTTGATAGATACCCCACACGTAGAGGTTTGATGAAAAAAAAATTTTGAGTTTCAGTTCTATGTATGGGGAACCCTAAAAATTTGTTTTTTTTTCAGATTTTATTTTAAAATCTTAATGCGGTTTACAGAATACATCTACGCACTAATTTCCAATAATGTAGTTCTTATAGTTTCGGAATAAACTGGCTGTGACATACGGACGGACGGACGGACGGACGGACAGACAGACAGACATGACGAATCTATAAGGGTCCCGTTTTTGCCATTTGGCTACGGAACCCTAAAAATGATGAATGATGGATGTAATAGTGAAATAGGGTTTCACTTTTATAGTTTAATAAAATCCTGCTTAAAAATATTATGGACAGGAACGACTATAATACAACCAATATAAATTAGGTTAAGGCTTCTGTACTGTATATAGATCATATCTTTAAATTCAATGATTATGGAACAGTATTTTCATCCTGGTAATGTTGTTCTTTAGTTAAGTATTAATTACTTTTCTACAAAACAATATATTGTTCTCCTTCTCATAATGCGTAGTCTTATGAATGAAGTGTTGTATATTAGCAAACTTATTTGTATTACATACATACATACATATCCTCACGCCGTTAGTTCCCATTGGGGTAGGCAGAGACTATCGATCGCCACTTTGTACGATCCTGGCAAACCTCTCTGGCTTCGTTTACATCCATCAATCTTTTCATACATGCTCTTTTATTCTTCATACTGCGGACACCTGCCTTTTTGAGCACATTTTCTATTTGATCCAAATGTGTCCTCCGAGGTCGTCCTCTACTAACATTACCTTCCACATTGGCTCTATATATCTCTTTCACCAATTTACTGTCATCCATCCTCTCTATGTGCCCAAACCATCTCAACATTCCTTTTTCTATCTTTCTTACAATATCATCTTTTACACCACACCTTTCACGAATCACATCATTCCTCACACGATCACATAACCTTACATTACACACTTTTCTGAGGGATCTCATTTCTACTGCATTCACTCTACTTTCATGCTTCTTCTGCCACACCCAACATTCACTGCCATACATAAGCGTAGGAACGAGGACAGCATCATGCACAGCCATTCGGGCCTTTTCAGACACCGACTGACTAGACATTAGACTATTCAGTGCTCCATTTACCGCATTACCCTTTTTCACTCTTCTCTCGATATCTTCATCACACTTTCCATCCCTAGTAAACAAACTTCCCAAATATACAAACTCTTTCACTTGTTCCACTTTCTTACCATTAATCTCAATCACGCATTCGGTCATATTCACCTCTCTCTCAAAAACCATAGTTTTTGTTTTATCCACATTCACCCTCATTCCCTTTTTTTCCCTTTTTTTTTATTTGTATATGTTTTGATGTACAGAAAATATAAACAGTTTATGGAATATTTGCGTAAAAATTTTAACTTAAACTCAAATATTTAATTAACCATTGAGCAGCTAGTTTGCCACAAAAATCTCACTCGGAGACATTTCCAGCGAATCAGTGCTTTCAAGTATCAAGTCTACGAATCCTCACCGCAGAGCGATTGCGACAGCGCCAACGAGATCAGTCGTGGTCGTGGGTGTACAAGCTCTTGTTGTGATAGCAAATATTGTCGGTAACTGTACCTTCCTTTGGCATTTACACTACGTATCAACTTATATGTACTCGGTACAGGCGTTTACACAATCTTTGGGTCGATAACCGTATCGCTGAATGTATATATTGTAAGTTTATGATACGCTTCATAAGTCATAACTTAAGTTTTGTTTTAGAATTGGTTCTCATTATTGATTTAAAATTATGATCAAAAGTCAGGTCAAGGGAGTTTCGACATCAAATCTATACTTATAATAAATCTGTAGAGAGGTCAATTCTGTACATGAAATATATTTTGAAAATAACTATCAGGTGATGATTAGGGATCGATACTGATGCCAAAAATGCAATCAGTAAAATTTTTGTCTGTCTGTCTGTCTGTCTGTCTGTCTGTCTGTCTGTCTGTCGGTTTGTATGTTCCTTATGGAAACAAAAACTACTCGACGGATTTTAACGAAACTTGGTACAATTATTCTTCATACTCCTGCACAGGTTTTTGTATACTTTCCAGCAGAGTAGTAAAGGGGAATTTTGGGAAATCTTGGAAAAACGGGACAAGTTACTCCATTTTTTAAACTTCCGTCGCGTGTGCAGCCTTAATGGTTAAAGTTACATAAAATGTATGTATGGAGGAAAAAATCTTCATAAAATTTTCTAAAAAAAAATGTTGAACAGCATATGTCTATCTTTTATGGTTGACTCACAATATCACGTGTAACTCCTGATAGCTTAGTAGTTCGGAGTATTCTGATTATATTTGTTTACTCTTACGTTTATAATACTCTCACTCATCCCTAATTTAAAAAAGGTAACATTATTACCTATTCAATAAAAAAAATATCATAGAAATCAGTAGAGAAACAGCGAAATTACACATGAAATAAGCCATCGCGCCCGTGACCAAAACCAAATAATTACTAATGTACATATTAAATACTAGATGGCGCCAGTAGTTGTAGTTGTTATAGTACTTCATTGCGTTTTACTCAACTCAACTTCAACTCATTCTAAAAATTAGTTTATGTTCGAAAATACTAAACCGTTCAAATGAGCGCTTTCACAGAAATCACAAAGCTACACTCAGGGGCTGGAAATAAAAACTTCCCTCCATCCTCACTTTGTAGTTTTTAACAGCGCAAACCTCATACAAAAGCGCGCTGTGATTTGCATATTCACCAATAGATGGCACTGTCGGTAATTGCTACATCGCGGTATGATTTCTTCTTTATTAGAGTATATAAACCAAAAAATTCTTCGTGTCATTATGTCAGGTCATGATGTGTCATGTCATGGCATGGATCATGTTAACATTATGTTATCGTTGTCATGATGAACGTATGTACGTACGATACAATAGATTAAGTAAGTATTGCATGTAGGCGATTATGTATGGAATTAGAGCTTCGGTTCGGTCGGGTGATTCCTTCGTAGTTTGAAGTAGTTCGAACCGAAATGGCGTTAATTTGCAACGTAAACAGCAAGTTGTATTGTTTATTGTATGTTGTATATCTCACTCTATTTAATGAGTATTGAGTGAGAGCCTTTTTTTACTTCATGAGGTAGCCCTCATTTGAGGCGAGGTAAAGAGAATGAAATATACTCTATTAACGGGTCAACAGTGAGGCACGCGTAATGTTGCCGCTTTGCACTGATGAATGAGGGAAAATGAGTTCTAATGTTTTATACTTGGTATTTTTTTATAAATAAACTTAAGGGCATCCCCGCATTTTGCAGCTATTGCGCTCACTCTTACGTCAAATTTACTGAGAGTGACAGGGACGGAAAAAACGCGCGCGCAGGATAAATGTAGTTTATTTAGTTTTATTGAATAACTGCAATGTTTAAATGAAAAGTTACAGATGTTAAAGCTACGCGTATGTAGACACATGTATGTTATGCCAGTGGAGCCTATACGGTTTTTATGAAAACAAAGCATGTTCCAATTCAATTTTTTTCATCATATTTTTCAGCAATTTATTAAAATGTTAAACATCAAATTTTAACACCATGAACTAATCACCAACATATATTTTATTCATGTCATATCAATATCATCAAATCAGACTTTATAGAACTTCCAAACAATCAATATCAACCTATTTTTCCGGGGACGCCCTTAATTAAATTATTCAAAATTTGTAAATTGAAACAAACTTTCTATAACTGCTTTATTAGTTTTTTTACTCACTTCGGCCCATTAATATCATTAAGCTATTCTAATTTGCCGTGTAGTGCCGGCTTTGCCGTGTAGTGCCGACTTAGATTGCCGTGTAGTGCCGGCTTAGATTGCCGTGTAGTGCCGGCTTAGAATGTCGCTACCCCTTTCTACCCACGGGTGTCGTAAGAGGTGACTAAGGGTATGGGGCCTTTAGTGGTTTTTGGGCGATGCGGTTGGAAACCCATCACCAACTATACTACATTTCTGCCATCTACTCCCCTATCAATATCCAAATGTGGCTGAGGAGATTCTAGCTCTGCAGCTCTGGCTACCCCGTTTTGGGATTTATGGCCGTGAGTATATGTATATATGTATGTAAGCTAATCTAAGGTAAAATTAAAAAGGGTACTATTTGTAAGAAAACGCTAAAATAAACTGACTAATCATTCCATCAAACTGACCCGACTCCTTCAACCGCGACACGAGTATAATGTATGTATGGACTCAACATTTAAATAGTCGGTAACTCACTCACTCACTTTGGTCTATTCGAGTGCTGCCTCGACTCGCGCCTCGAAAAAGTGAGGAGCTACGTGAGGTGGTTTATATTTCAAATACGAGAACTCCCTCATTTTCTCGCGACGAGTAACTCAAACGAGGTACCTCACGAGTGAGGGGTTATCACTAAGCAAGAAGGCTCTCTATTTCCAGTGTATTTCTTT
Source organism: Bedellia somnulentella (assembly GCA_963576735.1). NCBI lineage: Eukaryota > Metazoa > Arthropoda > Insecta > Lepidoptera > Bedelliidae > Bedellia > Bedellia somnulentella. The sequence continues at coordinate 3,056,653 of OY755173.1, forward strand.
ACTCTATGGCTACACTATTCAGGAGTGCTCTAAGTAGTAATCATTGCGCTAAATTTCACAAATCTTGAGCAGTGTTTGAAGAAACCTCAGATATTAATAAAACAACGCTACCCGTGCGAAGCTGGGCCGATCCACTAGTTAATAAAATAAAACAAAAACATCCAAGGAAAATCTCTCAACCAATAGTTTTAGGCAAATGTACGAGAATCCTTAAGTCCCATAAATGTAGTTAGAATTCAGCGCCTACTAAGACAGTTTTTAAATATATCCAAGTGTTTCCAAATGTCTGTAAAACATATTAATATTACAAACTAACTTACTCAACCAAGCAAGATTGTGTTTGAAGAGAAATGTATCAAGTGAAATAGTTTATTTGTATAAGTAAATGTATCTAACTGTTTATAAATATGTCAATCGCGGTAAGGAAGTAGGTGTTTATCGTAAAGTTGATAAAATCGTGTCGAGCTCGACTAGCTAGATGCACTCTTATTGGCTGCAATTAAAATACCCTCTCGTGCGCTCGGTTTTATCGATTGATAAATTTAAATGCTTCTTGATTGTATAAATGTGAAATAAAGTAAAATAACCTATATACTAAAGCATTAATTTAAAAAAGAGGTAGTTGTAAGTTCTGCAATGATTACTATTCATGAAAATTTAGGTGAGAGATAGTCATAAAAACCAGTGTTAGCAATTAGAATAGCGTAGTAAATCTTATTCCTCTCACTAAATAGAAGAGATGAGTTTGCGTTATTATTCTGATATTACAAAAATGAACAAAAGCTTAACTCAAAATTACTTTGTGGTATGGTTTTACGCCCGATTTCTGAATTGAGTATTCAAGCTGAGAACGACTTAAATATCGTTTTGTCTCATTCAGTTGTTAAGATATCAATGCGACAGAACGATACTTAAGTTGTTCTCACCTGGAATACTCAATTCAGAAATCGGGCTTTAGTCCACAAAATCGATAAGTGTTTACAGAAAATACTAAAATTAATAATATAAGATAAATATACACATGAAAGTGGTAAGGCCTGACCCGGGTTTTGAACCCTCATCGACTGCACGATAACCGGTGTCTACCCACTGAACTATCACGGTTGCTTCATTTTTATCTAAACGCAATAACAATCACTCGCAATTAATTTGTATCTCATTATTATAATTTAATATCTCAAGTTCATTGAAATATATACTAACAGACAGTCTACAGATAATTGCATTCATTGTAATATTAGTGAGTGTTATCAAGTTTTATCAGTGGCACCGGCAAGGGTCATTGCCTCGCACCAAAATAGAGATTACGACGTAATAAAAATCAATTACACTTTTACAAATGGCGGCGATGAGTGAGATGTTTTAAAATTATCTTTTGTAGTTCCTATATCAAGACATTTTAGTTGTTGTGTTGTTCGAGATTTAAATAAACATTTAAGTTGTGTGAGTATATAATTTGGTACGGTAACAAAACTATTATACCTTTAGTACCTTATGTTTTCTAACAAGTTATGTTCTTTCATTTTTATGCAAAACATTTGTGGTACCGTGTTCTACCGACGAACGATAGCACCTCATTAGAATATCTTCAAGGGCGTAAAATAAGGTGTTCCATTTACTTCAATTAGTAAGTTTGCTAGATAAAGATATTTAGGTAAATAAACCCACGTCTTTATTTCCCATTTGAGTAGGCAGAGACTATTTGATAGCAACTTTGTATTATACTGGCAAACCTCTCGGCCTTAATTTTCATTCATCAATCTTCCCTTTACATACGTGGTATTTCATTCGTTAAGAGCTTATTCCATTTGTCTGAATGAAGACGTCTGAAAGCCACAGAATCTGAATTCAGACTAGTGGAATAACGTTCAAACTGAAATTTGTGTAGTGGAATAACAAGCGTCTGCGGCAGTAACTTCGAAGGACGTCTGAATTCAGCAACGACAAAGTGTAATGGAATAAGCTCTTTACACTTCGGACGCCGCGCGCCGTCCGTTCTTTCTCATGCGTCCTGCGTGACATGTATGGCGAAATAATGTTCTATGTTAATGAAATAATAACAATGAGTTTAAGATAATTTATCTTCAATATAAATAAGCGATAGTAAAACAATGGGTGAATTACATTAAGTACGAGTACATGCCGTAAACTATTCCACGAAAATTATAAAAACGTACTTCAATTTACCTATAACGTTTTGGTATATGAAAACACGAAAAACATCATTAATATTACCTTACCTACATGTAATGAACAACTGAACAATCAAACCTGAATTGGCGACTAAATGTATGGCGGAACATCAAAGCACATCTGACAATAGAAAACGAGTCCAAACCATGTCGAAATAACTGTCAAGGTACACAGAAAATTACAAAGACCTAGAAATAGATCACCGAACAAATAGAGAACAGAACTACAGACAAGCGTGATAATTGTCATCGTTAAGAAACACGTGCGTAACAGGAATGTTGGTAAAATATTACCAAACTATTTGTACAAACATTACATACAAGGTAAATTAAAAAAGACATACATTTGCCAAACAAAACATAGATAAATAAAAAATAGCCCTGAACGCCTGCGCCAGTGTTTAAATCTTTGAAATAATTAATTTACTGGTATAACTATTAAATAAAATTTGGTAATTCGTTTCGGAAGTTGTCGGGCGATGTGGTTGGAGACCCATCACCAATATCTCTCTCATCTTCCAAAACTGGCTGAGAAATTTCTGATTCTGTAACTCTTGCTACCCCTTCAAGCTAATAATAGCCATGAGTATATTCATACAAATAATATAAATGAGTTCAATTCATATTAAGTAGATATTTGCAACGCAGTAGGACGGATGCTACTCATAGTATATTTTTATAAGCTGATCCGTCAAACACGTGTCTGCCAAACAAAGGCCAGCCCTCTCATTTAACAAGACCACCCTCGACAAAAAAGCTTAGTCAAAAAGCGATCGATAAAGTATCATGTCACACTGCATTTAGAAAAATACATGTTGTTAATTTTGTATTTAGATCTGCCACTGTTATCTCAAGGTACCAGGTTCTAATCCTTCGGGTATACATTTTCAAAATCATCATGTAAGATGTACCAAAAATTAAGCCGATTCTATGTTTTGTGTTTTGGAGGGCCAGTGGAACCAGCCTTAGCCATGGTGGACTATGGGTAATCACCGTGTCACATGGTGTTCAACGTTCCTCACAGAAACCACACATACCTTAGACAAATTGTCCATTTCAGGATTTAAACGCAAGCTTCCTAGTATCTGAATTGAATTGTATTAACTTGTTTCCACTGAGCTACCGCGGCAGATCATATTTGAGATATGAGTGGGTAGAAAGAAGAGTATTAATAAACTCTACTCTACATTTAAAAACACTCCCAGAGATATGTAAAAAAAAATATACGGTCGAATTGAGAACACTCCTTTTTTTGAAGTCGGTTAAAATAGCCAAGTTCTACAATTTCCTGAATCATTTGACTCCCGGCACATAGTATTCAATGGCACTGCCAACTGCCACACACAGATATAATAAGAAAGGCAGCTCGGCTGCTCTAAGCTTAAAACAAGTATGTCGATTTTTGAGCGTTTCCTTTTTTTTACACCGTTGGATTCGTCATAGAAAGACCCTTATTTCTACATTATTAAAACTCAAAATATCTTCTTATTTAAGGCGCTATTGATAAAAATAATAGGGTAACACTATGCTAAAAGCATTTTCATTCGGCATTGGCGTTACTGTAAAGGTCAAGTTAAAAAAATATATTATATTTATTTATAATAATATATAATAATAATAATAATAAATTTCATTAGGAAACTACATCACGTCGGACATATCCAAAAATCATCAAGATCCGACAATCACTTTAGGAAATATTTAAATTTAAAGAAAAATAATGTTTTTTCGCTCTCCTGTAAAATTTGCCGAAAACGACATACTTGTTTTTAGTTTAACACAGCCGAGCTCATCAAAGTCAGATATCATTCATCAGTTCCCAAGACCCAGTGCGAGCCAGCTCGTCGTAAGACAACTAGAACTGAGAAACAAGTATGAAATGAAACATGCTATACAGGAGGATTTTTATTTGTGTAGATGAGATAAGGATTTATTTGTTCCTCGTTCTCTAAGTCACTTCCTTGTGGTGTACACTGCAATAACAAAGAAAAGATTTGTTTTTACTTAATTTGTTTCTTTACATATTTCTCAAAATATTACACAGATCAGTCCCAAAATAGATTCAATTATGACTTGTGTTAAGGGATAGAGATGATGGATGTAAACGAAGCCAGAGAGGTATGCCAGGATCGTACAAAGTGGCGATCGATAGTCTCTGCCTACCCCAATGGGAACTAACGGCGTGAGAATATGTATGTATGTTAAGGGATACGACCGATTTCTGAATTGAGTATTCCAGCTGAGAATAACTTAAGTATCGTTCTGTCGCATTGAAATCTTAAAAACTGAATGAGACAAAACGATACTTAAGTCGTTCTCAGCTTGAATACTAAATTCAGAAATTGGACGTTACTCAAGGTTATAATTAATAATATATTTGTGCATATATAACTGCCAAGAGTCATCCTTAAACATTTACATTTTCATTCATTTTAAATCTACAAATTAATGTTCTCACGTAAAAACACGACAACACTCCAAAACTCATTTTACACTACACACAAATGAACAAACACCCTGTATGAAGTAACATAGAGATAGTGAATCTGTTTATTTGTGTGATGCGATGAGAAAGTTTTCTCAGAATCGTCTGAGACTGAGAGGCTGCAATATGATGAGTCCGTGATACAATGCCGAGACCGTCACTCGTTTCTAGCTCAGTATAGCTAGTACGGGCGTCCTTTTAACTAGATATCGCGTGGTATAAAACAATCATCTCTTACCCACTTACTTAGTACATACATACATACATTTACTCACGGCTATAAATCCCAAGAAAGGGGTAGCCAGAGCTAAGAAATTAGAAATTCCTCAGCCACTCTTGGAAGGTGCGTGGGGAATAGATGGTGAAATAAAGGTTCTTGGTGATGGGTCTCCAACCGCATCGTCCAAAAATGCCTTAAAAGCCCCAATACCGTTAGTCGCCTTTTACGTACACCCACCGGAAGAAATGGGGTAGTGCTATTCTAAGCCGACACTACACAGCAAATGTGTACACTACTTAGTATCTAGAATGTTTTGTTCATGAAAACCTCATGTGGGGATTATCCATACTAATATTATAAATGGGAAAGTGAGTTTGTTTGTTTGTTTGTTCCGCTTTCACGCCGTAAATACTGAACCGATTGCTTTGAAATTTTTCAGACGTGTAGTTAGAAGTCTAAATTAAATAATAAGGTACTTTTTATCCCGGAAAAAATATGTTCCCATGGGAAATCAAAAAAAATTGTTTGCTTACTAAATGCATTGGAGATGGCGCTGTGCATGTGCATCGTTTAAAACAACGTAAAATATTGTAAACTAATATAAAAATCAAAATTTAGAAGCTTAATGGTACGGTAATGGATCCCCGAAAATAAGGAACTCCCGAGGGATAATGTACTATTTTTTTATCGTATACTTTTTTTTTTACATCTACTTATATTGCAAACGAATATTAACATGTAAATTTAGAAGCTAAATGAAACGACGACGATTCCTTGAAACTAAGGAATCCGCAAGAGTTCTCATAGGAACATCAAAAAACCTTAACTCATATATGGCTCAAAATATTGCAGCGATTATTTTTATCATCAATGGAATTCACATCAGACACTTTGTTAATGTTCATTTTGGAAAGATGAAGGGGTTTCATCAATTTAAATGACAAATTTGTTTATCAATAGTAAGACTAATATAAAATAAAGCGTAATAAAAATTTGACACCGCCCCGGTAACGTCTCCGTGGCGTAGCGTAGCATAGTAGTTAGTTATACTACTATGAATATTTAATTAGAACTATTATGAATCAATCGTCCCGGGTTCGTATCTCAGGTAATTCAATCTTTTTGTAAAAAAATGTTTTGTTAGCTTAAAATAACACTATATATAATAATAACAAGCACTATCCCTTCAATTTAGCGATTATTTTGGAAGGAGATCCACCACTAATCATCCCTATATTGCCGACCAATCGCTGCAAGCTCTCCCACTATCACCAACGGTCAGTGTAGGGGGCAGCACCGGGCCGTCGCCGCAGCGCCAAACTACTATCCGTATCTGTACTTACTAAAGATATTCTCATTTCTGAACATAAAAACTTGGTATATTTGTTTCATGATTCTTATGAACAATTAAAAAGGAATTTTTGGAACTCAACCCCTAACGGGTTGATATAGCAAATGAAAGTTAATATAGAGTTTTTTTACATTTACATTACTTGGTGCGATTGAATTTATGAAATCCATCTATCAATCATTCATGAATATATGCTAACAACCATAAATTCCATAAAAGGGTAGCCATAGCTTCGGAGATTCTTCATCCAATTTTGGAAATATATTGATAAAAGATAGGTTAATAAAGGTTGTTAGTGATGGGTCACAAACTGCATCGCCCAACAATCACTTAAAAAGCCTCAATGTCCTTTATGTCATTTACAATGCCCGCGGGATTATAAATATAAAAAACAGAAGTTGAGATAGTGTTTCGGTATTTTGGTATTATGTAAACTGGATGCAAAAAATGAAGTCCACGCGGACGAAGTCGCGGGGCAAAAAGCTAGTAACAAATAAATAAAGGAAACAAAAACGCAAACGTTGGCAGATCGACGGGGGCGTATACCCGAAGGTCGTGGGTTTGATTCCCGCTGGTGACGAAATGTTTCTCTCCTTTATTTATTACTTAGTATCGTATACCGTTTGCCGTGTAGTGTCGGCTTAGAATAGCGTACCCCATTTCTTCCGGTGGGTGTACGTAAGAGGCGACTAACGGTATTGGGGCTTTTTAAGGGATTTTTGGGCGATGCGGTTGGAGACCCATCACCAACAACATTTACTTTACCATCTTTTCCCCACTCAATTTCCAAAAGTGGCTGACGAATTTCTAATTCCTTAGCTCTGGCTACCCCTTCTAGGGAATTACAGCCGTGAGTATATGTATGTATGTATGTATCGTATACTGTCATCTCATTCTAACTGATATCGTGTCGATTAAATAGCACTCGTGCAAGTCTCCAGCTTTTTGTTTAAACGACATTACTACACGGCAAATTGTTAAATAGGCATCTGAGATTTCTCACAGAAATGTCAGTTTTTTAACACATTTTATTGCGTCTGTAAACTTGGCACGTAAACTGTGGGTTTTTGCTTTATCTTCACATACGTTTATGATTTGCGATTTTAATTAATTGTGCTTTAATTAGAATTAGTTATTGTTTCAGTTTAATTGAAATAATAAAATTAAAGAAAGTCTGTTTCTTAATGATTCTGACTATATCACACGACCATAATACTGCGCTAAGACTAAGACTAAGTAAGACTGCGCTATTTATTTTCATTATTAAAGTCACGGTACATCTCCAAATAAAATGATTATAGTAATTAAAGCTTTATAAGATTTTTTTAATCAACAACGGCATTACCAATGTTTGTTGCTTTATTAAATGAGATTAATTGAAATAATAAAATTAAAGAAAGTCTGTTTCTTAATAATTCTGACTATATCACACGACCATAATTGTGGATTTGAAATTGGTATTGTACTTTCTTACATTTGGTAAGACTGCGCTATTTATTTTCATTATTAAAGTCACGGTACATCTCCAAATAAAATGATTATAGTAATTAAAGCTTTATAAGATTTTTTTAATCAAGAACGGCATTACCAATGTTTGTTGCTTTATTAAATGAGATTATATCGAAACTGACTTTCTTTTGGGGGACGCATTTGGTTGTACCAAATAGAGAGTGAGCTCAAAAAGTATGAAGAATAAAAGAGCATGTATGAAAAGATTGATATGAACGAAACTAGAAAGTTTTGTCAGGAGCGTAATATGAGGCGATTGATAGTCTCTGCCTACCCCAATGGCAACTAACGGCGTGAATATTTGTGTATATATGTATTACTTTCTTTGAAATTAACTTAATTTACATGATATAAGTTATATAACTTATAATATAAGTTTGAGATACTTCACTTGTTTGTGTTTTTTTTAAACAATTAATAAGATCATATTAGCTGTAAAACGTTTTAACCTGTGATGTGCAATAGAGAGTTTTCTAATCCATTCAACTGGCAAGAACTTACACATTGTAGCGCAACACTAAAAGGTTTAAACGCTTTAAACCTAGCCTAACACTTTACCAACCAGCCGCTTTACAAAACTCAAGTATCTTAAAGATTTAAGCATCATATCTCTTAACAAGAGATAACTTTCTAAGAACACATAACCTCTTTCACTATCACAACTAAACCGAAAACCTCTCACCAATATGTGAGGAAGGAAACGCAAACACTACTTAAACGTGTAAAAGAAATAAAGGATAGAAGAATTTCGCACTGGCAGCCATTGACACGGTGGCTCAATTGGCAGAGCGTCAGGGCGTATACCCGAGGTCGCGGGTTCGATTCCCGCCTGTGTCGAAATTTTTCTTTCCTTTATTTATTAGTAATATGTGAGCTGTGGTTATCAGACATAAAATCACTAATGTTAGGTGTGTCAATGCTTAGCATTCATAGTGGCTTACAAACCATGTAGGCCTACTACGTCTTGCATATTGATTGGTTTTTATTTAGTCGACGGTATTTTTATTGATCTTGATATCGTATCCAGTTTCAGGCTGTGACATATTTGATGGCATATCGCACGGCGATCCCTGTTTTACATTCATTACATTTCGATCTACTGCCGACTGCATAATAATGCAGATTTCTTCGGTTTAAAATGAATTCAATTTATAACTTTTTGCAGGTTAGATTGGAGACACATACATATATATAGATAGATAGATAGTAACTTTATTTATGTAATTATAACAGTCACATACAACGCATTAAAATACAAGAGAAAGTAAAAATGTGCGAAAAATAAGCAAACAAATGTAATATATTCACGTCTTAAGTTCCCATTGATGTAGGCAGCCTTATTTATCTAAAATGATAAATAAGGTATGTGATTACCAAACACAAATACAAGTGGTTCACCTGAATACAAGAGAAAAAAATCACCTGTATAAACTGTTATCCGTCTTCCTATAAGAAAACCAAAATTAATACTTATATTTAGCGTCAATTTGCCTAAAAGAACGACTTTCGGCGAGCAAATGAAGAATCGCTGTGTAGCTTCAGCCTATAATAGCACTAACGCATTTCCTCAACTACTTTTGTAGGAGGCGACTTAAATAAGTGTTAGTTTTTTTTTAAGTGGTTTTAGGGGCGATGCGGTTGGGAGAGCCCATCACCAACATGCTTTCCCCACTTAATTAAAAATAGTGCAAAAGTATTTTTTGTAAGCCGTGAGTATACGTAGTGAAGTGTCGGCTTAAATAGCACTACCCCATTTCTTCCGGTGGGTGTGAGTAAGAGGCGACTAACGGTATTGGGGCTTTCAAGGGATTTTTTATTTTACCATCTTTTGCCCATTCAATTTCCAAAAGTGGCTGAGGAATTTCTAATTCCTTAGCTCTGGCTACCCCTTCTGGGGATTTATAGCCGTGAGTGTATGTATGTATGAGTATACGTGTATACATTTTCAAGAACTGATACTCAAAAAGACAGACGTAAACAAGATCCAAGTACTAAACTACTAATTTAACGAGTAAGCTTAAACGCTTAAGAGACAAGTTTAAAACTAGTTGATAATGTCCCTATAACATAACGTAGCAGATTAATTATAATGAAGAGCTATTTAGCGGATGTGTAATGGCGGGTGATAAAAAAATATGCGTTTAGTAGGCGCCACTTCCAGTGTCTGTTCTGCATGATATTATTACTTGATCAGTTTCTTTACTTGGCTGGTGTAAAACTGTGTAGCTTTGTCTAAATATATGTAGTTTGGTTTTGAATTAAGCTCGATATTATGAATTATAATGGATACTTTCGAGACTTAAATAATCAGTGCAAATAGTCACCAGAACTATATACTATGTGAATTATTAAAAATCATCAGCAACTTTTGGAAGTTAAGTGGGAACTATATTGTAATATAAATGATTTTGGTGATGAGTCTCCAACCGCATCGCCCAAAAATGACTCAAAAAGCCGCACACCCTTAATCGCCTGTTTACGATTACGATCACCCGCGGGTAGAAATGGGGAAGTGCTTTTGTAAGCCGTCACTACACAGCTATTAATTAATTAATTGACTTTAATTATATATATATATATATATATATAATTTGCTGTGTAATGTCGGCTTAGAATAGCACTACCCCATTTCTTCCGGTGGGTGTGCGTAAGAGGCGACTAACGGTAATGGGGCTTTTAAAGGATTTTTGGGCGATGCGGTTGGAGACCCATCACCAACAACCTTTATTTTACCTTCTTTTCCAAACACAACTTTTCAAAAGTGGCTGAGGAATTTCTAACTCCTTAGCTCTGGCTACCCCTTCTAGGGATTTATAGCCGTGAGTATGTGTATGTTTTTGTATTACTTATATTCTTGGTATGAAAATATTAAGCGCCTTAAGCCTAGCATAGCGACAATGATAGACAGTTTTATTAATAACTTAGATTGCAAAAGTACATCCAAGTTATCTCACTTGTCGCAACTTGTAAAGCAACAAATATTGTGACAACCTGACGTTGTGGTTCTTGATTAAATAATCAAGTTTGCGTTTGACTTGTTACTAATGTTGCTTTGAACTAGGAGTTTGCTGGAAATTATTGCTATTACTTTGAAATGTAAGAATAAGTCCCAGATGGATTAAAGATATAGACACCACTGATAAGTTGTTATTTGGATACACAAGAACTTTTAGCATAGTAATATTATATAACTAGTAACGTGTCTCTATCACATTATATTATTTTTATTGTTTTTTTTTATTTTCACTGTTTTTTTTTGTACTGTTAACTTTTGTTTTTTTTGGTTTGGTTGTTATTATTTTTGTGTTGCATATCTGTTGTGCCATAATTACGGCGAATAAATGTATTTCCTCTTCATCTTCTTTCTTCTACATGAGTACATTCACCAAGCAAAACGTGGGTACTCAGAACAATAGGTGAGAACGTCATGTGATGTTCAGAAGTATCAGTACCGCTGCCATCCCCTTCGAGTATATTCGGCGTGAATGTTTGAGTTTTTATGTTTGAGTAACCAACCATAATGGGGCTGTTAAAATAACAATACCAATCGATATTCTCTGTCTGACTGCACCCATGAGAATTGATGATACTCGCAAAAAATAATTAATAAAACTAATTAGGTAACCTGTAGAAAAACTAACTTCAATTGTATATTTTTTTGACCGTTTAACTCAGAAAATTATGGTTCGATTACTACTTTTACATAACGTATATTTTACACTGTATTTCATAAAGTTATCAATCAAAACAAAGTACTGTATATGTGGATGAAATATTTCAGTTCATAATACCTACAGTTCTTTGTTTTGATCAATCTATCTGATTTTAATATATGCCGTGTAGTGTCGACTAAGAATGTCACTACCCCTTTTCTAACCATGGGTGTCGTAAGAGACGACTAAGGGAATGGGCTCTTAAAAGTGGTGTTTGGGCGATGCGATAGGAAACCCATCACCAAAACGATACTTTATTTCTACTATCTGGTCCCTAATTAAATGTGACTGAGGAGTTTAGTACCCCCTTGTGGGATTTATGGCCGGGAGTATATGCATGTTATTTTTATTTATAAGATAGCCGTTGTTGTTCTAATAATCAGCCAAAGAAAGTCACACGCCGATGATTGAATCTATCATATTTGGGCAGTTGGCCAAGTACTATTGAAGCGTGCAAATATAAACCGCTTATAATATTTTATGAGAGTGATCGAAAGTAAAAAGTTGTTAGATTATTGAGTTAAGATTATTCACCATCAGCAAATGTAAGTTCATATTCAAATCGACCCTACAGTCTTGGCAATAAAAAAGTATTTTAGGCCCTTAGGGCTTCATTGATAGACCATTAATGTAGGTAATCATTTTGGAATCTGTGGCTTTTGGTCTTGATGACGGCTGAGGAGTGAGTTTTGGTAATGTTAAAGGTAAAACAGAGTACTTTTGCTATAACAAATTATAACTTAACATCAATGCCTCATTTCACTAAGAAAACTGGTTTTGACAGCCGTGATAGTCCATTGGATAGAACGACCGCTCGTCAATACAGATAGGCGTTAGTTCAAATCCTGGGTCGGACCTACACTAATTTGCATTAAGTCATATGTGTGGTGAATCTATCATGGTAGCTAAAGGTGAAGGAAACATAGTGAGGAAACCCACATGGCTAAGTTGTACTTAGTCATGTGACACTGTCACATGACTAAGTATTATATTCGTAAGATATTCGTACAAAACGGCGATAGGCCTGCCCCTATCAAATAAGTACACTGTCCAACAAACGTGGGTACTCTAAAACACCAGGTGACAATATCACATGATGTTCAGAAGTGTTAGTACCTCTGCCAACCCCCTCGGAGATTTACGGCTTGAACGTTTAAGTCTTGAAAAAACTGGTTTTATACGCAGTTACAAGTCATGAGTCACACCAAGTCTTATATTTCATACAAACACGTTGATAATTACAATATGATCTCTTCACTCGCCGTAAGATGGCGCCAATTAATAACGAGAAAGACCATACAAGGATAGCGGAACATATATGACAACTTGATTTTATTCGCTTTTTGCTGATGTTAATTTTTAATGGATGGCGTTGTCATTTTACTGCACCGTGTCATTGTTGTTTTATGTTACTTTTTGCGAGCCATGATTTATTTTACACGTTTGGGCTGTTACTTTCTTATTTATTAGTGCTTTATTTGCTTCGTTTTTGATGCGGAGGTTAAGTTCAGCTTTGTTTACTTATACATGTAGGTAGGCATATTCTTCTTTGGGTGCCATCTCCTATCGGAGGTCGGCTATCATTATGGCCATTTTGGCCCGTGATGTTGCGGCGCGGAACAATTCGATGGATCTGTAATTGACCCATTCGGACAGGTTTTGAAGCCAGTAGGTTTTCCTACGGCCCGTTCTTCTGCGATCTTGTATTTTTCCCTGCAGGATCAATTGGAAGAGGTCATATTTTAAACTCACAGGTAAACAAATCGATAAAAAGGGGTTTCAAGAGCTACAGATTTAGAAGTTCCTTAGCCACTTTTGGAAGTTGAGTTGGGACAGATTGTAAAAAGTAAGGTTGTTAGTGAAGCAGAAGTGTCGGCTCAAAATAGCAGTAACCCATTCCTTTGGCTAATAGGTTTCATAAGACGAGTTTCATTAGGGTTTTGGGGCTGCTGCATTCCTGGCGAGGTGACTAGAGACCAACGATCCATCATCCTTTCCTAATCAACTTACAAAAGTGTCTGAGGAACTTCAACTTTGAAACTTTAATTACTCTTTGGGATTTACAGCCGTGCATATATGTTTGTATAATTAGACATTTTAAAAGTGGATCCTTAACAATGCACAAAGGCAGTATTGCGTCATAGCCATAGGTTTAGACATAGTCATTAGAATGGAGCTTACCTTGAACAGTTGGATTCACTTGAATTGAAATATCGGCTCTACTTTTAATTCATTACGTTGTTTAGTGGTTTCAATTTGAGTGCCCATTAGAACTAGGCTTTGACCAATTATATTATAATCAAATTGAATACGATTGAACAAATAAGTACATCTAGAATATGTCTTAATTATGTAATTAATCAATCGGGCTAAGATTTTTAAGTCTTTTCGCAAAACATGTTTAGTTAGATGTGGTTAAATAGTCAAGGCTGTAATGTAAATGGTGAATAAAAATACACACACATAATTGATTATATTTATGATACTAAGTAAGTGCGTAAGAGATGGCTCTGTTATACCAAGCGATATTTAGTTAAAAGGTCGCTTGTACTTATGCTATATATGCTATGCAGTGACAGTATATCCCTATAAAGCTGCAATTGATTCCCTATCACGTTTTAATAATTTATAATAATATTTTTTTATAATTTTTGTCTTAAAAAACTAGGGTACTCTGAAAATGTAATGTAATGTTCAAAACAAATAAGTTTTTCGCAAAAATCGGTGACAACAGCCACCTAAGTTAGGATGAAGCCGATTAGGTTAATTATTCGCCATGATTGAAATCGGTTCAATGCAGTAATTATAATATTTCAGCCATCCCTTCGGGAATAAAGGATTTGTAAGTCTATGCTTCAAAGAAGACCCACTGATATTTGAAATTTAACCTACAAGTGCAATTGGGCCGTAAATAAGTGTAGTTCATAGAGCATATGTAATCTGGGATAGGAAGATTGCGGGCCATGCCAATGATAAATAATCGTGGGAGCGAAGAGATGCGATTGAGCGTATAAATCGATGGGTCGTGAGCATAGTTGGGTTTCTCGTGGAGGAAAGAATAGGGTGTGTGGATTGTATTCCTCATTTTGTTATTACTAGGCCTCTTTTTAGGATATGGTTGTTGGTTTGTAGAATGCCAGGCATGTGAGACAGACGCTAGACGGTGAGAATAAGCTGATGTTGTATTATTGACGCCATGAGAAAGGGTTGGAAAAAAAACTAGCTCTTCTTATTTATTTAACACTAACCTTATCTGAGACCATTGGTGATACAAGCTAACATAAGCCAGAAATTTATTACTAGAAATTTCGTTGCCACATTTGGAATATAAAAGTTGTGAATATAAAAACAACATTTAAATTGCGTGAGTAAATATGTTTATTAAATGTGCGAAAATAAAATACTAATTTCATTCAAACCAAAACAAGGCCCATTTATATAATTTATTTGCAATTAATTGCAACGTCGATGTGTGTATTCATACTATAAAACTTGATGCACCGTTTATGTTTAATATTAATGAATACACAACGATAAAAATACACAACACAGTTAGCAGATTATTTATATGTCATGTCGTTTGTTACAAAAACTTAGGGGCAGTTTTTTGATCCGTGGTTAACTCAACAATTTGTTAAATATCGTAACTATTAGTTAGAAATCCGCAGAATGCATTTTTTGACCCGTGGTTAGAGTGACTAACGGTCAAATATCGAACCAAAATGGATTTACGAATTAACTACTGGTTAGTCATTTAACTATAGTCAATGTAACAAATGGTTATATTTTTAACTCCGGATCAAAAAACTTGCCCTAAATATGTTGAAAAATATAATTGCTGTTGCCACTTCTGGCAGTTGATCGTGACAGGTCTTAGCCACATCGCCCATCCATCACTTTAAAGCCTCAACACCCTAAATCGCATTCGCTATTCAAAGCCGGAACTGCGCTGTAATTAAAATATTAAATGCACTAAACTAAACTCAAGTTCTATAACAGAGGAATAGATAGTCACTGCAGCATGTAGTGCATTCATGCTTTTTTCGAATATGAACAATATCAATTAACAACCTTAATAGCTCAACAGAGAAGAGTGTCGACCTTAATGATGCTAAAGGTGGGTTTAAATCCTGCGGCCAGCCAGCAACAATGTCTCTAAAGCCGCATGATATAAATGATCGATTCATTATGGTTGTTAGCGTTGACAGAAAACATCGCGAGCAAAACCACATAGCTGAGTTGTACTTAGTCATGTGAGAGTACATACATACATACATATACTCACGGCTATAAATCCCTAGAAGGGGTAGCCAGAGCTAAGGAATTAGAAACTCTTCAGCCACTTTTGAAAAATTGAGTGGGGAAAAGATGGTTAAATAAATAAAGGTTGTTGGTATAGGGTCTCCAACCGCATCGCCCAAAAATCCCTTAAATGCCCCAATACCGTTAGTCGCCTCTTACGTACACCCACCGAAAGAAATGGGGTAGTGCTATTCTAAGCTGACACTACACAGCAACAACACTGCACATGTGAGAGTGTGTTCACAAAAAGCGGCATTAGGCTCTAAAGAAAACTTTAAACACCTCGTAGCCGATTATCACATGATGTTCACAAGTCTTCGTAACTCTGCTATTAGGAGATATATGGCGTTAACAATTAGGCCATCCCACAATTTACTTATGCCATGTAGTGTTATCTTATGTCACTACCCCTTTCTGCCCAGAGGTGTCCTAACACGTGACTAAGGGTATCGGGCTTTTTTATTAAGTATGTTTTTGGGCAATGCTGTTGGGGACTCATCACCAACGATACTTTATTTCTACCATCTTCTCCCCTATCAACTTCCAAATGTGGCTGAGGAGTTTATAGCTCTGAAGCTCTGGCTACCCCTTTTTGGTATATACGGCTGTAAGTATATGTATGTGATTTCCTTATGTCATCAGAAGTTGCACATTTATACATAAGAGTCCTCACTGCACTCACATATAACTATGTTTTGTTTGATGAAAATCGTAATTGCAGTTACAAAACAAACAGTTTGTTTCCAAGTTTAAGAACCTATTATTCTCGCAGCCACTGTAATGGGCCCATAAATATGCCTTTGCGTAATCAATTGCCTACCTTACGGAAATATCTAGAGCTTGGAGATTTAACTTTATATTACAATACAAGTGCACTTTGATTAAAGAGCTGTAATTCGTTGTAAATCTACGACAAACGACTAGAATGGATAATAAATTGGCTTGCATAGATGTATAACATATATGTAGCGGGATATAATCGAGCACTTTGATTTCTGTTGGAGTAGGCAGAAACTGTTGATTAAAGTTTTAAATAAATACATGTAAAGTGTAATCAAAGTTCAGGGGCTCTTGACAAAGAAGAGGCCCGTATAAAGTTCTTTTGTTAAAAATAAAAAATGTAATGAAAATATTCATATTTTTAAGAACGAACTAGGCAGCTCAGTGAGAAAATACCTTAGCTTCAAATGCTTAAAGCTCGTTTTCCAATTTTATAGGCTATCTTTTGTCTATGATTGTCAATATTAGCTGAAACATCTTGTGGAAACCAAAATAGAGAAGTTTAAACTTATTTATGTTATAGTGTATTAATACTATATAATTAAAGTTATCCATTCTCTACAATTATAAAAACACTGTGCTCTTAAAAAGCACGTATCAATTAAATACGAGATATTCTGAAGTACTAGCCAAAGAGACATATAGGTGAGTATTCTTCTGAAAATTGAATAAATGTATTTTTCTTTTTCACAAATAAATGTAAAATACTATTAAAATAATAATATTAGAACGGCGTGAACGTTTGGGTAGAGTTGAGTATATAAAATAAAATACATTTCGAAGCTCATAAATTCAACATTGTGATAAGAGCCGGTACTAGGAGGGCCTGCACTGCGGGGTCATTTAATAAATTATACATTTACACAAACCAGGGAAATTAATTTGAATTAGCGTGACTCATATAAAGTCTGAGCATTATTTTATTTTCTCCAGCCGTCAGCTGTTGCTTGTCTTTTTGCAAAACAACCTTAAAACAAGAATGCATTATTTCAAGAAACGTTAAAGCTGAATAAAAAATACATACATACATACATATTCTCACGCCGTTAGTTCCCATTGGGGTAGGCAGAGGCTATAGATCGCCACTTCGTACGATCATGGCATACCTCTCTGGCTTCGTTTACATCCATCAATCTTTTCATACATGCTCTTTTATTCTTCATACTGCGGACACACCTGCCTTTTTAAGCACATTTTCTATTTGATCCAAAGGTGTCCTCCGAGGTCGTCGTCTTTCGTCGCTTTGAAATGTATTTTATTTTATATACTCAACTCTACTCAAACGTTCACGCCGTTCTGATAATAAAAAAAAATAAGCCGAATCATATTTGATAATTGCGATGTCACATATCAAAATCGGCAGAGGTTCCACAGTATCACATTTCGTTCTACAATATATTTTTTTATACAACATTCAACTGTGTTATGTTCCGTTACAAGCATGTTACAAGTCTAAGCGAGAAAATAATAAATCAACAGGTTTTTAATGATGACACATTTGCAAATACATTTGGCATATAAATTTAGCAAATTAATATTGCCTTTATATGACAAGGATAACTTGTCTATTTAAATAGCATATGTTTTTTATAATAATAAACTTCTATGAATAACTTAGAATTAAACTGTGTTTTTATCTGTAAATTACATTGAAGGGTCTAGATGAGATTACAGAGAAGGGTGAATGGGATTTTTTTAAATGCTTGAAGTGCCGAATTTTGAGCTTTTACAACAACTTAATTAAGGTATTAAAATTTACTCATATACTTATTATACTCACGCTATTTTTCCTATTGGGGTAAGCGAAAATTTTTCAGCGCTACTTTCTAGGTTTTGTTTATTTCTCACATTAAACATTTTGTCCATGAATGCCATTTTCTTCCTCCCACTTCACTTTAGGTTACCACGTTTTTCTAGCCTCAAAAATGATTTCTAGTGTCTCCTGTAATAATAAGTTATGTTGAACATGTAATAAATTATAGTAATTTATGTTAAACCAAAGTTTCACACGTTTAGCTCGCCAAAGACGTAATTACTGTAATTCAGGCTATCAGCCTCATTATCGCAACATCATTGTTAGTTACCGTTTGTTATTTCACAGTAATCATGATCCCAACGAAATCCGAGATCATTGCAATAAATTGTAACAAGCCTTATTCGGATTTAAGTCACGTTTCGGTGTAAATCTAGACTGTTACTAGTTCTTGATACCGTAACTCGAATTGTTGAGATAAGAAGGGTAATACTGTTCTTATAGAATTTTATGGATGATCTTATCGTGCTTTTCAATCGATTTTGTTTTCTGCCTTTTTATTTTTATCTATGTATATTGTTATTTGTTGGTTTTAAGCTTGTAACTCTGGTTCAAGCTTTGGAAATGTAATGAAATAATGTTAACGGTCAATATCAATGCATGTTTCTAACTAAATGCTAATTTTTGTTTCAGGTAAAAAAAAACAGATCATTCGAACCCAAATGGTTGGATCCTGGGAGGTATTGTACAATATTATCATATAAATATTACGAATGTCTCATTACGGGTAACTTGTGATAGCTCTTCATATTAATTACGAATACACAAAATAAGTACTATACATTTTCCCAAAGTTAAATTGAAAATACTATGCATCTTTATACATTATATATAAAATATATTGTGACGATGATACATTGATGGATAGAGAAGTAACTTTTAGTGGAAATCTCACTCAAAAACAGATTATATAAATTCCGAAGATCCGACCCTTTTAACCTCTTTACTATGAAGAATTGAGTATAGACTATCAAAAGCAAGAAATATATTCGTTATCGTAAAATCTTTATCGGATAGGCTTTTTGAAATGCAATTCACAAACCCAACACAATGCACCTACCGACCGTATATTCCCGTCATGCTACCGACGCCATTATAATATTCCCACCGTGTTTTCAAAACCATTTTATTATAATTATTTCAATATTTTAATTTAACATTAATGGTTGTAAAAGGGTGGAATTAATAACCCCTTCGTTTGGGTGTGGTTATGTTTTAATTTAATTAATGTTTTGCGTTTAATTGTAGCTACTTCTTTCTAAATTACCACCTGTTATAATTCGGTTGGTGACAAAACGCACAGGAGGCCAAAAGCTATATTGTTCAGAGCATTTTCCCATAATCATAATGAGATAAAATAAGTATCTCACCGTTAAAAAGACAAACACTTAAATTATTCCCTAATATATTGAAATATTAAAATTATAGATAAATAAAAAATCTTGACAAAATTTAATCATTTTTTTTGGGTATGGAATCAAATATTGACTGATCATTGTCAGAAATCTTAATACGGGAAAATTACTCCTATTATCTATCAGTATATTTTTTTATTGGTCCTTTAAAAACCCTTGATTAAAATTTTGTCCGAAGTACACATGTATACAATATCATTATTTAGAAAATATCATGTTAATACGTTTAGTTACTTCGAATATCATACATACATACATATACTCACGGCTATAATTCCCTAGAAGGGGTAGCCAGAGCCAAGGAATCAACCACTTTTAGAAGTTAAGTGGGGAAAAGGCGGTAAAATAAAGGTTGTTGATGATGTTGTTCTCCAACCGTATCGCCCAAAAATACAATAAAAAGCCCTTATACCTCTTAGTCGCCTCTTACGACACCCGTGGGTAGAAAGGGGTAGCGACATTCTAAGCCGGCACTACACGGCATAGCCGGCACTACACGGCATATATATTCGAATATCATATTTTTTTAAAGAATCATACATAGCTGAAGTGGGCAGAGTAAATGATTAAACTTCTCCCAAAAATCTTCAATTCTATGACTATTAAAAACTTGTCCCAAACCACCCAAAAATAAAATCCTTCCGCAAAACTACCGATGTAAATTTTTATTTGTTTCTTTTCCTCGTATGTGGTCAGCGTTCCATTTTCAAACATCAATCGTCGAAGCCATCAAGTGGTCGGTTTTCAAATTGCCCCGGAAGCCGTCAGTCTGTCACAATAAAAAAAGTGGAAAGAGCGCGAGCTTGCAGGAAGCCGAGTGCAGGTGCGACCTATCTTACTTGTCTCTGGACTGGAATGCTGGCACGAATAAAAATAACCAGAAATGAGAACTAAAGAGGTCTGATAGGGTTATTTATGGTGTTTATGAATTAATTTTGTTAGTGGAACTTGCGCATGCAAATATTTTTGTCGTTGGTCGTGTATTCTGAATCTTCTGGGTCTTTCTGTGGCTAATTATAAAAAAAAAAACGTTGTAGGTATTTTTTGTGGTTTCAAAAGCGATCTTAGTCAAAATGGAGGGATAAAAAAAGAGGGAAAAATTATTTATAAAATATAAGTCAGAGTTCTAGTCAAGTGAATTTTTACTATAAAGAATAAAAAAGGTGATATTTCAATCTTTATTTTATTCTTTTTAATCTTTTAGAACCGCGTCCAAGAATTCTGTTAGGAATAGACAAGACAGTTCAACTAATTGTATGATGGACCGTTTTTAACTGTTAGTAAAACGGCAATGCTTTTCCGTGGAAATTTTATTTGGAAGTCATTGAAATCTTAGTTGGGTTGCTGATCAATATCAATAACGTCTATCATTAAACATTTGTTTTTCCAATGTGCTCTATTCGCAGAGCTAATACCGCTACATTATAATTCTCATTACTCCAGCACTGAAATGATATAACTATATAACTGCTTATATCATTTTTACAATCCCATTATGTTGTTAACAAAGTTATGAGTCATACGGAATGAGAATTGGCTTTATCTGATTGATGCCCGACAGATATAACGGTGGCTGAATTTCCGTTGCGGGGACAAAAACTTGCCGAACATTCTCATGAATAGCAGGTGTGCGAAGACTGGAATTAAACATATACAACAAGTGTAGTGTGACCACATCTTGGTTCTTAGGTAAAGTTAAATTGACGGCGTCCGTGGTCGAGCGGATAGGTCCGGAGGTTGCGGGTTCGATCTTCGCTGAGAGTAACATTTATGTGATGAGCATAAATGGTTGTTTCTTAGTCTTGGATGTTATTTATATGAGTATTTATATCGTTGAGTTAGTACTAAACTAAACTATGCTAAATTTGATCTGTGTGCAATATGTCCGTATATTTATTGTAAGTGTGTAGTGTCGGCTTAGAATAGCACTACCCCATTTCTTCCGGTGGGTGTACGTAAGAGGTGACTAACGGTATTGGGGCTATTAAGGGATTTTTGGGCGATGCGGTTGGAGACCCATCACCAACAACCTTTATTTTACCATCTTTTCCCCACCCAACTTTCCAAAAGTGGCTGAGGAATTTCTAATTACTCAGCTCTGGCTACCCCTTCTAGGGATTTATAGCCGTGAATATATGTATGTATGTATAAATAGCAAACTAGCCTCACGGGTGTTAATCGCAAAGAGGATCAGATAGAACTTTGGAATCCGCAATTTCTTAGCCACTTATTGAAGTTGAGTACGGAAAAGATGTTTAAAATGTGATTATTAGTGATATTCTATGTTACATCGCCCAACAATAATTAAAAAGACCCAAACCCTTAACTCACCCAAAGAACATCCACAATAATATGACGTTATGCTATTTTAAGCCAAGGTGTAATGTTTGGGCAGTAATATCTATTTCGCTGTCTAGAGTAAAACTTTACTGAGTTTCTACAGTAGCCGAGTCAAAGATCTAGCCTTTTAGTCTTAATGGATTAGGAATCGTATATTTTTCTCACCATAAGATCAGAGCGTAGGGAGAGTGCGAGTTTCCGTAGAAAACACTATCATAAAACGTTATAAGATAATTTACGTGAAAAAATCGCATCATAAGTGCTTCATTGTATTTTTTTATCAGCCGGCGCATAATGGAGTGTACTTCGGCGCCATTTTGAAATATGTCATGCGGCTGTAACCAATTTAAATGATGATCACCTTCTTGTCTGCAGCAGCATGCCTCATACAAAGATGAGTTGTTTGATCGATCGATCGTTAAAGCAGCCTACACATTACGTCTCTCAAATGCAACGAACTAACCTACATTATATACTTTCAACAATATAGCTTTGAATACCTCATTTGTACAAAACACATTTTTGTATAAAATAATTTTAAATTTATTTTCTCTTTAGTGTGTTTGTGTGTGTAGTCGCTGGATATTTGGTTAATGAAAAATTTCTTAACATAATCATATTTTATGGCAGTTAGCTCGTACTGTTCGTTTAACAAGTCATATAAAGTTAGATACAGATAAATTCCGGATAAATAATACGGATTTAACCGAGATCTACTACTAATATAGTTTACACAGATAATGCATTTCCTTTTTCGATGTCAAATCAAGTACCAATACAACTGTTAACATACATAAACATATTTTATACTCGTACAGTTTATGCTTCATTTTATACTTAAAAAAAGTAATCAATAAATATACTGCAGCTCACTTAAGTGCATTTCAAGATAAAAGCGCATACTGGCAACACACGAAGTAGATCGAAACGGTATTCGATATTCGAATGAAAAAAACTTGAACCAATCAGCAAGCAGGTGTGTGAGCGGTTGCGCACGCGCCGAATCCCCAACATCGCTATTAAGACGTATTGACTTTTCCGTTCGCCTTTTTTATGCCGGTTTAGTCATTATTTTTTTATTTTACGTTCCGTGATCGGAATCTTCGTAACAAATTGATTTATATTGTTAACAAGTGTTGTGCAGAACGGAACGGTGCAGGGTTTTATAAATGTTGTAACAGATGATTGATTTTTCAAAATGGGGGACGTCAACAAAGGAACAAATGCATCATTGGAACGGCAGCAGGTGGAATTACCAAACATATGTTTACGCTTTGTTTTGTCAGTGTAAGGAAGTCTGTGGTTTGGGTAGTTGTTCTCACTTATAATCTACACCAAATTTTATTGGCCGCAAATCATTTTCTTTTCAAATTTATGTAATTCCAAAGCATCAATTTTAAAATCATTTTCCAAATTAATTTAGTTCTCTTAGGTTCTGAGACTTAATTTATAATATATTTTGTTTTGAATCTCTAGGCTTTGATGCTGTACATGGGACTATTTTACTTCGCAGAGTACACCACTATCTAATAAAAACATAAAATGAAAATTAAATGACTTAGAAGTAAAAGTCCGCATTTAAGATCTAAGGCAAAATTAGATTGTAAAGATTAACAATAGAGGTTTCATACAACGTGACAGCAAAGAGGTTGCGGTGTATGAAGACTCACGCAGTTGACCCGACCTGACATAGACCTCTTTACGCATAGATGAGCTTCATTCGAATAAACGGTACTAAATCATAAGAATTACTTCGAATTGTTATCAAGAATCTTATTGTATACTTCGTCCATGTTTGGGTTTAAATTAAGCACGCTTCGTTATAATCTCACGATAATTATAGTACCATAGTATTACGGTTTTCAATTTAGATATAACTGAAGTTTAGATTTTTGTGATTTTAACTGCATTATTGCCTCGCTTGGGAATTGGAACTCAGAAATAATCCTACCACTACATAAAATGATGGGTTGAATTTTGGCGCTTTCATTGACCAATAAATTATGAGTCAAATAAAATGTACATTGTACAGTCATATAACTTATTGTTCACGTGCATAATTACCTCTGCACCCCCTTAGATGGTTTTTGCATGAAGTAACAGTCATTTATCTTTATCCGATTTAGCTTAGGTGCACATAATATACTTACCCGCCAGGGCGGCTCTTAGCTGCCCGGCACACATAAAGTCATGGTGATCCGTACAGGCCACAGGGCGAGCAGCAACCGAACCAATAAGTCACCTTTTACACAGCCATCCAAGAAAATTACATTCATTTAATTCAAGTTCACGAACATCATAAACTTACGGAACACGATCTTGCTGGCGAATCAATAAAAATAATTTTGAAAGTTTGGCCTTTGTGCATTCTCAGAATGTCCAAAGGCAATTTCGCTTTAATAAAAAGGGACCACCATTGACGGTGCATTTAATAACATTTCATATTTCACACGAATGTATGTGTTGCAATTTCCGATATCTGATAACAATTTTAAATTAATTCGAAATGCTTTTGCGAAATAATGATATTTTACTTTTATTTCTTGTTGGAAAACGGGACGGGCTGTTACGAAGGAAACGTTTAATATTCATGCAAATCAATATAAAAGTTTAACAAAAGAATAAATATATATAGGTTAATGAGATTTAAATAGAATTTAGAAACAATGATTAACGTACTGCCGTGTAGTGCCGGTTTAGAATGTCACTACACCTTTCTACCGTCGGGTGTCGTTCGAGGTGACTAAGGGTATGGGGCTTTTTAAAGTGGTATTCGAGCGGTTGGAGACCCATCATCAACGATACTTTATTTCTATCATCTTGCACCCCTATCAACTTCCAAATGTTGAGTTTCTAGCTCTGAAGCTCTGGCTAACCCTTTTTGGGATTTGTGGCCGTTAGTATATGTATGAATATACACTAAGGGTATGTAAATATAGATTGGTATAATTTAATGATCTGTACCTTTGCAAAAACATTATGTCTGTATGCGATAAATTGTTCAAATAAAATAAAATAAATTACCTAATCCAATACAAGCAAAGCATCAGTTTTAAGTGAAATCAAATATAATGATGAAATCTATTGAAGATATAACATACAAATTAGCACCCACGTGATAAAATTGGTTAACACTTTCAATCGCAACTTGTTAGCGCCGAAATGTCACATCACTCTTTGAGATTTCCACATTTGAACAAAACATCATGAAGCTGTTAGAAATACACGCTTTATTTAAAGTTTTTTTTATAATTATATAAGGACTGTATTGTCTAATTCCTTAATCCTCTGGCGGTCGTCGTACGTGGAAAGTGTGTGTAGTGCTTTTAATTGTAGGGCAATGTGGTAGTAGGCTCAATCATCCCTTATTGAAACATCGTAAATTTCGAAATTCCTGGTTATTCCTTTTTAGCAACAGTGGTACTTACTATTAATAGATGTGAAAATATATGCATATTTATGAGAATAAAAAGAAAGAGAAATTTTGACGCATCGTGTATAAATATAACTTGTACCTGGATACATTTTTCTTCAATTGTATAAATTCTTTAGTCTCTATCAAATGAGCAACACAGTAAGAAAGCGAGTTTACGCATCTTGTTATTGTATTGAAACTGGAAGATAAAGCCATTTCAATACGAAAATGGTTTCCATTCTACTCGAGCCGCTTAGCTATATTTTTACACAATAATGGCGAGTGTACATTTTCCATTCGCGCATCACATATTCGCATATGGCTGGGGTACTAATATTTCTGAACATCACATGACATTTTCGTCTCGTGGTGTTCAGAGTACCAAAAATTTGCTTTGACAGTACATTCACATAACTCAGTATAACTTATTCATGCAGTGTAGTTTTCCTCCCTTTTATTTTCTCACTATTAACAACCTTGATAAGTTAGCCAAACAATAACATACATACATATATCTATCTAATATCACAATCAAATGAGCAACAAAGTAAAAAAACTAGTGAACGCGTTTTACTATTTTATCGTAACTGGAAGATAAAGACATTTCAATACGAGAATGGTTTCCATTCTACTCGAGCCGCTTAGCTATATTTTTACACAATAATGGCGAGAGTGCATTTTACATTCGCGCATGACATATCACGGGGGACCGAGATAAAATCGTTCCCCGTGACGTCTCGAGTCGACGAACGCGCGAGTTAAATACGCATTTTTCTCAGTTCATTGTCATTGCAGAGATATGGCCGATGCATTCGAGTCGTAAAGATATCGAACCAATGCTTGGTATGATCAATGGCAACAAGATATAGTTTAATCCAATGTCATTGGTACTTAGGTTGTTGAACTTTGCAAACGCTACAGGTTAACACTGTATTCTTTACGAGATAACTTGGTGTGATATTAAAATTTATAATTTACAGGTAGCCGGGGTCATTTACATCTTCATATTTTAAAATATACTTGCAATCGTAAGAAAACTTACTTAGTGCCATCTGAATACCATCTTTGCTTACGAAAATACTCGATGGCAGCGGCTTTCGATACGAGGTTGTCATGTTCATTTGGAATAATTGCTAAATATATTCCCCACCTGCTTATAATATAATACACTATGCAATAAGATTTTTTTTCTGATTTATAATAAAACTAAAGTTCTAGTTTTAAAGGTTCCGTAACGAAAAGATAAAACAGGACCATGGGACTGAGGCTCAGTGTGTCCGCTTGTCTATCACTATACTCTATCTTTTCAATCTCAGAGAGCTGAAAATTTCACCGAAGACGTATTACATAAATAGTTTTTTTTTGCGGGAACGTGTAAAAAATAGGTTTCTTTCTTATGTTGGTATGATATTGACAACGACTGCAGAAAAATCTTTTGAATTCGATATTAAAAGTAAATATATTTGACACTTAAAAAAACTTAGAAAAAAATAGTATTTTAGTGGCCTCCCTACAATAAACATATATTTTATAGTCTCAAAGATGTTACGTTGAAACCTATAGAGCGTAAACTGACTTTCGGTTGGTTGGTTTATAATTATTATTACGAATTAAATTCTTCAGAAAGTTATACACACCCACTTACACTTCATTAATGTCTGCAGTTAGTTTTACTTACAATATGTGAATTGTCTACTGCCGCCCAAACAATCACTTAAAATGTCCCAAAACCCCAAAATTGTCTCTTATGTCACTTGCTTTGCGCTATTCGAAGCCAAACAACAAAGCAGCTTGATAATAACATTTACAAAACATACATTCATACATATACTCATGCCATTATTTCCCACTGGGGTACGCTGAGACTATTGATTGTCACTTTGTACTATCCTGGCAAACATCCATCAATCCTTTCATACTTAAAAAAACAGCCATAGAAAATATAAAACCTCAAAATAATCGGCACGACCGACATTAAAATGGCAGACAAAACTTAGTTTCTCAAATAAGTCACTTATTATTATTTAACTAGTGGATCGTCCCAGCTTCGCACGGGTAGCGTTGTTTTTTTAAATATCTGAGGTTTCTTTTTTCAGTCACTGCTCAAGCATTGTGAAATTCAGCGCAATGTTTTCAATTTATTAAATTTATAGCCTCCCTAAACAGTGTAGTTTGGTGATTTTGAATGCGCTTTAATGAACGGTTCAGTATTTCCGTTTAATAGCTAATTTTGGAATAAACCGCTATGAAGTATTTATAAATAACAATCTAAAAAATAATTCATTACGTGATGTAGGATGCAACTACTGGCGCCATCTAGTATGCTATATGTAAATTAGTAAAGATTTGGTTTTGGTCACGGGCGCGATGGCTTATTTTATGTATAATTTCGGTGTTTGTCTATCGATTTCTATGATTCTTTTTTTATTGAATAGGTAATAATGTTACCTTTTTTAAATTAGGGATGAGTGAGAGGTTTACAAACGTAAGAGTAAACAAATATAATCAGATTGTTCCGAACTGCTAAGCTATCAGGAATTACACGTGTCATTGTGAGTCAACCGTAAAAGATAGACATAAACTGTTGAAGATTTTTTTTTAGATAATTTTATGAAGAATATTTCCGTCATACATTATTTCTATGTAAGTTTAACCATTAAGTCTGCACACGCGACGGAAGCTTAAAAAATGGAGTAACTTCTCCCGTTTTCCCAAATTTTTCCCAAAATTCCCCTTTACTACTCTGCTGGAAAGTATACAAAAACCTGCGCAGGAGTATGAAGAATAATTGTACCAAGTTTCGTTAAAATCCGTCGAGTAGTTTTTGTTTCCATAAGGAACATACAAACCGACAGACAGACAGACAGACAGACAGACAGACAGACAGACAGACAAAAATTTTACTGATTGAATTTTTGGCATCAGTATCGATCCCTAATCATCACCTGATAGTTATTTTGAAAATATATTTCATGTACAGAATTGACCTCTCTACAGATTTATTATAAGTATAGATAACACGAATCAGCTACAATCGCAAAGATACAGCAGTAGCTTACTGTATTGATATTAAATTAATGCCATTTATTAAATAAAAAATTGCGTTACGTGATCTTGAGATATAGTTACCTATAATAAGTATTTGAAAGGTCATTCTTAACTTTAATTCGTGCATTACTAAATTACCAATAATGGCATAGGTACGATCGAATATACCTTCAGGCAAATGCTGCCTTAGAGACCGTTTTGAAGTGTAGTGACGAAATTGATTATTTTTTATGTATCATATCATATTGTGCCAATGGCCAAATACTCTATCTTTTATTGCTGTAAAGTTTTAAAAAATATTCCGTGTGTCTCTTATGTGTAGCTGCTTGTGGTTTTGGTGAGAATAAGTGAACTGCCATGCTTGTATTACATCCAGAAAGCGGATTAATTGAAAAATAACTTGTAGCCCTTTTCCATTCTTTTAAAATAAATAAAAATATGACACAAGTAGGAGTCGGTTCCTTCACAAATACTACCTGACAAACTATTTGTTAGTTAGGTCACCTGAAAACACGCGGAGATTTAACCCCATCCTGACCATTTCCATCTGTTCAATCAGCGATATATATAATAGAAAGATCTAACTAAATAAATAGTTACGTGCAATAAAAAATATGTTGACACCGGCTGCTTTTCAACAAAAAAGAAACAATTATTTATTCTGGAACAGCATATTTATTTTAAAATACACAAATCTAAAAACCGATTAATCATAGCCAACTTATACTCAAGGCTACAATCACAAAAAGGGTCACCAG
Organism: Bedellia somnulentella; assembly: GCA_963576735.1. Taxonomy (NCBI): domain Eukaryota; kingdom Metazoa; phylum Arthropoda; class Insecta; order Lepidoptera; family Bedelliidae; genus Bedellia; species Bedellia somnulentella. Next base: position 3,085,994 of record OY755173.1, read on the forward strand.
AGCTTCAGAATCAACAACAACAAATTTAATTATTAGTTTTTTAAAGTTTGGAAGCGCATTTATAACCGAAAGAAGGTCCTTTTAGTCACGTTTTAAACACATTTTTTATAAGGTTGGGTAGTGCTTTTCTAAGCTAACATAACAAAGTATAAAGGATGTCCAGCTAATCGTAACCCAATCAATATTACTACAAACAAACATCGAGCTAGATTTGTCCATCAATAAAGCGTACAAACATATTAAAGTTTAGTGCTAAAAACGTACAACGTCCAGACATTAAACCACGCATAAAATAAAGTATAAACTGAGATTACAAAGCAAAAACATTCTCATATTTATAGGCACTCGATGTCGTGATTGCTTTCCAGTTGAGAGAAGATAGACTAAGGCCAGTAATGGCCATTTTATCAGCTTATTGCTTCAGGCTTTGATACGCGTTAACACATAGTAAATATTGGATATGGAAGGATTCTTGCTAAGAAGATGTGCATTATTAGCTGTTCTATTTTTAAACTAAGTTGATGTAATTTTATTATACTGATGGGATGGGGCTATAGGAATTAATAGAATTATTCTTGTATTCAATGATTAGTGACTAAAATGTTTATAGTCATAGTTTATAAAAGGGAGATGTGTGTTTTGTTGTTTGGCTACTAGTTAATCATTATTCTAATGTGTATCTTTGCAGGCACAATAATGCTAAAGCCATTATAATAAGACCAATCTAATCCCTCACAAAAAGGAAAATTAACAAAACGTCACAATGCGGTCGCGGTCATCGTTTGAAAGACTCTATTTGTAGTCCCTCATGTCGAAAACCCCTATCTAATCCATAGAAAATGTGTTCCTTATGACCTGTTTGTGGTTAACGCCATTCTCCGCTGACGGAAAGGGTCTGTGGTTTGTGGTAAACTCTTCCTCATCTGACCGATGGTATCGAGTTACCAAGTAGTCTGCGCTCGAAACAAAACCAAACCGCGCGTTCTGTTATTCAAAAATAGTCCGATTGTTTTTGTTTCTTGTTTTTGACAGCTGTCATTTAGAGACGCCATATTTCATGCGCGGCAAATATACAGGCAGTTTCTTTTTAACTTTTTATACAATGTCCTGTGATATTTTTAGAGAATGACCTATTTGTAGTTTTAGGTCGGGTAGTGAAGTGATGGTATCTAAAACTAGGTTTTTGTTATCTATTATATTTGATTTATGAACAATCGATAGGTTATGACTGGATTTTATAACATAAAATGGCAAAACAATTTCATTAAGCAAGCACATACCCTAAATTACTTGGCACAATTCATATGCAGTAAAAAAACGAGTTATATTTGTAGTTAAACTGATTTAGGTAATTGATATAAAATTTTATGGGATCTTGACAAAACAAGTATTTATGAAACCCACGCAGATACTCAATTATTGCGCCATATTTAAAAGCTATGATAATTCTATTAGGGCTCCAGCTTATAATCAACAGTTTTAATGAGCTAATTTGTGTGTAATTGCAATACCAAAAAGGTTAATAGCTAATAAAGATAACTTAATGGTACGTTAGACTAAAATACGCGATTATTTTATAAAATTAGTTATTATAATGAAGGTACAACTGAACGGCTTACCAAATGCAGTTTGGGTTTAACTATTTCGATAGTATCTATGAAATATTAGTATGTAATCGATAGCAAGTAAGATATGTGTGAAACTATGTAATAAAACTTTAAATGTAAAACAAGGAACGTTGCTTGTGTTCGTCTGGCTAACCCTTTTTGATTTATTGTATTTTAAATTTAAATATGATATGAATACTGAAAGGTCATCAGGAAGAACTTTTGGTGCCAATGGTTAAGGCAATTGACATTCTATTTTTCGCTGTATTCAACAAAAATGCTAGCTATAATATTATGAAACTTTTCATATATAATAACAGGATCTTACACAAAACGCAGTAGTCAAAGACTATATTAATAAATTCACGTCTAAAGAAAGCGAATATCATCTAAATTGCAATATATTTATCTTTTCAACCACTCGTTTTGAATATGAAACTAAAACAATAAATTAACTTTTTTACTTACATAAATTCAGCTTAGTATGTATCCTATGCATTTATAATGAAATGGTTTCATAAATAAGTGCATTTTCGTAATATTTTCAATTGCGTTAAGATAATTATCATGCTGACGGCAACATAACGGGAATACAATTTTGCTTATCAGCCTAACCTTTACAGAAATACCGGACTTAAGATTGAGTATGCATTGATTTTTTTAATTAAGTCCTGGGAGTTTTTATTTTGTCTATTGCATACATATACTCACGGCTATGAATCCTCAGACGGCATAGGCAGAGCTAAGGAAATAGAAATTACTCAGCCACTTTTGGAAATTAAGTGGGAAAAAGATGGTAAATTAAAGGTTGTATATTGCTATGATAAATTATAACCATGGTGGATGTAGATATATCATATATTTTGTTGTAGTGTGGATAATGAAGGAAACACATAATCTAGGTTCTTTTATAAGATAGTATAATATTATAATGAATTCGCTCCTTTATTTAAAGTCACACTTTTCTGTAACCAAATTTATCTGGTAATTGTAAAGTTTTGATTTACCTGATATATAAACAGTAACCCATTGCTTTTAGGAAGTCACTTGAAATAAGGAATAAAATTTTGAAGGTATTTTTATTTGTTTTTGCTGACTATGAAGCAGCGATCAAAAATACGCTTACATAAATTGGCCACTCGGAATACAAAGTAAAACTTTGTCACATGATGTTTGGAAGCATTCGATTCTCAGCTACTTTTTTAAACCAATCAAAGTTTAAATGATTTTCACTGTAATCATTCTCAGTGTTAATGTTAATGGAAACAACTAACAAAAACTATTTCCTCATCAATGTTAGTAAAAAAACTAATTGGCTGTAAAATAAATGACTTTGACTTCTTTAGGTGAGGAAAAAGTTATTAATTCCCGAGTGCTGACTGTTTTTAATCAAATTACATATTATTATGAATTATTATACTGTTTTATATTATATTACATGTACTAAATTATGATATGCGTATTTCTGTATTCAGTGAACTTTTCCCAGCTCGAAGGACAATATAGTAGATATTTTATGATTTCTATTAATGAAACTCAAATGAAAGTGATTGACATAATTTAATCACCAATTACCGATTAAAGTCTAGGCGCTGTGTAGTGTCAGTTTAGAATAGCACTACCCCATTTCTTCCGTTGGGTGTACGTTAAAGGCGACTAACGGTATTGGGGCTTTTAAGGGATTTTTGGGCGTTGCGGTTGGAGACCCATCACCAAAAACCTTAATTTCACCATCTTTTCCCCATGAAATTTCCAAAAGTGGCTGAGGAATTTTGAATTTCCTAGCTCTGGCTACCCCTTCGAGGGATTTATAGCCGTGAGTATATGTATGTATGTACCGATTAAAGTTCTGGTAAAATCTGAAATCGAGAAATATCGGAATATGAACCACCTTTATCTGGTTCATGAGATCACATTTATCTGGGTGTGTCAACTGATAATATCATTGTACTGTCCTTAAACGGGTTTAACTCAACAGAAACGGTGTTGCGCCCAAAATATTATTTTGTGTTAGGTAGTGCAAACATACATATAATCACAGATATACAAACTTTCCAAAAGTGGTAGTCAGAGCGTCAGAATCAGAAATCTATTAGCCAATTATTGTTGATGATACTCATTTAACCTTTTCATATTTACTAACATAGTTATAAGTTTTGTATTAACAATCATGTTCAATTTCATATTACTCTCTCCACAATTATTAATACTATTTCTTATACATTTCTGATTGATTCAATTTACTACATTTTAATTTGTTATTACTTGGTTTCCTAAGTCACGGGCTTAGGCTTTTTAGGAACCCCTGTGTAATTGTTTTCATATCTAACTCAAAACATGTGTGTCAAAGAGTGAAATCAGATAATAGTTATTATTCCGTTTCATCTTAACTCTGTTCCAGCTTATCGTTATTACTTCTTTATGTCACAATAAACGTTTTTTTATGGGTCTCTAGCCACATCCCAAAACTGTAAAGTAAAATTCCCCAATACATTACATGTACTAAATTATGATACATATACCAATACCCCAATACCCCCAAGTCACTTCTGTTGATATCCGTGGGAAAAAAGTGCTATTCTAAGCTGGCATACACAACAGCTACTTCTATTTGAAACTAAATCACCAAATGTGTTTTCTCTTGGATGAATTATTTTCCATAATACGACTATACTTGCTTAATTCATATATTTAATATACTCACAACGATTCATAAAAAGCATAACCAGGATATTGCATATTTATCTCCATAATTTATGTTATCTCGGATTCATAAAAAGGCCACTATCTGATAAAATGATTCGAAAATCTCTTATTGATATTTTTATTTTACAAGATTTTGCACTTTAATAGTTAATTTAAACGAAAGTTCCAAAGTTGTCAAACGATTAATATTAAGTTGCACTGAGGTTTTCGACAGCTTAAATGACATACACACATACACTCACGGCTATAAATCCATAGAAGAGGAAGCCAGAGCTGAGGAATTAGAAATTCGTCAGCCACTATTGGAAGTTACGTAGGGAAAAGATGGTGAAATAAAGGTTGTTGGTGAAGGGTCTCCAACCGCCCAAATACCGTTAATCACCGGAATAAATGAGGTAGTGCTTTTCTAAGCCGACACTACACAGCAAATGATTGCTTATATTATAGTTTTTGACTGAAATGATTACTTGATTTTATAGGTAGCTAAGAAGATGAGATGATTCTCGACGGTCATGAGTACAATTCTCATTATTAACATTATTTCCTCGAAAATACTTACGAATAATAATATACGAAATACTTTTTATTGCACTTCAAACACAAATTTATTTATAAAAATTAATCAAACAGTTTACAGTGAAGTACAATGGGCGGTGATAATACCGATAAAAGCGATATTTGGAAGGTAAGATAAGTAAATTAGTTATTCGGGAAGATGGACAAAACAAGGCCAATATATATCGTTTCAATTTAATAGATAATCTTAGCAACCACAGTAAAATGTGGAATCGAATGCAATGAAAATTATTTTCAACCCAAACTGACTGAACAATAGCGAGCATAAGACAACATTTATTATATTACACTTTAAGATATCATTGTTCTTATAAGGTTTGTATTATCAGAACTTCTCTAACAGTATAAAGCCCCTTAATCTCATAAGGTATGGCCAGATATGTTATACATACATACATATACTCACAGCCATATGGGAAAGGCAGAGCTTCAGAGCTAGAAACTCCTCATCCACAATTGGAAAATGATAAAGTCTGATACACTTAATCCCCTCTTATGACACCTATGGGTAGTAAGGGGTAGTGGAGTTCTAAGCCGGCACTACACCGCAATAAATATTATAGAGTGAAAAACTTTTGCAAATGATGATTGAATTAATCGAGAGCGGAAGAGATTATAAAATAATGAATCATTTGTAAGTGCATACAGCTCTTTAAGGAACCAACTAAATAGTATATGTGGGTGCCCTTGGTATCCGAATATATTGAAAAAGTGCTATTGATACCAAAAGATGTACTAGCACAGAAAAAACTAAGAATGTAAAAAACAATGACTTATACTCGTAATTACCTAAACGTAATAATTAAAATTGACTACTAAAATGGACACTTCTCAATTCGATTAATAAAAATCACATGAATCTCTCAACAAACATCCGCCCAGCTATATTCCTTGTCCACACTTTGAGCAGAGACGAATTTAAAAATACAATATTTTATTTTGGAGATTAAAGTATTGAGATTGTAATTAATTAGGAGAGCTAAAGCGGAAATGAACTCGGCCCTCCATTAGTAACGGCCGCCGATAAAAATAATTTAGCGGTTAACCATATCCTAGAATCATTTACATACAATCTCGATACTTTGAATACATATGAAAGTTTATCTCAACCTCAACTCAACTCTTCACGTCTATATATATACTCGAAAAGGTGGAAGGAGTACAAATACTTCTGAAGATGACGTGACATTTAATGTCACCTGATTTTAAAAGTATTAACGTTCAAAAAATGATAGTTTTTAAATTACTTTTGAAGAATAAACTTTTTGACTTTTTTTTAACGTTTGGTTTGCATAGTGCACAGTTAAACCAACTTATGCCATTTTCTCTATTAATGAGTCGCTGCCGGTCGGGCTTGCTTATAGACTTAGTGTAGTTTGTTTACTTGAAAACATTACAAAAAATGAATTAGGTTGTGAAAAGTCTATGGTACGGGACATGAGTCTTGCGTGGGACTCAACTATTCACCTTATTAGACATTAGTTGTACAATATAATCAATTGAAGTCTATTGGCTAAGATAAAGATGCTCTGAATAATATTAAAATCTTTGTTTACTTTAGTGTTCTTTATTTACATCCAAAACCTTCCAAATGTACATACATCCGTATACTCACGGATATAAATCCCTAGAAGGGGTATACAGAGCTAAGGAATTAGAAATTCCTCAGCCACTTTTAGAAATTAATTGGAAAACAGATGGAAAAATAAAGGTGGTTGGTGATAGTTCTCCAACCTCATCGCTAATAACCATTTAAAAATCCCCAATACCCTTTGTCGCCTCTTGCGTAGACCCACGGAGAGAAATGGGGTAGTGATATTCTAAGCCTACACTACACAGCAATCATACTAATGTAATCATTATTCTCCTTTGCTCTCTTCTACAAAGATTGTATTTGTAAAAGTATCATGTTTAATTGCCCCGACTATATAACTTATGCTCTTTCATAAAACCACAAGTGCATTATGAGCTAGTGTTTAGTAGCCGAGTGAATCGATTCAACAAATCTTGCTCGAACTAATTGCAGTATCGAATAGATTGTTCCTATTTACTCTCATTGCGGTTCAATGAATGACTTTATCGGGTCTATTTTAAACAGTAATGCTCGCTAAAGAGCTTTCCTTCTGTTATTAATGTAAGTTATTTCATGCTGAAAATTGAAATGTGCTTTAACTAGTTAAAAGGTTACTTTTTGGTTCCGAAATAGCTTTAGCATTACAATGGTCTGTTTTGTTTCGACAATGTTTTGCGATTGACAAATCTGTAGGCGTCAAATTTTTTGTCGCAGTTATGAACAGATTACTCAAAAATATTCTGGTGCCCCCTTTATAGTAGCATCCTATCCCGATTCGTATCAATTATAAACAACGTGGAAATAATAAATACATAATGATATAGGTTTCATAAATTAATGATAAAATTAGCCGAAAATAGACAGTAATGTACTGTTACAGTCATTTTCATACGAAAATAACTTAAAAGCCTTAATAACCTTAGTCGCCTGTCTCGAACGCTCACGAGAAGAAGATAGCCGACATTATACAGCTAAAATAAACGTTGGTTTATTATGCATTTTTTTTTCATATATTCATTTTAAAACTACAATTTAAAAGCTCTATGCTCTAAGAATACATCCTGATTTTAGAAGTCAAGTTTGGCGTTAAAGTAACTAATGGCCGAGTAACGTTAATATGAAGAAAGTTCTCCGCCTTTTCGTAGATAAACTCGAGAAGCTTGAAAAGCTCTTTAGTACATGTTTTGAAAGCTTTCATCGGCACGAGTCGACAGCCAATCAATTCGGCGTTTGATGACGCTTCTATTTCTATCTGCTTCAAACTTACATCAAAGCGTGCCATATTAAAATGAACTAAATGAAAAAATAGTCGAAAAGTTATTTCCATATTCTGTTCCATTTTTATGTTTTTGTAAGCTGTTGCGAACAGGATGGGATGGCATACAAATTTGTTAGCGGGTGAATCAATGTATTTAATTTCATTAAATATAATAATAAGTTACGCATTACTAAAAAGATTAACGTCGGGTATATTTAGCAATATATAATTATTTTATAACCGTGATATAGCCAACCGTGATAGCCCAGTGGGTAGAACACTCGGTTATCGTGCAAACGACTAGTGTTCAAATCCTGGGTCGGGCCTACACCAATTTGTCTTTTCTAAAGACATATGTGTGGATAATTTATCATGGTTTTTAACGGTGAGGGAAAACATCGTGAGGAAACCCACATGGCTGAGTTGTACTTAGTCATGTGACAGTGTATTCGTACGAAACGGCGATAGGCCTGCCCCCTATCACGTGAGTACACTGTCCATGCAAAACGTGGGTACTCTGAACACCAGGTGACAAAGTCACGTGATGTTCAGAAGTATTAGTACCTCTGCCAACCCCTTCGGGGATATTCGGCGTGAACGTTTATGTTATGTTATGTATAATTATTTTGGTAATGTATGAGTTCCCTCTACGATTATTTACCCAAACTGAAATGGGATTTAATAAAATGTCTCCAGCACTAGTTACTGATATTTTAAGTGATTGTTGGACGATGTGGAGACTGGAGACCCATCACCAACGATACTTCTTATTTCTATCTGTTCCCCAATTAATTACGAAAGTGAGTAAAAAAATTATATACCCGAAGCTCCGGCTACTCTATTTGAGATTTATAGCCGCGAGGACAGAAAAAAGTGAATATGTACAAGACGCGACATATTTCAGCGAGATAACCCAGTCTGGCTGTTAACTTGGTTCCGCGAGCCACATCCCTATACGGAAACCTGTCGACACAGCAAAGTGTGTAGGTCAAGCGAGGTCAACACTCTTCTGTCAATTTCGTTGTATCTCAATCGCAAGATCGATAGGACTAAGAAACTGTAAGACTATTTGCATTCTTTTCTGGTCTGTTTGAATTTTCGGACGAGTTTCACGTAATTTCTAGTAAGGCAGGAAATATAGGGAGGTTTGCGAAAGTAAGAAAAAAATGATCTTTTATGTTTGATAATATAAAGGATGACCGATTTATTTTTATTAATATTATCATTCAGCTCAGGATGTAAGTTCAACTCCTGAGTCGGGCCTTCAACAATGTGTCTTTTCTTTAGACGTTGTGGGATTAAAATATCTAGATTGTTAACAGCTGAGTCGTACTTATTCATGTGACAGTGTGTACCTGTCATACACTGTCCAAGCAAAACGTGAGAACGTTCAAAAGTATTAGTGTGTATGGCGTAAATATATAATTTTATGTTGCCGTGTAGTGCCGGCTTAGAATGTGGCTACCCCTATCTACCCCCGGGCGAGAGGCGACTAAGGGTATTGGGGCTATTTATTGGATTTTTGGGCGATGCGGTTGGAGACCAATCACCAAAAACCTTTATTTTAACATCTTTTCCCTTACTCAACTTCCAAATGTGGCTGAGGAATTTATAATTCCTTAGCTCTGGCTACCCCTTCTAGGGAATTATAGCCGTGAGTATATGTATGTATGTATGAAATATTTAGCAGGACTTGATAAAATATTATTAAATTACTCACTAACATCTGCCCCCTCCTGGATATAGTATACCTCTCTACTATTTAATGTTATTGATTACTTTTTTATTTTGCAGTACAATATATTTACATTATTTTGAAAAAAAAACAGTACTTTCGTCATATCCCTTATGTTAAATAGCCGACCCCGACTGAGAAACGGGAAAAGGCTAGGAGAAAGAATTAAAAAAATATATTTGCCCTCCCCTAGCCCAGAACCTGGGTACGCCCATGCTCACTAATATTGTATGAACAAACTGTAAACCAACAAGTTGTAAAACAAATTTGAAACTTACAAACATAATAACAAGGAGCTATCAAGATGTATTAACTTCCTTTTCCTGCGGGTAAATGAAAATATTACAAACTGAATCATCATTAATGACTGTTTTATGAGGTGTTTATGGTGGGAGTTATTTTAGAGTGTGGGTTTGGGATAGATTTTCGATGCCTCGAACTGTATATTTTTGGATAAAGAACGTTATAAGTTTACGTTACGTTCTGCAACGGTAATCAATATTTAAAATAAATAATATTAGAGCGCGCAATCTTTATGTGATTATACGTTAATCAACTTACCTTTTATCAAATCAAAAAGAAATATGATACAAAACTTTGGCACTTTAAAAATTTCCATAATATTACTACCCCATAATCAACCCGCGTGTGTCGTAAGATGGATTTTAAGTTAAGAGGGATTTAGGCTTTTTAGGCAATTGATAGGCAAGATGTAGATCTAGCTAGAATCCTATCACCAACAATAACTTATTTCAACATCTTTTTCTAACTCAACTTCCAAAAGTGGCCTGTCACCTGACAAATGACATCATAAACAACATTATCACATGAATAACGACACCCGGAGATAGAAAGGGGTAGTGACATTCTAAGCCGGCACTAGACGGCTTCTTCCTAGTTTGTTCTTAATAACCATACAATACTTATATACATTGAAGTAGCCAACCCAAACCGATTCAAAGCCAAATGAATCTTTGATTTAGTTTACACTATCCAAGTGGCTTCCAAATGAAACGTCACTAGGATTAAGTAAATCCGGCATAAGCAAAGCATACTTCTAATATTATCATTATCAAGCCTTTAGGACATTATCGCAAAGAAATTTATAGTTATATGTTATAATTTTATGGTTAATTAATTTCTAATGTCAACTTACTACAATAGTTTAAACAAGAAAATCAAACTTTATCATAAAGATTTGGCATTAACCGGTTGTGTTATCATACTGTTTACAAGATTATCTTAGTTAGTCAACGTTTCTTTATAGTAAATCTATTTTTAAATCATCATAAATAAAATAAACCTCAATGACTTCTAACTGTATGTTTCAAATTTATGTCTTAACTTTTAATTTCTTGTGAAACCTTATGTTATTTTAAACAGCAAGCAAAATAAAAGAGTGTCTGTCTCACTCACTCAGCAATTTTGTAACAAACATCAGTACAAAAAATAAATAAATATACGGACATATGACATAGATCAAGTTAGCCCCAAAATATTGTTCATAACTACCTGATAATAAATATAAAATATGAATGTTTTTGTTCATGAAAACATTCTTAACTACCTGATCTGCTTCAGCCTGGCTTGGTTCGTTTTTCTGCTTGCGAATTTAAATCTAGCTATATTTAACTCAGACTAGGGGAATTTAAAAAGTAAGCCAAAGTTTTATGTGGTGTATCCAGTTAGTAGATGGAAGTATAAATCTTAAAAAAAAGTAAATTTCGACAAAAACCTGGCAAGCGAGAGGTGCTCGCTGCCGTATCATAGAAGTGCTCGAATGACTTTAACCGGAGCTAAGCTAACGAGTTAATTCAAACCGCGTAAGGTGAGGCCGCCCAAGGAACATGCGCCGCTTCGCCGTCGCAGCCGCGCGGGCGAGCGGGAGCAGCGCATATTACAAGGTGCTTTGCCTCGTTACGAGCGCGTGACGTCACGAACTGGGCAGATCTAACTATAACTAGCGATCTATGGACAGAGGTGGCATCACACTAAAGAATACACTTCCACTTGCTGTGGTTGAAGTTTTAGTATATATACTAATAGAAATAAACATTTTCACACCGCGATGTACGAACTTCTGTGATAATATTGTAACCTTTAAATTTCTGTCACTTTTTTTACTAAATATATTTAGATAATAGTATTCAAAATGATATCATTGTATAAAAATTGATTCAAAACGTCTGCTTTTTGAGAAATAATTAGTAAATGCCATTACATTAAATATTTCTGACCTTAGCGCCCTCTATTGGAGTACAGTAGAACTATTTCTACATGTTGAGAGAAATATTATGTATACAATACTACTATAATATTGAAAGGAGGGTTAAACAATCTCTACTACCGTAAACGTTTATTTTTAATACTTTGTTATATTTAAAGAACATTTAGAGTACATGTAGGTTTAAAAAACGTAACTTTTATCAATTTGTTGCAGGGTCAACAACGAAAGAAATGAAAATAAAGGAGCAGAGGGGAGTGTTTCTCCAGAACCACCTGATCGCCCCCCTGGGAAAGTAAGACAAATCCATCCCGAAGAAAAAACACAAGTCCTAGCTTATGATGTATCTCTTCGCAGAAAGAGTAAACCAAAAACATTACCATTAGAAGATAATAATCAAATGTATAACCACCTAGCGAATACAAATATAGCAATGTCTCCATATCCTCTGACGCCAAACATTTGTATAGAGGGCGGCAAGATAGAGTTCATCAAGTCGCCAACAGATAGCGCTAGAAGTAGTGTAGCGCTTGTGTCGCCACCACAATCCCCAATTTTCTCAAAACGTTATGAAGAATCCAGTGAAAAGTTCGATGCTGATAAGGTAGATGTCACTATTATGTAATTATTTCATATTATAATTAACTTAAAATACAGTCCGTTTACTCTTATTTTACCTCTCACATTAAATTTTCATTTATGTTATGTAAGCATTACTTGCTGTGAAGTGTGTCTAGTGCTCCGTGATGTTCTTTGTTATTTTTACTGCTTTCGATATTATTATATGGTATATCATGCCGATAAGAATTCATAGTAGCGCCAGAAAAAATGACTTAAGGCTAGAGGTAAAACAACTGTGAACGGACTGTAATAATATCCGTGGATTATACCTTAGTATATAGTATAGAACCTACAAACCTCAACTTAGGAACGCTGCGATACCTGCACGACATAACCACACCCAATCAAGGTATGGTTTACATAATACCCATAAAGAAATTTTATATTATATCAATGATAATACCCCCTAAACCAAATAACTATATTTATACTAATCATAATTAGACATAGGTACCTAACTATGTTACTAGAGGCCTGGTTAGTATTTTACAAAAAAAAATAAGTACCACAGGTACCAGTTCCTTGAAGATTTCTTGGTTGGTCGTTTGGATAGTGCGATTCGTGCGCTACCTATTACGATAATTGGCCTAGACCTTGTTTTTAAAACATATTCTTTTTATATTTTGAATCGATTAAAGACATCAAACTAAACAACTTTGCCTATGGAATGCCTGTATAAAATATTATAATTTTTAAAATAATTAATAATTAAAAAGTGTCACTGCCTAGATCAAACTGCGAAAGTATGGTAGTGTCTTGGCCTAAGCTAAAATGAAAAAACTGGTCTATATTTCTTCTATGTTTTTTCTTTTATTTCAGCCGAGGAGGCTAAGAATCTCACTATACTTTCTCAGTTTGATCTACGGACCGACACTTTGTATGTATTAATTACTTATTATGAAAATTACAATATTTTAGATAAGCGTTCCATTAAATTTTTAATTAAAGTTGTTTAGTTTGATGATGGTTTGATGTGTTTAATCGATTTAAAACATAAAAAGGGTATGTTTTAAAAACGAGGTCTAGGCCAATTGGCCTAGACCTCGCTTTTTTAACATACCCTTTTTATATTATAAATCGATAAAGGACATCAAACTTAACAACTTTGCCTATGGAATGCCTATCTAAAATATTGTAATTTTCAAAATATAATAATAATTAAAAATTGTCGTACCTAGTTCAAACTGAGAATGTATACAATGAGATTCCTTGCTTCAGTGAAAATAAAAAATAAAAAAAAAAACATTTGATCTATGGTGTAAACAAAAACATAACCTCTTTCGGTATTTTCCAGTTCAATCGCTCGCTTACCGGTTTATTTTCATGATATTATTTTTCAACGACGATCAATACAACTGGAAAATACAGAAAGAAGTTATATTTTTGTTTACAGAGCGAAAAGCATATATCAAATGTTTTTTTTTTATTTTTTATTTTCACTGAAGCAAGGAATCTCATTGTATACATTCTCAGTTTGAACTAGGTACGACAATTTTTAATTATTATTATATTTTGAAAATTACAATATTTTAGATAGGCATTCCATGGGCAAAGTTGTTTAGTTTGATGTCCTTTATCGATTTATAATATAAAAAGGGTATGTTATAAAAGCGAGGTCTAGGCCAATTCGGTATGCTAAGTTTTTTACCACATAATAATTGAATGTCTTTCTTACGTCTGTGAATTGTCATCCGGACAGAATATTTCGCGATTTTGACGCATGTCTAAATAACTTGCGTTTTAGCAACTTTTTTAATTTTTGAAATAATGTTTTTATTTGGCAGATGATTCAAAAATATTATTAACAAGAAATTAAATTAGACGAGGAATTTAAGCAAGCCAAGAGAAAACCTAACATTATGAATCCTATTAGCTACTTTTTCTTTGTAGCCGAGAAGTATCAAACATCCATTTATTCGTGTTTTTTGATTTTGTTTGTTCTTTTTATTTCTTTAGAAGGATTTTTTCCCAGACGTTCAAAAACTGGTAGAAACCAACGGGCGCTCGTAACGAGAGTGATGAATACCGAAATATTAGAAGATGACTTAAATTTACCTTCAGTGGATATTGGAGAAATTGACACTGATGAAGATTCAGTTCAAGAACCTCAATCAACAGAATAATATTCAATGTGAATAAAGTGTTTCTAAATTTCATAGATAAAACTATTCTTTATTGTTTTTACTATTATTTCATGAATTTATTGAATTATTTTTTCACGCCGTGTAGTGCCGGCTTAGAATGTCGCTACCCCATTCTACCCACGGGTGTCGTAAGAGGCGACTAAGGGTATTGGGGCTCTTTATTGGATTTTTGGGCGATGCGGTTGGAGACCCATCACCAAAAACCTTTATTTTTACCATCTTTTCCCCACTCAACTTCCAAAAGTGGCTGAGGAATTTATAATTCCTTAGCTCTGGTTACCCCTTCTAGGGAAATATAGCCGTGAGTATATGTATGTATGTATGTATGTATTTTTTCAAAAAATGTCTGATTATTTTAAAGTCATCTGCTTTATTCATTGGTTTTAGTGGACAGAGCATTTAAGGGGGAAAAATTGGCAGTAACCTTCAGAAGCACTCGGGTAAAAATAGCAACACCTTGTGATTATTATACTTATTAAGTGTTAGTAAGAAAATACTGTTACTCAACAATCCTCAGGGTTACTTACACCTTCTTAGTCTATGGTAGAACAAATCCATTCCATTATTCCATTAAACAAGTTAATAAGACATCTATTGAATTTTAAGCACAAAAAATAATTCCGTCAAATTTTAACGGGGCTATGATGGTGAAACCCTAACAGCAGCTGCTATTTCTGTCACCTTATTCCATGAAAGTTGCCATCTTTTGCTTAGCATACATTTCCGCTAAGCAGGGGTAATTCTGTTTGTAGAGTTTTTCCTGCAAGATCTTGACGTTATATATTTTTAAATTACACTTAGTAGTTAGTAAATCCTCATCCATGTGGTTATTCTCAAGACGTTTTCCCTTGCCATTAAATACATAATAAATACATAAAGAAAGTACTATCATTATTCAAATAGTGTTTCTATTGTTTTTGGGGGTGTAATGTTTACCACGCGAAGGGCTATAATAATTTTACGCGATGGAAAAATCTATTCTAATTAAAATAATACGTAATTGCAAGGAAATACATCTATTGACCGGAATAGTGTCTTGTTTTGCGCAAGTAATCATGATTTAATGAAACCTATTATAGAATTATATTATCTGTGATGAAACTATGATACCGATACTATATACCCTTTTCACATGTCCGAAACGTTAGGACTAAATTAAACTAAAAACGCAATAGTATCCGTATAATAGTTTCATTAGTCTGGAATACTGTTAGGGAAGGGTTACCGGATATGATAGAATAATACTTTGTTAATATATTTTTTATGACCATTAATTGCTGAACTTTCTTTGCCAAAGTAGACAACTAAAAGTAATCTAGCATACTATTTTTATTTTACCGACTAACTTCGTAGGGTGGTACACCATTTTTAAAATGATTTGTTGTATCTGTAGCATTGGTCACTGCCTCCTGTGTGTTGGAGGTACTTGCCTGCGTCGATATCTCGGAATCAGTAGAATGAATTGTTAACGCAGTTGTAGGCTGACTTGAATTTTCGTCAACATCGTGACTATTACTTGAAGATGACTTTGCTGTATTGCTTGTATTCGGTTCGTTAGTTTGAACTTCAGGAGAACTTGTAGCAATTTCAGTAGTTGTAGTTGCTATAGAACCAGATCTACTGGATGTTTCATTGCCATTTATAGATGTTGCTTCTTCAGGTGAACTCTTTTGAGTTGTTGAATCTATATCATAATCATCAGTTATATTTTGGAAGTCTATAACCGTATCAAGGATTTCGTCCAGAATAACTTTTGTTTCATTATTGAGTCCATCAACTTTATCTAGCCACTCTTGATATTCTTTATTAGACTGACATACTTTAATGCAATCTAATTCCGTTTTGAACAAATTTGGAGACGGACAACCATACCATTTTATCTGAATGCACTTTGTTAAAGAATTATTAAACGTGAATACTTCTAAAAATAAATTCATACATTTTATTGAATTCACCTTGGCGTAGCAATCAGTATAGAATGATATGTTGGTTGTTGGTGTACCTGCAATAAACGAATTTGTTAATTCACTCAATGGTACTAATGCCAATATCATCAAATTTGTTGGATATTATTTTTATTATAATACTTCTCCGAAACTTGTAATGGATTTTGTTTGCTATTTTTTGCTTGGGTCAACTATTGTGACTGTAATTTACGGCAAAAGCCCTAATTCACTTTCGAAAAAAAAAATGCGCGATATTCTGTCAGTTAGTAGAAAAAAAATTTCAAATAAATTAAAAATACGGTCAAATTAATACAGTACTAAAATCAATTAGTAAAATTTGCTTAAAAAGACTTAAACGCTGGCGCCGTATATCCCCGAAGGGGTTGGCAGAGAAACTAATACTTCTGAACATCACGTGTCATTATCACCTGGTGTTCAGAGTGCCCACGTTGGTCTTGGACAGGTGTACTCACATGATCTCCGGCAGGCCTATCGACGTTTTGTACGAATCCACTGTAACAATGCTAAGCACAACTCAGTCATGTGGGTTACCTCACGATGTTTGCCCTCATCGCTAACAACCATGATAAATTCACCACACAATACTTTAGAAAAGACAATTGGTGTAGGCCCGATCCGGGATTTGAACCTTCATCGTCTGCACGATAAGCGGTGTTCTACTCACTGAGCTATCACAGTTATATGTGTACATACATACATACATATACTCACGGCTATAAATCCCAAGAAGGGGTAGCCAGAGCTAAGGAATTAGAAATTTCTCAGCCACTTTTGGAAATGTGAGTGGGGAAAAGATGGTACAAATAAAGGCTGTTGGTGATGGGTCTCCAACCGCATCGCCCAAAAATCCCTTAAAAGCCCCAATACCGTTAGTCGCCTTTTACGTACACCGGAAGAAAACACTACACAGCAATGTTATATGTGTATAGTTATGTAAATCTGTATCAGCATTAGTATTACACATTAGTTAGTATAGACCCGATTCGAAGTCGAACCCTCGCCTGACTGTAAGACGGAAGGCAATTCTTAGCTATCGAGCTATCACCGATGCTGTGAGAAACGTTATGTTCAGAAGTAAAATTACCTCTGCCAACTCCTTCGGGGACATAAGGTGTGAACATGGAGGAGCTGTGAGGAACGTCTGATGAATTAAAGAAAATATGATTTACTAAGTTAATCAAAATAGCATTTTTACCATTTTCAACTGGATGTGTAGTAGATTTCTTTGTGATCTGTGTCTTTTTATGTTTGCTTTCACTGTCTTTATCCAGAAACTCTGCAAGAATGAAAAAAATATAAAGTTAGGAAAGTAATCTCTTTCAAAAGAAAAATAAAACACACACATATACCCATGGCTAAAATGCTTAAAACCCCTTCTATAATAAGAAATTCCTCAGCCAGCTTTGGATGCCGAGAGGGGAAAAGATGATAAAATAAAGTTTGTTGGTGATGAATCCCTTTAAAAACCCCAATATCCTTAGTCGCTTCTTACGACACCCACGGATAGAAATGGGGTAGAGCTTATCTAAGCCGACACTACACAGTTAAGAAAAAAAACCAGTTAAAACCTGCGCCTCTGACGTATATCCTGCCAATGCAGTAATGAGAGCAAGTGAACTCATCTTCAAATTTGTTGAGAGTGGGACATCCTCGGTAGAGTTGTACCTCACATCTTGAGCCTGGTTTGTAGTAGTAAAACACCAACTCACGAGGCTGACCACAATCACTCGTGTTTAGATTTGCGGAACAAAATCTCGGGACAACTGTAACAAAAGAAAAAATACCAAATTCTCTAAGGTAGAAAACATTGAACATGCAAAGGTTGAATTATGAAGTTAGTCTATCATTAGCTTACTCATATTTGGGAAGCTTGTTATATGTTCGAAGCTCAATTAACTTGATACAGAAGATAAATCAATGGATATTTGAACAGATCCAGTAAACCCCTTCAATAATGACTCGATTATACTCAAACGTTCACGCCGAATATCCCCGAAGGGGTTGGCATAGGTACTAATACTTCTGAATATCACGTGACATTGCCACCTCTTGTTCAGAGTACCCTCGTTTTTATTGGACAGTGTACTCACGTGATAAGGGGCAGGCCTATCGACTTTACTCGGATTATAAATATTAATATATAATACACATATAGCGATGTGCCGAGTTGCTGTTTTGGTGGATCGAGTCGACTTTAGTCAGTTTATACGGGATTCGAGTCATGACTCGGCTTCTTGATTCGAGCCTAGTACGCGTTATGTTCGTAATGATAGAAATTGGATAATAACATACAATAGCTAACATTGGTTTGAGTTTCCCTTTGCATTGATACAATTAGTATAGTATTTCTACGATCAAAAATTTTAACCAACTAATTTTAACAGATCAAAGTGCTCTTACCACAAGAACCAAAACTATGCAAACAGAAAATAATAATGAAACTAGAGCAAACTGTGCTCAATGTTGGAAACATTTACTATTAAGAATTTCAGAGCGTAGTGAAAACAATGCAAATATGATTAAATCGCTAAAATTCAATCAATTTTATGTCATTGCCATTGGAGCAGTTAAAAACTACAACAGAAGGTCAAGCACGAGCGCTATTTTATCGACACGATATCGGTTCGAATGAGATGGCAGTATACGATACTAAGTAAGTGCGTAAGAGATGGCTGCTTTATCCCACGCGATAACTAGTTTAAACACCGCTCGTACTAGCCGGGCAGGAAAATTTAATAGAAGTAAAGTAAACTATTATTCAAATACTACAACTTAACAAACTATATGTTTTCTCATTGTCAAATAATTATAATTATGTTCGCAACGGAAGACTTACTAACTGCATTCTTTATGTATATTGTATATATTAGCATTAGGCTATAAACTAGGACAGGAATTTTCGTAGCCAATTTTGGAAGTTAAGTGCTAAAAATGTACAATAAAGAAAATTTGGTGATGAGATCCAGCCTCATCACCTAAAACACCAAGTCACCTCTTACCACAACCGCAGGAAGAAATGGGTTTGTGCTATTCTAAGCCGTCACTACACAGCTATGTAAGTCTTTATTTATAGGCGTTTCTTTTCAGAAAGAGGATAAATTTTGACCATAGTCTTGAATACATGCATATACTGTCGACTATATTCCCATGAATGTGTAGCCAGAGCGTCAAAAGCATAGTAGATTTGTTACCTAAATTAAGCATGTAAAGGAGAAAATATTCATAGAAGGAAGGATTTCCCTTGCTACTGGCCAGTGCACTGGCATTCACTTAATAGAGTAAGATCATTTGATGACTAAGTACGGCTTTGTGGGTTTTTTAACTATGGTTTCCCTTACCATTAATAATTTGATGAAATAATCACATATATGACTCTAGAAATGCCACATTATAGGAAGCCCAACTCAAAATTCCAACTCACGCCTCCTGCCTTAGAGTCCGTGATCTTCCCACTGAGCTATCAAGATAAGAGTTTGAAAAGCCATGTAGTTTACTGATTTCAACAACTACACAATTTATAGCCTGGAAGATATTAAAACTCGATATCGGTTTGATAATGATTTTATTATCACGGGGAGCCGATGAGGCATATGTAACGCAGTCTCTAAATTTAGATTGACGATGTGGTTGTAATATTATATACATATACGCACAGTCATAAACCCCAAAGACCGGTAGCCAGAGCTTCAGAGCTAGAAACTTAAAAAAAACCCACCCCCTTAGTCGCCTCATAAGACACCCGTAGATAGGAAGGGGTAGTGACATTCGAAGCCGGCACTACACGGTATATTTGAATATTTATTAGTAGTGTGTATACGAGCATTCCCTGAAGCTTCTAGTTAAAAAATCGTTTAAAATTCATTGCCCGGCGTTTGTGTACACTCGTTCACTTTTAATCACTAAGCTGGCAATTTTTTCGAGTTGTTTTTTTCACGCACATACAATCAATCATGCAGATAACGGCGAACGGGCCACCAATATTGTTTAAAGCTTTGTGATATGGGAGTATATTCGTTTTTTTACTGATTGCGGAAAGTGGATAATGATTTTCGTGAGAACATTATGGTATATATTTAATGTACATTTTATGTTTTTCTTAATCGATTTTTACACACAAAACAGTGGTATTAAAATTGATTTAAAGCCTTAGGGCTTTTAAATTCATTTGGTAGAAGAAATAGAAATATTGTAAGGTTCAAACATAACTTGCTGTGTAGTGTCGGCTTAGAAAAGCACTACCCCATTTCTTCCGGTGAGTGTACGTAAGAGGCGACTAACGGTATTGGGGCTTGTAAGGGAGTTTCGGGCGATGCGGTTGGAGACCCATCACCAACAACCTTTATTTTACCATCTTTTCCCCACTCACATTTCCAAAAGTGGCTGAGGAATTTCTGATTCCTTAGCTCTGGCTACCCCTTCTAGGGTTTTAGAGCCGTGAGTATGTGTGTGTATGTGTGTACAAACATAAAATATATTTACGTCAGCCGTTTTTGATGGATTGGTAATGGGTCTTTAGCGACATCACCCAACAATCACTTAAAAATACCCAATACCCTGAATCAAATTGTACAAAACCCACAGAAAGAAAAAAAAGAAAGGTTTGTGCTAATTATCAGTCGACACTATGCGAAAAGGTACCATCTTTTCTTATGTGTTCAGTTCAGTACGGTGGTGAGAGATATGGCTATTAAGTTAAATAGTGATATTAGTTTGTTTTTTGGGACTTATGACTACTTCATACCAAGTGGGTACGCCATGGAAGTAGAAAGCGGGTACTCTTAACGTACTAGAAGTTAAACACCACTTCAGGCATATCTGAAGTCAATACTGTGACTTCAGCTGGGCATACTGTCATTATGTTAAATTGCTGTTTAATCATAGCTTTTTCTTCTATAAATGCTAGGTATTAATGTCTATTTCTGTTATTGTTGTTTTTGTGATGTATTTTTATGTGATCTTGTTGTTGTTCTTTGTGTGTCTGAGCAGTGAAAATAAATGTTTAACTATCTATGTGATTACCAGTTTTGAATAAAACCATGGGCTTAGTTTACGTTTGACTTAAAACGAAAAATTAAAATAAGCGTTGAAAAAGTTTAATAATTTATTTATTAACAAAAAAAAGAACTACTTCTTAGCGGGTGTACCGAGGCCACTACTGGTATTTTATTTTACATTCTTTGAATTCTTATGATACAGTTACACATATTAAACAATTAACTTTACATGTGCGAATAACGAGTTTTCACGATATTTTATGTGGCCTCTTATTTAGTTGTTCGGCAGCTCACAAAAATCAGCAGGATTGTTATTTCCAAAGCTCTGTGTGGCTACCCTTTTTAGGATTCATAGCCGTAAGTAAAGAATAATAAAATTTATTATTTACATCACAAACACACTTAATGTTTATTGAGTCCTATGACATCACAAAAAGTAATTTACGCTGATCTCTTCGAATAAATGGGAATCCTTGGTTGAGGAAAACTTAAATCTGGTATCGTATGAGGAAATTTCGGGTAACGTTTTTTTATTGATCTTATGTCACGAATTTTTACATCAGTATTAATTGACTTGAACTCTCTGTTACTAGAATCCTCTGTGGTCTGTTCTATCTCTCTTTGAACCCCATTTCGTCTGTTTAGTCCAAAAGCATTCTTGATAGCTGGTAATCTTTCCTGGTCCTCTGTAAATGTCGCTTTGATGTTTTCCTCATTTCTAAGTAACCAAAACGGTATTTCGATACTCCTCCGTTTTTGATGGTGAAAATCACTTTTCGCTGCACTTTCTTCTTCAAATCGCTTGCGTATTTCTACGGTTTCCAAATATTTTGGCAACTTCTGTTCATTTTGGATGAGATCTCGTTTAACTTTGATCGGACGACTTTTTGGATTAAAGGGAGGTGGACGATAAGTAGGTAGAATAATTTTAAAATTATTCGAAGCTTCAGTAAATACAACTAGAAGAGAAACACAAGCAATTAATTTAAACATCTTTAAGCAAGAGTACTTAAGTTACTGGTGCTTAACATAAATGCGTGCAACTTTTATAGTAACTTGGGGTCAGGTCGGGAAACCCCGCTTTCGATAGACGAGGAAAGTCCCGATTCCGATTACACATCGTCATATGCAAAATGAAGCATGTGGTTTCAATAATATTGATGACTACTTGATAACCTTCTGAAGAAGATAAGGACATTGACTTGATGACTTGAGGAAGCGCGATAAGTAGCTGAACTGCATATACTGAAAAACTTAAGAAAGAAATGTTATTTTCCCCATTTAATTATTTGACAATAATATGCAAACAGTGTTGCTACCCACTGCTATGCTACCCAAAAGATAAGCACGTTCAGTCATTAATTTAAATTTTAAAAACAAGTTGGTAGTGCATTTATTGTTCTTTGTTGTAAAACTATAAAAATACTGCAAATATACATCGAAAGGTTTACGAACATTGTATCACGGACATTTACTAGCATGCTAATAATTTAGCGATAGTGTATACGTTATGCAGATACCAAATTGAATTTTCATAGTTTCATCGCGGTCGTTCTCTGAAATATGCGGTCCACCTGCCGTCGCCAGCGCCATCTGTTGTCATTGGCCGTAATTAATTCAGAACGTGCCACTTCCTAGCGTTTGGCAGCCCGCCAATACAGTGTCATGAGGGTTTTTTTGGAGGGAAATTTCAATGGAATTTTGTTAGCTTTAGGCCATTGAAGAAAAATTGAATTGAATTGTTAGCTTTACTTTTTGCTGCCAAAACTCAATCAATGCTTGGTAGTAATGAATAGTTCTAACTTATTCATATCAATGAGTAAATTTTTAATAAATTATTTAATTTCTCTCAATATAAAGCTGGCTTAATAAACAGAATCTATCTAGTTTATAAAAAGTTACTTATCAATTAAACGTAATTAAATATTATACAAAAAAACAAGTTAACCCCAAAATGATAAGAAAAGCTGATAATTATTTAGGACAAAATGTCTTATTAAACTATTTTGTACATATAGACCTATTCAGTTTATATCAATTAGATGGAAGACTAACGCCCGATTTCTGAATTGAGTATTCAAGCTGAGAACGACATAAGTATCGTTTTGTCTCATTGAACTGTTAAGATTTCAATTCAGAAATCGGGCGTGAGAAATAAACATTAATATTCATCATATAAATGTTACATTTAGCGGACCACTCATTACCTACCGATGAAGAAGCTAACCTCCGTACTTCAGGACCAAAAAACCTCATTATTAGAATAAATAAAACATAATTTGTCAACATCTATAAGTATAACATTTCACATAGACATAGTTTTTTATGCATATGGTAAGGCCGCATCGAGCAAATCATCACTTTTACTTAGAAACCCTTCAGGCCGTACCCAATTTGAATAATGGAAAAACAAATTTCGCAAATGGAACTCACTTTGATGGCTAGCCTGTCTGTGCCATGATAATCTGCTTTGTATACGCCGCTTCTATTTAGTTAATGGCAATTAGATTAGGAACATACTTGTAAACTTTCATGGGTACTTTTGTCTCTATTGATCATGTTGTTTTATAATTTAAATAGTTTAATTGCAGTAAGCCGCAAATTGAACGGCGAAGTAATTGTCAGTAAAACGTAAACGGTGAGGGGAAACATCCTGAGGAAACCCACATGGCTGAGTTGTAATTAGTCATGTGACAGTATATTCGTACAAAACGGCGAGAGGCCTGCCCCCTATCACGTGAGTACACTGTCCAAGCATAACGTGGGTACTGTGAACACCAGGCGACAATGTCATTCAGAATTATTAGTACCTCTGCTAACCCTTTTAGGGATATAATACATGAACGTTTGATTACTGTTGAGTAATGAGTATGAAAGTTAGTTTCAGATCAAAGTAACATAATTCGCCTAGGAGTTATAGTTTTACGATTTAATAAAAACGTTAATTTTTAAAAAATATTACTAAGTAACCTCAAGTGACATATTACTAGACGGGAAGATAAGGGTTGTCGCCTTTCTGATATGACACAATGAGGCCGTAAACTAAAATTAATAACTATATAGAAGAGTACATAATATAAAGTTTTTTTTTAAGTTGTAAGCATCTTTTCACATGTATCTCAATTAGATAAGTAAATTGCCTTCCTATATCAGGCCGGAGTCGAACCGTAAACAAAAACGTTTATATAAAAATAAATATACAGATATCAGCCTTATAAAGCTAATCTTGAAACTGTAGTGCAATCGCAAAGGCATACATACTTATACTCACGAGCATAAATCCCAAAAAGGGGTAGCCGGAGCTTTAGAGCTAGAAACTCCTCAGCCATATGGCTGAAGAAGAATTTAAATCTTTTTGTTCATGAAAACCTCATGTGGGGATTATTACTAATAAATAAAGAATAAATAAAGGAAAAAAATACTTCGACACAGGTGGGAATCGAACCCCGATAGAAGAATTTCGCGCTGGCAGCCAATTGACACGGTTGCTCAGTTGGCAGAGTGTTGGGGCGTATACCCGAGGTCGCGGGTTCGATTCCCGCCTGTGTCGAAGTTTTTCTTTCCTTTATTTATTCTTTATTTATTCCTCAGCCATATTTGGAAGTTGATAGGGGAAAAGACGGTAGAAATAAAGTGTCGTTGCTAATGGGTCTCCAACCGCATCACCCAAAAACCATTTCAAAACCATCGTCTTTTACGACACCCGTGAGTAGAAAGGTGTTGCGACATTCTAAGCCAGCACTACACAGCAAACCGCAAAGAATTCTGGCTATTTAAATTTCACAGTTTAAAATTTATATCATATCAAATGTTCATATCAAAACGTTTTGCTTGTTCCATATTCATTAATTAAGAGCGATGTACAGCATTCAATGAACAGTGTGCTTCTGTTACATGTGCCATAGAAGTTTTAGAGTTGAATGTTTATCAATAGGGTAGGCCCTTTTTTCTAATTAGTTTATATTTTTTTATGCAATATTAAATAAAAAATGAATACACTACATTATTGTAGAGATGACTCAATCTCAATACGTTAAGTTTATCTTTTACTGTAATGGAATTTGATTAGTTGAATACCCAATAAACAAAAACGTCGTATAAGTGATTATTTGTACGACATAAAGTTGAATAGCTGTCCTATAACAGTAATTAGATTATTACTAGGTCCTATAGACGTATTTGATTTAACTATTTAGTCGTGCGACTAATATGTTATATTAACACGTTCAACGCGGACCGAGATCTTTTAGTTCTCGTTTGTGACGTTCAAGTATCGCGCAAGAGAAATCTTATGTCCATCCCGTTTTGGCAAATGATATTTCTGTATGTTTCTTTACTGATAGAGTAAAATAAATATATTTTCTGACATTAGGTACATCGGTAGAAGTATTTTTATGAATAATAAAGAAATTGCTAAGGTATCAATCACAGTACTCGTATTCAATTAAAAAAAGTTATTTCGTACTTTTTAGTACTAGATTGTCTATTTTCGGTTGTTTTTCTATGAAGTCGGTTTTCTTTTTGTTAAAAATTATTTTATTTTACGAGTTTTAGAGATGGGTAGACCTGGCAAAGATGCCTCTCGGATGAGGAAGCGACAGTTACTGTATTATTCTTCGTATTTCCGGTATTTCTATTATAGTACGATATTAAATAGGCTCAACCATATGTAACCTTACATTGTTCTTAAAATCCTTCGAAAGGCGATGGTCTTCAATTCTACATCTCAAGAAAGACTCAAACGCTCACGCCGAATATCCCTGAAGGGGTTAGCAGAGGTAGTAATACTTCTGAATATCACGTGACATTGTCACCTGTTGTTCAGAGTACCCACGATTTATTAGGCAGTGTACTCACGTTATACAGGGCAGGCCTATCGGCGTTTTGAACAAATACACTGTCACATAATTGTGAGTTTCGACAGTCCCCTCGATTTCCTGGGATGCCATCATCAGATCCTGGTCTCATGGTACTTTCTCGGTAACAATAACATAACAAAAGAAATGTTTAGTGAACCTGTACTACTCTTCATAAAAGCTACGAAGAGGAGTATAAATCTATATAGAATGTGGAAAGAACTGTTTCCTAATACCTAGTGATTGAGGATCCACACCTTCTATCACCAGCTCAGCAGCATAACAATATGATTTTCAGAAGCAAATGCCAATATAAGTTCAGAAAATATGTAAAACGCGGTACATTTGCCTATAAAATTTGAGGGTTCCCCTCGATTTCTCCAGGATCCCATCATCAGACCCTGATATCCTCATCATGGTACCAATCCGGGAGTATCTTCTTTCGAATAAAAAAATAATAATCAAAATCGGTTCATAAATGGCAAAGTAATCGGCGAACAAACATAAAAAAAAAAAAAAAAAAACAAATATACCTGTCGAATTGAGAACACTCCTTTTTTTGAAGTCGGTTAAAAACGAACGAGATCTAATAGTTCTCGTTACGACCAAATAGTAAAATTTTGCATCTAGTGCGAAACGAGAACCAAGGGATCCCGTTGCAATCTCGTGCGAAGCTTGATGAAAAACTAATTAGTGCCGTGTCAACTTTCGATGAGTGCATGTCAATCACGCTATAATCAGAATGACGAATCGCAAACGCAGTAGAAAAATATTAGAACTTTCTTTTAGTTCTTCTGAAGAACCGGTATATGAAAGTAATGGATCCCCAAAATCTTCATCTCTGTTCCGGAAAGTGTTAAAACGTGTTCCTGGAGTGTGCAGTGAAAAGACAAAACTAAGGGTTTTTGTGTGAAATGTAATAAAACTTTATGTCTTCCTTGTTTTAACGAAAAACATTAAAAATGTTAATTAAGAAGTTTGTAATGCCTTACCTGCTAGTTCTTATCTAATATAATATGATTCAGTATCGATAATTTTGTTTTTCTTATTGTTTCCCATCGCTACTTTTTCATCGATACTATGCAATATCAGCGAAACGAGATCTAAGAGTACTCGCAATTTTTAGCTATCTAGTGCGGGACGAGACCCAAAAGTTCTCGTTTTTTTATTTTGAAATTTTTCCAGTATTTTTTTAGATAACTCGAGGCGAAGAACACTTACTGAAAGGTATGTTTATCTACTACCTGAACATACAAAAAAAAATTATTTTTTTCCAAATTTCATAGAAATATTGAGGTTTGAAGTGACCAAGTCGTACAAGATCTATTGGATCTCGTTGCGTCATTCCTCGTGGATCACAACGAGAACTTTAGGATCTCGTTGCGCCACATTGACTAGATGCAAAAATGGGCTTCCGCGATGAGCGTGTTAAACTAGTCATAGCAACGTTGGCAAGACTAAAGTATATAACGTTTTATTTAAGTTTTAGCTAATACGTTTGTACGACCACGCAATAGTCATACTAACGTTACAGTCGAATAAACGTTTCCAACTGACAAAATTTGGTGCTTGACAAACCATTATATGACATTTATATAATGCAGTAGTTGTATACAGGTTTTAACATTGACGTTTATAAAACGGTCACTAGTATGTCATACAGCAGTCAATTTAAGACACTTAAATGACTTGGTTGTTTGATTACAACTCAAATATAACTTTTATATTACATTATGTCCATTTAATGTCATGCCCTGACTTTGTAGTCACATTAGAGTTAAGTTTTGACCTTAAAACGCCTTGGCCGCCATATTTACGTAACGTTTGATGCGAAAAATGATATCGAATAATTCATGGAGAAAACTTAAACATAGTGGAGCTTTCAAAAAAACAGTATCTCGATATTACGAATTATTAAAAAGTACAAGGCTACCTTGGTATTAACCACAAATAATGTTAAAGAAGAAAAGGATACAACGCAAGAGCAACAAATGGTTCAGTACTAATTTAGTTTATTAAGTATTAAAATATCACTAAGGATTTTATACGATATCGAATTTTCTTTATATTAGTAAATGTTTTATTGATTGATAAATTTTAATAGTAATGTTAAAATGGTTTTATTTAATACATGTGATATTTTATTTAATTTTGTTAGCAGTTAAACAGTTGAATTTGTTAAAAGTGTTCCTAATGCGGCCACCATAAAATATATGGTAAACTTTTCATCAGTAATCTTTGTTTTGGTATTTACATAACATAAACGTTCACGCCGAATATCCCCGAAGGGGTTGGCAGAGGTACTAATACTTCTGAACATCACGTGACTTTGTCACCTGGTGTTCAGAGTACCCACGTTTTGCATGGACAGTGTACTCACGTGATAGGGGGCAGGCCTATCGCCGTTTTGTACGAATACACTGTCACATGACTAAGTACAACTCAGCCATGTGGGTTTCCTTACGATGTTTTCCCTCACCGTTTTGGTATTTATTATAATTATTATTTTTTTAAATGTAATGTTTTTAATTTCTCGCCGTGTAGTGTCGGCTTAGAATAGCACTACCCCGTTTCTGTACGTAAGAGGCGACTAACGGTATTGGGGTTTTTAAGGGATTATTGGTCGATGCGGTTTGAGACCCATCACCAACAACCTTTACTTAACCATCTTTTCCTCACTCAATTTTCCAGGAGCGGCTGAGGATTTTCTAATTCCTTAGCTCTGGGTACCCCTTTTAGGGATTTGTGGCCGTTAGTATATGTATGTATGTATGTATATTTTCAGAAGACTATCTTAGTGATCATTGTCTTGTCACTGTCCAGTAAAAAGAAATGAATAATATAATCTTGGATACAGATAATGAAAAAGACAATACCTTTCAGGTGGATTTGAAATATTGGACTCTTGACTGTAAAAATTTCTCATCATGCACTCAAAAGTTTATACATATGTGTGATATGAATAACATCATTAAATCGGAATCTACGTATTTTGTAGAGAATGTCAAATGTTAAATTGTTGGCATTCCTTATAATGAATAAGTATATTTTGTTCCTCTCGTCCATACTTTGTTAAGGATTTATTCAAAATAAATTAAATTTAATTATTGATTTTAAGTATTTTAATTACAATATAGCAACCGTGATAGCCCAGTGGGTAGAACACTCGGTTATCGTGCAAACGACTAGTGTTCAAATCCTTGGTCGGGCCTACACCAATTTGTCTTTTCTAAAGACATATGTGTGGTTAATTTATCATGGTTGTTAACGGTGAGGGAAAACATCGTGAGGAAACCCACATGGCTGAGTTGTACTTAGTCATGTGACAGTGTATTCGTACAAAACGGCGATATGCCTGCCCCCTATCACGTGAGTACACTGTCCATGCAAAACATGGGTACTCTGAACACCAGGTGACAAAGTCACGTGATGTTCAGAAGTATTAGTACCTCTGCCAACCCCTTCGGGGATATTCGGCGTGAACATTTATGCTTTATTATTATTATGCTTATATTTTAATTACCATGTGAAATCATGAATAGAAAATTGTATGCTTATTGAAACAATAATTAGAATATGATACAAATATTCAACCATATTTCCGATAGAAGTTCCTTATAAATTTTTCTTTACTTTTGCTAAGAATGGGTTTTACCTGAAATAAATTTAAAGATAATTAATTTAGGTTAAAATTGATTCATTAAAAAGAACTATTATAAAAATACATTTACATACCTTTTACATAAAAACATAACATAAACGTTCACGCCGTTTATCCCCGAAGGGGTTGGTAGAGGTACCAATACTTCTGAACTCACATGGCAGCGCCATCTAGTGTCCAGAGAAGGTACCCACATTTTGCTTAGACAGTGTACTCGCGTGATAGGGGGCAGGCCTATCGCCGTTCTGTACGAATACACTGTCACATGACTAAGTACAACTCAGCCATGTGGGTTTCCTCACGATGTTTTCCCTCACCGTTAACAACCATGATAAATCAACCACACATATGACTTTAGAAAAGACAAATTGGTGTAGGCCCGACCCAGGATTGGAACTCACGCCCTTCTGTTTTCGGGCGGGTGTTCTACCCACTGGACTATCATTTACATTTGGCGATTTATCTAATTTTAATTAACGAATATTTTTATAGTATGAAAACGCAGAAAAACTAAGACTGGATGTGGAGGTTCCCGGCTTTCAGACCTCCACATCAGGTCTTACTTTTCTTCTGCGTATCTGTACTGCAACGCTATTTGTTATATGTATAAAAAAATAATTAAATGTTATAAGGAACCCTAATAGCTAGCTTTAATGGCGTATTGCATGGTCTTCAAATAACCTTAAATAGACTTTGTGTCTTTAAAACGTCATAAAGAGGTAAGTATGCAACCAAAGCAATATGTCTGACTTTTTTAAAAATAAATTTATTTTTGGTAATAAAAAAATGATGTTTTAAACACAAAACTAAGAAGGGGCATGAAAATATGAATTGTATTTACATAGGTATATTATCGTAAAACTTAAATTCCCAGTCGAACTAAACGGTATTAAAGACAAATATTGTAAGCAAAATATGAAAGTCACATAATACTCTAATTTTTTTTCCCTTACTTCCTTGTAATTTTATTTATCTTGCACTTAAATCTCCAAATAAAAACAACAACTAACAAGAAATATTAAGCAGCCTTTCAGGGGTTGTTACTAGACTCATATAAAACGTTTTAATAATTCAAAAACATCTGTACGACCGCAATATAACCAAACAGGTGGTTGTAAAGTTACGGTGCGACTACTGCGCGATGAAAGTGGTAATTCATAAACGTTCACACGACTTTTAAATGACGTTAACGGAGTCATCTTCTGATTTTTGTATGACCATTATACAACATTGAAGGTCGTATAATTGGGGCCCTTTTCAAGTTTAGTAAACGTTATTATAACATTAGTGTGACATAGCTTTTACGAACAGTGGTAACAAAATAACGTCAACTTAACTATTGAACGACTTTAAATTGTTAATTGGGTATGATATTCAGGTAGAATCGACCCCATTTAGTTATACATATTACTCACCAATAGTAAAGAAATGTCACCGGTTACATACTGTATATCCGAAACTTTTAAACCCGAATATTATTTTACCGAAAACTAATCGCCTTTTTTTTAATTGCCATAATATGGTTTCACCGAAATTTCAAATACCATATTCTTACATTCCAGATTATCGTTTGGTTTTTGTTTTTGTTTACTATCATTTTGATTAACCACTAGAACGGATTCCCGAAGAATCGAAAACCAGATATACCTTAATTCCGCAATATTGCTTTTCCGAATAATCACTATTCCAAAAAATCATTTTCCATATATTTGAAACACAGATGTATTGAATGATACCTACTGCTATGAATAATTTTGCAGGCATATTTTAAGTAAGTAGTATACCCCGCTTAGTAGTATACCATGCATCAGACATTTAGGTGCTCGCTCCGCTGCGCTACGCTCGCTTGTTTTATACATAATCTAACCTAACCTAACCTAACTGAATGTAACCTAACTTTTCTTTGTCTGCAGGGGGCTTTCGCCCCCCGACCCCCCCAAGCAGGGGGGCTCTGCCCCCCTGCACCCCCCCTGCATGCAACCAAGCAAGCAAGTATACATACAAACAGGCATGCATCCGCGTTCTATTTATAAAATTTTTCTAACATAAAAAATATCTGGTTAAAGAGATTTACGATATGTAAGACTATAGATAAAGTTACTTCGGTCTTTTAAACCTTTGGAATAACGAGGTTATAGTAAAAGATATAGTTGGTAAAAGCAAAAAATTCATTTTAATAATCTGGTTTTAGTTTTTCTGGGAAGTGATACTTCTAGAAAATGTATTTATGTACTAATGAAGTTGTGGAAAATAAAGCATCTGTGATACGTAAATTATGTGAACAGTTTTCTGAATAGTGAATTTCGGATTTGAGATATTCGAATTTTCGAAATGTTACCAATGTCACCACATATGTTTTTGTTTCATAACAACTAGAGAAAAGTAAGATTTGTATTGCGAATGACTTATCTTAGAGTATATCTCAGAGTATATAGACCAAATAACTATTATTATATGTAACTGTGTAGTGTCGGCTTAGAATAGCACTACCCCATTTCTTCCGGTGGGTGTACGTAAACGGCGACTAACGGTATTGGGATTTTTAAAGGATTTTTGGGCGATGAGGTTGGAGACCCATCACCAACAACCTTTATTTTAACATCTTTTTCCCCACGCAACTTCCAAAAGTGGCTGAGGAATTTCTCATTCCTTAGCTCTGGCTACCCCTTGTAGGGATTTATAGCCGTGAGTATATGTATGTATATGTAACGAGTGATTCTGACTGCATCAAGATTATTTGCGTACAATATTATTCGATTCGATGATCGAATCGTTAATCTAAACATTAATGATTCGATAAATCTCAAACTCTTCATAGCTATTACGAGCGCCCTTTAAACTACATCGCGTGGTATAAAACAGCCATCTCTTACGCACTTACTTAGTATCGTATACTGTCATCTCATTCTAACCGATATCGTGACGTTAAAATAGCGTTCGTGCTAGGCCTCCATGAGTTCCTCCAGGTTCCATCAGTTTCTCTGGCAATATTACATACATACATACATATACATACTTTACAAATTCGTCAAGTCAGCGTGTCCTGTCTAATTTTACTACGTACTATGCGAAGTTAATATACCAATTGAACAACTCTTTACATTCAGTCTAAATATCATCCTCACACTAAGCAAATGATAGAAAAACTGAATTTTATCAATTGCATTTTGCTTCGTTTGACGTTCTTTATTTTTGAGTGAATTATTATTGTTTAAATGACATGCACATGTGTTGTGGGAGAAAGTGTTAGTTTATGATTTTGCTCATGTTTATTAATCTTACATATGTTTGAGTGTTTTGTGTAAATAGTATTCCAAGTAACAGGTTGTGTTAATTTGTTTTGTGTTTATGTATAAATCCTACAATGAAAATTACTATCAAAAGGTTTGTTAAACTAAAATTAAAGTTGGTGCGATCAATAATTCTTAAGTTTAGTTGCCTAATGAACCACTCAATGATATTTCGTGGTTCTGTAATTCACAATGCCTATGCAAAACACAAATTAAAAAATTCTGTCCCCGATTTACTAACATAAGTTAGCTCGTACAAACCAACTTACTTAATTTTAAACTAACTTT
Source organism: Bedellia somnulentella (assembly GCA_963576735.1). NCBI lineage: Eukaryota > Metazoa > Arthropoda > Insecta > Lepidoptera > Bedelliidae > Bedellia > Bedellia somnulentella. Next base: position 3,119,494 of record OY755173.1, read on the forward strand.
ATTCTACAGGATATAACGTTATCCTGACAAAGACGAATGTATAAACAGATATCCATCAAGTGCGATAAACACCGCCATATAGATGACACGTTAATTATTACATACACGAGGGTGTCCGCCAGTGGACTGGACCCAACATTAGATTGGCCATTGTCCACTAATGATGGATGAAAGAGGGTATTACTGGGCTGTTTTTGATGGAGTCTATCATAAACGATTTGTTTACGTAATGGCGTGTTATTAGTGCAAGAGTACGGGGAAAGTTTTGGGGTGTAAGGATAAGAGTTTTCATCATTACATTTTGAAGATTTAAGTTTATTTTTAAAGTAAGGCTGTAAATTTAATTAATTTAATTCAAATTATATTTACTCATCAAAATATAAACTTGAGAAATATAATTAATATATAGTTTATAATATATATAATATATATTATATATATTATATAGTTTAAAATCGATCTCACCTTCCAAAGGTTGTCTGGAAGAGAGAGATAGCTTTTAGCGATAAGACCGCCAATTGTACCTCACTGTAAGCTGTTTGATCATATTATTATTTTTGTAAATTTGTGTTTGATGTGCAATGAAGAGTTATTCTATTCTATAAACTTAAGTAAAATATATTCACGGCTTTATTGGCAGATAATATCGATCGCCACTTCCCACAAGCCTTTCAAATCTCTCTTGCTTTTTTCACATTCATTAATCTTCTTTATACTCTTTTATTCGTTTCATTTCAGACTCGCAGTGTATTTATATTTAAAACGACTACGTTTACAGTCTTTTTTGTCTTAAAAATTTAAACGTTTATAAACGCAGACACTGGTAAACATAATTACTTCAACACTCAGTATAATACTAAAAAAATATTTGAAATGTTCTATTTACATACATACATAAACTCACGGCTATAAATCCCTATAAGGGGTAGCCAGAGCTAAGGAATTAGAAATTCCTCAGCCACTTTTGGAAGTTGCGTGGAGAAAAGATGGTAAAATAAAGGTTGTTGGTGATGGGTCTCCAACCGCATCGCCCAAAAATCCTTTAAAAAGCCCCAATACCGTTAGTCGCCTCTTACGTACACCCACCGGAAGAAAAGGGGTAGTGCTATTCTAAGCCGACACTACACAGCAAATGTTCTATTTATAAAGTCATTTTAGAAAATAATATTAAGACGATACTAACCGCTGCTCGCTCATAACTTAACCAAGCAATTTGGGGTATCTCAGGGATCAGTCAGGGATCACTTGAATGCAGACAAGTTAAAACCCCATTATTGTCCCACACAAGTTTACCCGTATCTATGCCAATCAGAAAACATGGTGTTTTACTAATTAACTGAAAAGCGTTTTAAAAAGGGAACAAGACGGACCTGATTTTGGTCATTGTATGCATTGCGATCATAGATAACAATATGACATAAAGTGTGGGGTAAGAATAGCGCTACCTTTGTTTTCATATAAATAATGATGAGTCCATTTTAAGAAATTTGTAACAATGAGATTAGAATATCAGCATTATCAATCCTAAGCTTACATTTTTTGGCAAATGTGCCTAAGTAGGCATTGATTATTTAGTAACAATTATTTTGTTGTAGAATTTTAGCATTAAATATGTATACATATATTTAATCATTGCTATAAATCCCTAAAAGGGTTGGCCAGAGCTTACTCATAAGGAGTTCAAAGATATTAAAATAAAGGTTGTTAGTTATTGGTTTCCAGCTGTATCGCCCAACAATCACTTAAAACGCCCTAATTCCCTTAGTAGCCTTTTACTACAGCCTGGAGAAATGGGCTAGCGCTATTGTAAGCCTATATAACCGTGAAGCCGACATGGTTATAGGAAGTACCTTAGGATAGATTGCATATACCATAGAACACCCACTAGTACCCTTACATACATACATACATATACTCACGGCTTTTATCAACGGGTTTTATATCCCTAGAAGGGGTAGCCAGAGCTAAGGAATTCGAAATTCCTCAGCCACGTTTGGAAAGTTGAGTGGGGAAAAGATGGTAAAATAAAGGTTTTTGGTGATGGGTCTCCAACCGGATCGCCCAAAAATCCCTTAAAAGTCCCAATACCGTTAGTCGCCTCTTACGTACACCCACCGGAAGGAATGGGATAGTGCTATGTTAAGCCGACACTACACAGCAATACCCTTAGTACCTTAGTAGCCTAAAACATGTTTCTAAGAGGTAATTCTTCGAAAATTTAATTAATCTAAAAATAATATAATCAAAGTCTACTTACTGAGTAAAAAGCATCATTAATATTGTCGAAAGGTCTACTTTCCAAAGACAAATGATTGCAAAGACAATACAAACCCTGGTGACAGGGCTGAACAAAGAAATAGAACCATTTTGTGTTTATTTGAAGGGCTATTCTACAACTTAGGGCGTAGAAGGTATCCGGTTTTTCGAAACATAATGTGATATATTTTAAGATATATATGCATTGAATATGTATTAGCTGTGTAGTGTCGGCTTAGAATAGCACTACCCCATTTCTTCCGGTGGGTGTACGTAAGAGGCGACTAACGGTATTGGGGCTTTTTAAGGGATTTTTGGGCGAAGCGGTTGGAGACCCATCACCAACAACCTTCATTCTACCATCTTTTCCTTACTCAACTTCCAAAAGTGGCTGAGAAATTTCTAATTTCTCAGCTCTGGCTACCCCTTTTAGGGATTTATAGCGGTGAGTATATGTATGTATGTATGTATATGCATTGAATATGTATTTTATTTGATTAGCTCTTAGAGGGTTTCGTATATTTTAACAATAACACAATCACGTAAGCTATTGTTAAATTGAAGTAAAAAATTGTCAATAAGTTTGTAAGAAGTACGGGTTATTTTTCCGGTTTTCGAAATATTATTTTATTTTATTTATTTGTTTAAGGAAAACAAACAGCTGTGATACTTAAAATTATGATACACTTTTAATACATATTGGCCTAACAGTTTTCATCAATTAAAACCAATGAAAATGAATATGCTTAATTTAACAGACTATTTACTTGTCGCTTGCAGACCAATTTACGTTCATACTAAGATTTGATTGAGATTATTGTATTATTAATTTTATTTAATAAATAAAGTTAAAAGGGGCAGGACAGATAAAATATACGTTTGTTTTACGCCAAACTCCTTCACGCTAAGGTTTAAATACCCCTTACTAAATATCCTAAGCCTTTTTTCGTAGACTGACAACCCAACGAAACAACAAATGAATCTATCGAGGAGTGACAAATGATGCAGGAAAGATTTCCTCCACTCCTGTTTTCAGAAACGATGTCTATATTTATCTACCGCAAAGGGTTCCTTATTGATGAAAGTGGTACTGTGCATCTAAACAAAAAAAAGAAGATTAAATGTCTAGGAAGCCTTGACCACCAATTTAGTGAACTGATTTAAAAAATAAAATACACAGGACGAATGAATTTTTTGAGGGTGTCACAAATATAGAATAGAATAGAATAACACTTTATTGCACATCAAACACAAATTTACAAAAGTAATAATATGATCAAACAGTTTACAGTGAGGTACAATTGGCGGTCTTATCGCTAAAACCTTCCAGACAACCTTTGGAAGGTGAGATCGATAAATTAATTATTTGGGTAGATGCACAAAGCAAGGCCAAAAAAAATTATACAAAACGTATGATAGAATTTAAAGAATTCATACACAGTGCATATCTTTCTTTAAACAGACAAAAAAAAAGGAGAAAAGGGTGACACTTTTGACAGTATTTGACTTGAGCGTATATAATTTAATTATGTTTGATAATGCTATGTTAATCAATCAAATGTGCAAAAAATCTTTAGGTAGGTGCATTTGAGAGTGGAGAGGAATAATATATATTGGAATAATATTGCTGTGTAGTGTCGGCTTAGAATAGCACTACCCCAATTCTTCCGGCGGGTGTACGTAAGAGGCGACTAACGGTATTGGGGCTTCAAAGGGATTTTTGGGCGATGCGGTTGGAGACCCATCACCAACAACCTTTATTTTACCATCTTTTCCCCAATTAACTTTCCAAAAGTGGCTGAGGAATGTCTGATTCCTTAGCTCTGGCTACCCCATCTAGGGATTTATAGCCGTGAGTATATGTATGTAGGAATAATAAACAATAAGTTTAGATCCACTTGTCAAATAAAATATCCCAGACACCTCGATTAGGAGCAGAAGATGAAAAATTGCTATGCTAAGCAACGATTCCTTCGTTTAATAACTTTGCAGTGATTTGAATTTAATAGTTTTACAAACATAACATAACATAAACGTTCACGCCGAATATCCCCAAAGGGGTTGGCAGAGGTATTAATACTTCTGACACACTAATAACATCACGTGATTTTGTCACCTGGTGTTCAGAGTACCCACGTTTTGCATGGACAGTGTACTCACGTGATAGGGGGCAGGCCTATCGCCGTTTTGTACGAATACACTGTCACATGACTAAGTACAACTCAGCCATATGGGTTTTCTCACGATGTTATAAAATCTTATTTTAATAAAAAATACATATTGAGAAATGTATTTATCAAAGTCTCTTGCAATTTTCTGAAACAATTGGTCACCCCGGCTGATCTTAGAGCAGACAGTTTGTATCACTCTGAGTAATTGACCACTCAATCGTTTTCCTATTAGTCCTGCCAGGGTCGCTTTAATAAGTGTGTAGTAGGGAGTTTTTCCGTATTTGGAGTCAACGCACAAAAAAACGAAGGAATTGATAAATATTGAGTACCAATTTTCACTGGACTGCTGGGTTCAGGGTTCAGAGGGTTTGTTCCAATTAAGCTGATGTTTATTTTCATCACTAGCTGATGAAGTCTGTTTAACCTGTACTTTGTTTCAATCTAATGATTTCATGCTATCAATAAAAAGAAGATATATACGTAGATTTGTCCAATGCTTACAAATTGCTAAAAAAATGACTATAGCTAACCACTTCATTTTCATGTATTCAAACACTCGCAACGCAAAAGTACGTAAAATGTAATGTTTCAAAATCCCCTTAACAATACACAAATCGTTAAAGTAATGTTTTAAACATTAGTCTCCATTGAAATTAAAAAGCACTTGTTTAAATGCTTTGGAAACTAAACGTGATATATATTGAAATAAATACGAAAATCATAGCGAAATAATGTGACAGAGTAAGTACGAAAACAATGTCTACCATTTAGCGATTCCTTCCAATAGATTTACTCCCTCTACCCACCCCTTGCTATTAATTTTTACGCATGCCTCGATTCGGAACTCAGACTGATATATTTTGAGGATGGCGTATTACGTTCTGATGTAAAGAGAATTCCTTGTTTCGATAAAGGGTGGCTATTTTGTATTGATGTCGCTTAAAGTATTTTTAGTTTTAAAAAGGTACACATACATACATATACTCACGGCTATAAATTCCTAGGAGGGGTAGCCAGAGCTAAGGAATTAGAAATTCCTCAGCCACTTTTGGAAGTTGAGTGGGGAAAAGATGGTAAAATAAAGGTTGTTGGTGATGGGTCTCCAACCGCATCGCCCAAAAATCCCTTAAAAACCCCAATACCGTTAGTCGCCTCTTACGTACACCCACCGGAAGAAATGGGGTAGTGCTATTCTAAGCCGACACTACACAGCATAGTGTATTTTAATAAGGTTTACTTTTTTTTAGATAAATTGACTATTGTGTAAGAATATTAATCTGCATATATTATCACAGATTTGTGTACAAACGCTACTTAGATTTGTGAATATAATATTTATATTTTAATATTCTCCTTATATTTATTCTCTATTATTTTACAAGCAAAGTCTAGAAAAGGTTTTTTCGCGGCTACAATTAAAATGAAAACTATTACTTGCTGCAGACCTACAATTATTCTAGCGATTACATGAGTAAGGAGAATTCCCGAAATGCATTAACCTATTTAGAGCATTACGGGGTAGCCAGATCTTCAGAATTAAGAACTTTACATACATACATATACTCACGGCTATAAATTCCTAGATGGGGTAGCCAGAGCTAAGGAATCAGAAATTCCTCAGCCACTTTTGGAAAGTAAGGTGGGGAAAAGATGGTAAAATAAAGGTTGTTGGTGATGGGTCTCCAACCGCATCGCCCAAAAATCCCTTAAAGCCCCAATAACGTTAGTCGCCTCTTACGTACACCCGCCGGAAGAATTGGGGTATTGCTATTCTTAGCCGACACTACACAGCACTGAGCATTAAGAACTTTATTAACTTTTTTTGGAAGTAAAGTGGAAAATATAGTACAATAGGTTAATAGTATTGTTGATGAGTCTCCAATCGCATCATCCAATAATCACTTAAAAAGTCCTAAATCCCTAACTCGCCTATAACTATTCTCGCGGGAAGAACTGTTAGGGTAATTTGAAAACATTACACTAATACTCCAGTATTTATGTTTTCTCCGGTTTCTTCAAAGTATATAAAATAACATTGAGTCGTCAGTAGCCAAATGAAACATATAAATATATTGTAAAAGTGCAGAAGATACCAATATTTCTATTGGTTCATAGTTTCCTCAATAAAGTATCTTAAGTGCGCGAATAAATCGTATCTATTTAACTTGAGCAAACTTAAGTGCGCGGGAAATGGCGAGATCCAACTTCAGTTACCGGAAGTGACGTAGTTTATTCGGTGTCATTAACCGGAAATACGACTCGCGGGCCCTTTTACAAGCTGATATTATTTGTTGTTGCATGTTTGGATGTATAGTTTATTAATTACACGATAGTATTGTAATAAAATATTTGCCAACTTTCTGTTTATTAGTCAGTTTCCACAAAAAATATATAATTAATTAAACTCAAATCAAACGTTCACGCCGTAAATTCCGAAGGGGTTGGCAAAGGTACTAAAACTTCTGAGCATCACGTGACATTGTCACCTGATGTTTTCCCTTACCGTTAACAACCATAATAGGACCATGAGGTTGACTGAAGAAATCGCGTTAAGGCGAAAAGTCCGCCTTTGTGTACATTGACTGTTTTGTAATTTTTGTTTTTTAATTGTGTTGTGTATTTGTATGCAATAAAGTGTTTAAATAAATAAATAAACGGCACATATGAAATGGTTCAAAATCACCAACTGTTTCGAAAGATTAACTACCTTATCTCAGTTTTAATGAGGAACAAAGACAAATGGCGAGCTTACGAGCAACGCGAACCATACATAAGCAATCTTAAATATCTTTATAAATATAAATTTCTTTAAATATCTTTAAATACCATTCCTTTACTAGTTTGTACTACTTCTAATTCTTCTAATTGTGACTGTAATTTGCCGTATTTTTTCCAGGAGGTTCTTGAAAAGCGTGTCAAGCAGTTGGAATCACAACTTGACGAAGAGAAGAGGAAAACTCAAAAAGAGAAGATTACGGTGACTAAACTACAAAACAAACTGACTAAGGTAAGACCATTTTACTTAAATATTATACAGTTTTATAAAATAAATTAATTTAAATTTATTTAGAAGAAAATTTTTAACCGTAACTTTATAAACGTAAGGGTCTCGTAGAACAGATCGGCAAGCACGAGCCGTGTTTAAACTAGTTATCGCGTGGTGCAGCCACATCTTATGCACTTACTTAGTATCGTATACTGCCATCTCATTCTAACCGTTATCGTGTCGATAAAATAGCGCTCGTGCTTGCTATACAGGTTAGCGAGAGTTTCTAAGGTGATCATCATTGAAGTTATAATATTGGATAGTTGGTGATGGATTTCACTCATCACTCGTTTAAAAGATCCCACATTTCTTATCTAGTACGATACCCACCACTGGAAGAGAGCGGGTGGTGCTCTTCTAAGCAGCCAACACTTATTCCGGTAACTTTACAATAATCACTCACCGTAATTCCAAAATATTATTAATTTCACTAAAAAAAACCTTATGGCCTGAGTTTTTTGATAGTCTAAATAAAAGTGCAACTGGTTTTAATATTTCGATCCACTGAAAAAGTGAGACCAATACTTTTTGTTAAACTAACCACTCAACATTTTACAATCAACTGGCACAGTTCCAAAATTAAACCTTTCAAATGAAAATGGCGAAATAATTCTCAAACAAACACCGAAATGTATTTAGGACGAGGTGCAATTATTGTTCAATTAAAAAAGGATCACAAGAAAATCTGTCCGCAATGGTAAATTCTTAATTGCTATTTTCGGAAGAAATAAATATTTATGATAGGAGAAATAGAAGTGTGGATTTGAGAGAGACTACTTAATAATGCTTTCTAGTGTCTGCTTAGAATGTTTAGGATAGTACTAAACCAATTTTCCCGCAGGTAACGTAAGAGGCGACTTTTTATTTAGAGCTTGAGACTTTTAAAGGGATTATGGATGAAAGCGGTTGGAGACCCATTGAACAATAACCTTTATTTTACAATCTTTTCCTTACCGAACTTACAAAATTTCGGCTTCCCATTTTAGTTTGTTTTGCCATGAGAATATGAATGTGTTACTTAAGGCTTCAAAGGTGACAAATAATAGAAGAGCTATTTTAAATACTAGCGTTTCAATCTTATTCTGATATTGTATTTTATTGCAGCGTGACTGGTTCGAAATGTATTAAATTGAACCCCCATTATAAAATAAACCTTATCAATGGCCAAAATTGAATAATATTATATGTTCATATTTCATTATATACTTCGATATAACAATGTAGGTAGGTATCTACAGAAGTGCGTAACCTATGGCAACCAACATGGAATACAACACCATCTCGGAAATTTGAAAACAATTATGTCAATTCGCATGAAACCCCGTTTCAATTCAATTACTTAATTTGACGTTTCATGAAAATGACAGGAATCGATACGTTTGTCACTTGTAATATGCAATATTACAAGGGACAAACATATTGTAAACATTGCTGTGTAGTGTCGGCTTCGAATAGCACTACCCCATTTCTTCCGGTGGGTGTACGTAAGAGGCGACTAACGGTATTGGGGCTTTTAAGGGATTTTTGGGCGATGCGGTTGGTGACCCATCACCAACAACTTTTATTTTACCATCTCTTCCCCACTTAACTTTCCAAAAGTGGCTGAAGAATTTCTCATTCCTTAACTCTGGCTACCCCATCTTGGGATTTATAGCCGTGAGTATATTTATTTATTTATTATTTATTTATTTTGGACAAATATAAATATATGTATGTATGTATGTAATATGCAATATGCGTTTTGAGAAAACAAGAAAATTATAAATGTATTTTGGAAAGGTTTCGAGTAAGCCTCTAAATAGAATATCATGTGTATTTAATTAACTTTAAAAAAACATTTTTATCTTCTAAATTATTTATTATGATCAGTTGACGACATTTTTAACTAAATGCAATTAATTTATGATTGTATTATGATGTAGTCTACCCGATTCACCTCTAAAATAACAATAATGTAACAATTTTTCAATTCCTTTCGATTCAATCATTTCTGTGAAATAATAGGGAATATTAACCAAGACGCAAAAAGACCTATCTTTTGCAAAGCATCGTTCCCTTCGTTTAATGACAGACGACGGTCAACAGATTATTGTATGCGTTTACGAGATACAATATCGTCTAGACAGGCAATATTCGAGAAAAATGCACCGAGACTTATCCTGCGGGATCCATCTAAGATAGATTGTTGCAACTATCGAGCAGACTTGCTACTGACAGACTCTTTGATAGTCTTAGGACTGAATTAGGTTTGGCTTTGTCGTGTTGTAAACTGTGTGTATTTTTAGTATGAAATTATACAAAAAGGTATACACATACGGAAATTCTGTTTTTAAACGATTTTATTTAGCTTACCCCGAATGTTTTTTCTTTCTTGAGTCAAATTTAGAAATTTAAATTTCCCCCCTTTTTTGTCAACCGATTAATATGAAATTTGGTACACATGTTGGGTTTCGGTGACAATACAATTATGTTTATTCAATATCGACGCTAGAAAGGCAGAATGTATTAAGCGCCACTTTTGGTGAAATTGAGTTATATACATCGTTAGAATCGCCTGATTTTTCTCTTTCGAATGGTGTGGGTCTCGTTTTGATCTGAACATTTTTTTGGCGCTTAATACTTTGGTGATTTTGGAAATAATGATACTTTTTTTGTATTAACATCCACCCTTTTATATGGTTTGTAAGTTCAAACATACATTATGTTAAGAAAGGAATATAAAACAATTTCCCATCCTGAAATAGTTAAAGACTTTGCGTTAATTCATTTTTATCAATCTTTACTCAGTTAAGCATTTTTACCTGCTTGTGATATAAACAATAATTGATATAAACCAAAATGACTTTGTTTCAATAAGCACATTTTATGAGTTAATACGTTTTACTTGTTTGTATTTGAGGCTCACTGGCACATAAACTATTTTGCCGGTCGGCCTTCTTCACTTTTTTGGCTGTTAATACAAGTTTACTTGAATCAGTCTTATGGTACAATTGGCACTTAAGCTGTTTTTGTGATCTGTGAATAATTAATATTTGCGACATAAAATAATTCAAAAGAACCTTAACAAACCAGAATATGGTCGTTAGACTGTAATACGTAAGCTTTATTGCTCAAAAACGCCAATATTATAATAGGAGTGGTTGAAAGACTGTCGCTTCAGCCACCCGCGGGGCTTCATCGGGAGAGGGCGTGTGTTGGTGTGCCACTTTGCGCCGTCTGCGCAGTGTGATTACGTAGGTACAGAACTTGATTTCTTCGTTGGTATTATAATTATTCGGTACCTATCAATTATTACAAATTATCATCATTTACAGGCCCAAAGCATCGTACTTATAACAAAATGTCTAAAAGTTACTTACTTGCTCTCGCAAATATTCAGGTTATAATCTTACCATATACAAAAGCCAAACACAAGAAGTATATTGTTACATTGTGCTGTGTAGTGTCGGCTTAGAATAGCACTACCCCATTTCTTCCGGTGGGTGTACGTAAGAGGCGACTAACGGTATTGGGGCTATTAAGGGATTTTTGGGCGATGCGGTTGGAGACCCATCACCAACAACCTTTACTTTTACCATCTTTTCCCCACTCTACTTTCCAAAAGTGGCCGAGGAACTTCTAGTTCCTCAGCTCTGGCTACCCTTTGTAGGGATTTACAGACGTGAGTATATGTATGTATGTATGTATATTGTTACACATGGGGAGAAGTTGATGGGAATCGAGGTGGTAATGAAATTGCGACTATCCTCACAAAATATATTAAAATGGTTGATGAACGGCAGACGGTAGAGAATTTACTAGTGTATAGTGACAGTTATGCGGTGGGCAAAATCGCAACAAAATTGTTTTTGCAGCGGTTCACGCAGCGATGCAGGCATGTAAATATATTAAAACAATACGAATGAATTTTATGCATTTCGATAGTAATCCTATCATACCCTGCCGCCTTCCCTACTTTCATACTTTTAATTGCTTTCATTATTTTTTCCATACTAATCTCGCTGTCACTAAATTCACCCGCCTCCTCGTTCCAATCAACATTACTGTCGATTGGCGAAGAAATGGATGCATCCTCTTTTTCAAACAGTCCCTCAAAATAATTCTTCCATACCCGTTTCATGCTACTTTCATCCGTCGCCAATTCACCCTGTTCATCTCTTATTACACTCACTCTCGTGTTTTGGGAAACTCCCTTTTTTTTCCGGATATACTTCCAGAATAACTTTTAGTTATTCCGGAAATTATCAGAAAATTTCCTCTCACACCGCTCTTGCAAATCCCGCTTTTTCTTTTCTATTTTCTTCTTTACCTCACTCTTAACTCTCTTGTATTCATCTTCACTTTTCTGCCCTATATCGTCAGTTACACTCGCATCCATCCGTTTACTAGCTTTAATCGCTAGTAAATCTAATCACGCTTTCTTCTTATCTCCAACCGCCTCTTTCACAACTTTATCCCACCAACTTGTTGGTGGTCTTTTTGACCTTTTACACACTCCACATGCTTCCGTCGCACATTCAACCATCGTCGATTTGAGCACATCCCATACTTCTTCTATTCTTATTTTTTACCAACTTGTTGGTGGTCTATTTGTTCTTTTACTCAATCCACATACTTCCGTCGCACATTCAACCATTGACGATTTGAGCACATCCCATACTTCTTCTATTTCCATTTCATCCTTCATCTCCACGCAACTGAGTCTATCATCTAATTTCCTCAAGTATTCATCTCTGATATTTTCATCTTCTTGCAGTTTTTCCACTTTTATTTTCGCAAAAGCCGTTGTTGACACTTTAGACCTGTGACGCCAACGCGTGCACAGACCCCTTAATCGTGATATAACGAGAAAGTGATCTGTGCCAACGTTCGTGCCCCTATAGACCCTGGTGTCAACAACTTTTGCTCTCAGCCTTTCATCAACTATCACAAAATCAATCATACTTCTCTCGCTTTCCCTCTGTCTTGTATACACATGGATATCTTTGTGTTTAAATAACGTGTTTGTAACACAAAGATACCTCTCCAAACATTCCTCATTCAATTTCTCGCCATTCTCATTCACCCTTTCCTTTGATCACCAAACTTTCCTAAAACTCTTTCGCAACCGTTGCGTGACACACCAACCCAGCCATTAAAATCTCCTAACATTACAAGTCTCTCATTCTGATCACACCCATTCACAACAGCGTCTGACAGATTCCAAAACTCCTCCCTTTTGGATAGGGATTTAGACATGTCCGGAGCATATACGCAAATTATACGCATCCGTACTAGTCCCAATTTCACCTTGATCCACAGGAGCCTTGGACTCACACATTCGTGATCTTTCATACACTGAGCCATCCTTTCAGATATCAGAAGTCCCACCCCACTCCTTGGCTAGCTCGGTCACTGTCAGCGACTCCAGACCAGATTGCTGTAATGTTGCCAAGTTGTGAAACTTCCTTTCCCTTACGCTTCGTCTCATTTACACATAGAAAATCCAGTTTTCTTTTATTCATAATCATACATACTTCATTTAATTTTTCAAAAATTCCTCCACATACATTCATCGTACTGAAGCGGGTCTCTTTAACCCACTTTTCACCCCGTGAGCAACCATGGCGTGATGAGTGGCGAGCTACATCGCCGCCGCCGTGTTTACTAAAATTGGAACACATATTGGACCCACGAGAAGCAAGGGAAGTAAACTGTCCACCTAGTCAGAGCCCCGCTTGACTAGGTAAGGTTATTTAGTACCCGGAGTGCACCAAGCTTGATTGATGATTGAGAATGATTTGTTTTTCTTTACCCTAAGTAACAGGGTATAAAAAATAATATATATATAACAGTCTCTGCCTACCCCAATGGGAACTAACGGCGTGAGAATATGTATGTATGTATGTATGTAACAGGACTCTTTTTTTTGGGATAAGTACCCGCTTAAGTTTATTTATTAATACTGATAAGAAAACCTGATATTTTATACGATCTTATGGTCAAGAAAAACTGAATGAAGACTGAAAAATGAAAACTATACTTAATAATAATGTTTATGCGTCGTATTTCTGTAACGTTTTTAAATGTGGCAAAACAAGAATGTATCTAATCAGGAATACGACCAAAAATGATTCAAGCTTAAAATATGATTGTTACTTTAGAATAATATTGATAAATGCAATAAAACCATTACTAAAAATAAGTATATTTATGTATTAATAAAATTTTAATATTATGTCCAAATACCAGTTAATTCACACCATAAGACATTCTGCTCCGATACATTTGTTCTGTACAGTCTGTTTATTTCGTTCTTATGGAATATTTAAAGTAACGTAAAATAATTAAAACATTTTGCCCCTCTGGTGGTCACATCTAATTGGTCGTTAAACCTATTTTGCATGGGAATAATAGAAAAATATGATGTCGCTTCAGCCAATTTTACCTGACCGAGATTTTAGATGCGTACGTATTATGTCCCTTATTTTTGTAAATAGAAGATGTAGAACTCTTACAGGAATACATGGAAAATCTTTTCAATTATAACTGTTTTCATTTTCAAAGCAATATCTGCCATAGTTACAGAAACATGATTTTTTTTCAAAAAAATTAAACTTTAAATTGCTCTGGTGGACATTTTATGAAATGGCGCTTAATACATTCTGCCTTTCTAGCGTCGATATTACTGTAAATCCAAGATGGCCGCGGCTACAAAATGGCGGATTACCTAGATTTTTATCCATCCCATCAATTTGGGTATTGATTGAAAGAGCTTAACAAGTAGAATGCATTGAGCTATAAAAAAATGAAGATGGTTGCCTCTATAAAATGGCGGATAACCTTATTTTATTTCATCAATCCCATTTATATGGATATCAAGTTACAGGGCTTGACAAGTAGAATACAGTGAACTATACAACTACAAAATTGCATTCAAATATGGACGCCGGCACAAAATGGTATAAGTATTATAATTGGATCGTTAAGTTTAGTTATTGAAACTGAAATGTAGGTATCTGATTAATTAAGCCTAAATCCACCACCCAAGTCAAGATTTTGTATCGTATGGCGTGAACAAATTAAACAGAATTTGAAATAAAAACTAGAAACCAGAAAATAAAAAATGGAAAAAAAACTTTTTAGTTAAACAGCTTTATATTAAACATACATTGTAATGTTTAAGATAAACGTACTAAAAGTTAAATAATAAAATAGATACAGTCGTGGGCATTATTAACATAGGCATAGGATAGACTTAAATAAAACCGTGAAGCGTGGAGAATAAATTCGTAACTGCAATGAACTCACATCGATTTAAACGCCAAATATTTTTATCAATCACAGTAAAACCGCAATTCCTTTCAATGGCACCAAAATAGGGTGTCCATCTCTTGCCTACAAAGGAGAGTAATTCATCAATCTCGCTTGCAATTAGCCGCGACGCGCGCGCCGTTGCGGAATGTGCCGACAACTTTGCGCATCTAACTTGCTTGCTTTGACGGGTGGCACTAGGAGCTGTATTCTTTGGGAAAAATATAAGAATTTAGTGGTAGACGGTTTTATGTTTTCGGCTGTAAAACGATGTTGTTTGTCATGCCTTGATGAATGATGTGGTTTTTTAATCATTCTTAAATAATTTTTATTTAAAATTCTAATGTTTAAAGTGCTTCTATAAGTAATAAGAATTCTGTAATATGTTGATTAAAGATGTGTTATTTTTTATCAAGGTTGCCAACATCATGTGACATAGGGTATTCATACTTCTATTTTCATGTTTTTTTTATTTTATTTCACAATAGACATTGATGAATAGTTGCCCTCGCTAGCTGATTAGAATAAGTCGATTTCTACGTTTATCTAAAGTGATCGTTAAAACAACTTTCATAAAAAAATATGTTCCCAATGCATTTTCTAGAAATATATTTAGAAATATCAGACTATCCGATTAAATTTTTTACTAAAATTAATGCAATATTATGTAGTCACTACAATTGGCTGGAGTTTGTGTGACCAATGCAATTAGTGTTGGTCCTTTAAGCCGGATGGTACTCAAAGCTTCCTTAATGATGATGACGTAGAACAAAAAGTCATCCACACATTAATGATCTTCAATTATCAACTTTCACACAATGACATAGAGTTTATATTTAACTGCTTAATATCCTGTTCTAAATATGCCTAACTTGTCTAAAATACATAATATTTTTGACCTTGTGCATCAAAATATAAGGTCGGTTTTCCATTTTCAGTGAAGTTTGTTTGTTTGGGTGACAGCCAGAATTCCGATCTCAACCTGGATACTTGCAAATGTCTGATGTGTTTTGATCCCTTAGATGTTACACCTGTGGTAATAAATATTATCCTAGTACCTTTTGAAATATATAAACGAACTTAACTTATGGTTTTATAATTGACTAAAGGATAGTGTGTAAAAGAGCGTGACATGGTTTCGCTTATAGTGAATTCGGGTCATTTAATGCCAAACCATGTCTATCATATTTTCATGCTTTCTGTTTTCAAAAACGTCTAAAATTGTATGCGTTTTACGACATGGTCATCGCGAAATATTTTTGCAAATTTCTTAAGCGTATCAATTTGGACAACCTTTTTTTGATAAAGTTCTACAAAATGGCTTGAAATAGCACTTTCCTGTTCCCTTCTGTAGGTGTCATACGAGGAAAAAACTTTTTATTTCGGGTCTTTTAAATTATTGTCTGATGAAGTAGCTGGAAACCAATCATCAACCATGATTTCCCACTCCCTAATCTACTTCCAAAAATCACAAAGTAACTTCTAACTGCAGCTCCAGCTAACCCTTTTAGGATTCATAGCCGTAACTATAAATAGGAAGGTAGTGGTTAATATAAAGGTGCTGTGTAGTGTCGGCTTAGAATAGCACTACCCCATTTCTTCCGGTGGGTGTACGTAAAAGGCGACTAACGGTATTGGGGCTTTTAAGGGATTTTTGGGCGATGCGGTTGGAGACCCATCACCAAGAACCTTTATTTTACCATCTATTCCCCACGCACCTTCCAAAAGTGGCTGAGGAATTTCTAATTCCTTAGCTCTGGCTACCCCTTTCTTGGGATTTATAGCCGTAACTATAAATTGGAAGGTAGTAGTTAATAAAAGTGGTAAATACTATTTGGTAAGAGAATCTTGTTAAATCCAGTTTGCAGTAGATACTCCAGTTGCCATAGTTTACGTTTCTCTGTTTGAAATGCAAATAAGATGTGCAGGTGCATTCGGATGCAGTCTATAACACCTCTGTCTTTGAATAACATTACAGGAACTAATTGTCAGCCAATGGTATAAGATTAGACATGCACTCGAGGGTTACATACTGTATATCCGAAACTTTTAAACCCGAATATTATTTTACCGAAAACTAATCGCCTTTTTTTTAATTGCCATAATATTGTTTCACCGAAATTTCAAATACCATATTCTTACATTCCAGATTATCGTTTGGTTTTTGTTTTTGTTTACTATCATTTTGATTAACCACTAGAACGGATTCCCATATAATCGAAAACCAGATATACCTTAATTCCGCAATATTGCTTTTCCGAATAATCACTATTCCAAAAAATCATTTTCCATATATTTGAAATACGGATGTATTGAATGATACCTACTGCTATGAATAATTTTGCAGGCATATTTTAAGTAAGTAGTATACCCCGCTTAGTAGTATATCATGCATCAGGTATTTAGGTGCTCGCTCCGCTGCGCTACGCTCGCTCGTTTTATACATAATCTAACCTAACCTAACCTAACTGAATGTAACCTATCTTTTCTTTGTCTGCAGGGGGCTTTTGCCCCCCGACCCCCCCTACATGCAACCAAGCTTGCAAACAAGCAAGCAAGTATACATACAAACAGGCATGCATCCGCGTTCTATTTTTTATAATTTTTCTAACATAAATAATATCTAGTTAAAGAGATTTACGATATGTAAGACTATAGAAAAAGTTACTTCGGTCTTTTAAACCTATGGAATAATGAGATTATAGTAAAAGATATAGTTGGTAAAAGCAAAAAAATCATTTTAATAGTCTGGTTTTAGTTTTTCTGGGAAGTGATACTTCTAGAAAATGTATTTATGTACTAATGAGGTTGTCGAAAATAAAGCATCTGTGATACGTAAATTATGTGAATAGTTTTCGAAATAGTGAATTTCGGATTTGAAATATTCGAATTTTCGAAATGTTACCGCACTCGAGAGACCTAAATTTGAAATCTTATTTAAGATGTAAATCTTCAGATTATGAAACTTTGTAATACAAAACTAAAAAAAATGTTCCATTTTAGTTTTTGCTTATTGTATCGAATGTAAGCACTGGTTTTTTTTTCAATATTTCGATAGACATTCAGCTTTCAGCAATTTATGTTTCAGTTCCTTAGATTCCATGCCGTGTAGTGCCGGCTTAGAATAGCACTACCCCAATTCTTCCGGTGGGTGTATGTAAGAGGCGACTAACGGTATTGGGTCTTTTTATTGGATTTTTGGGCGATGCGGTTGCAGAATGTGACTAAGGAGTTTCTAGCTCCGATTCTCTGGCTACCCCTTTTTGGGATTTATGGCCGTGTGTATATTTAAGTATTTATGTTCCTTAGGTATAAAAATTGCCTTGCGAAGGCAGTTATCCTTCATAGTTAATAAGTCAAACTTAGTTTTCCCCTTTTACGAGCCACCAAAAATATTTTTGCGAAATCCCCACAAACAACCCCAACAGGTAATCTAACCGTGATGTTAAATTCATTGTAAAGTCTCCCTTGTCGATGAGGCGCACCTTAATTAAGGGAGGGTAGTAATAATAACCCATGTTATAATAACCACGTGAATTTTACAGTTACATCCGGATATCCGGTTACAAAGCTTTTGTTATTTACACGGTACTCCAATCGGCGTGTTTACTTTGATTGAACTAGCATTTTAATTTCAAGTGCAAAAGCACTACATTTTGGAAATATGTGCCCATTTTTTTTCACAAAAAAAGGCGATATTTTCAGCGGTATTTATAGTGAACAAAATTTTAGGATATTAAGTAGTCTGCACATTAGCCTAGTTAGGCGCAAATTATTGAATAGTAGATAACTAATTAGCCGCCTATAATTCTAATGCCCTTATCCTAAGCCATACCGATGCAAAATGCCATTATAGGTTATTAGCAGTTCATATGAAAATAAATTAGAATTTGAAAGTGTATCAGTTATTATAGCCACATATATCAAAATATTATTAAGTGTCTCCATATTTACCGAGCTTTTTTTCAATATAACTTATTTGCTTTTTAACTTTTGTAATAGTAACATCACCAACCATTTTTATATTGTATGATCATACGGTTTGACGCGTCATCACGTGGTCGTATCAACAAAAAGAGGATATTTCTGAGCTTAAAACATCGGACAATAGCTCTTCTTCTATGGAAACATATTGTTATCTCCAACACTAAAAATATGTCACTAAATTCAGCTATTCAAAATCTTTGACAGATTTTTCAAAATGTAATTACGATTCAAGTTGGCATGTCTGAAGCAATAAAATGGTACTTGCTTCACAATAATTGTTTGGAGTGGTGATAAAACGTACGTGAATTTCATTACACGAGCCGATTTGGGACCGTTTTATTAGCCTTTAAATGGTGAGAAGGTTTTGTTTCAAATTTAAAAATAGGACTATTAAAGACGTTTTTATTTGGTACTCTTTTATTGGGGGTTTAGAAAAATAATAGTGAAGCCAGATTGCACTATTTTGCTAATCTAAAAAACTGTCTAAGGATTTTGAAATAAACTTATCCCCGACCTAAGCTAGTAGCTTTTAACACATACACACCGGTATAGATGGCGTGAGTGTTGAGTTATGCTGTTTCGGCTCAAAATAGAACTTAACCAATTCTTTCTGTGAGTTGAAAAGAAGTACATACATACATACATATACTCACAGCTATTAATCCCTAAAAGGGGTAGCCAGAGCTGAGAAATTAGAAATTCCTCAGCCACTTTTGGAAGTTGAGTGGTGTAAAGATGGTAGAATAAAGGTTGTTGGTGATGGGTCTCCAACCGCATCGCCCGAAAATCCCTTAAAAAGCCCCAAGTCCGTTAGTCGCCTCTTACGTACACCCAACGGAAGAAATTGGGTAGTGCTATTCTAAGCCGACACTACACAGCTTTCTTGAAAAGAAGTGAGAATCGATATTGGGGCGTTGAAGTGATTGTTAGGTTAATTGGCTAGGAAACCATCATCAACCGTGTTTAATTTTCATAATCTTTACTCAATAAACTTACTTACATAAACTCACGTCTATTATTCAAATAGAGGTGTAGACTATAGATCACCACTTGGCACGATCTCGACATATCTCTTGTGCTTCCCTTATAATCATCATTCTTCTCATACATGCTATTTTATTTGAAAAAATATTAAAATACCCAAAAAAGGCTAAAGGAAACCTAATTCTAAAGTTTTTTATGCCCTAACCCTTTAATGAAATTTAAAGGCGTTAGTATATGTATGTATAAACGTATACGATGCCAGGAATAATGTTTCATATAAACTCGTTTTGAACGTAATAGGCATACAAATTTAGCGTGCATCTACAAGTTGAAGGGCACAAAATTAGTACCCTTAGGACATCACTGTAATGCTCTTAAGTAGCGTCAGACATGTTACATTGAAACTAACACTTTGAGGGCATTCTTTGGGCCTTTCTTAAATGATGAGAGAATATAATGAAAAACTATGTATAAAACCATTTTATTTGTCAGCAATGCGCTCTGTAGGGTCAGCTTTGAGAAGCACTTATTATTTAGAAAGAAAGAAAGAAAGAAAACATTTATTCATTGCTCCATACAAAGAAAAGCAGCATTTCTGTAGCTATCTCGTTCATTTTTGTATACATTCTTGGGTCATGTCATTAGAGTCCCGTCCGCAACATTACTTACTATAGTTAATATCCGCTCCCTTTTAAATGTCAAAAGTAGCTGGTCAATTTGTATTTCTAAATATGGCTACTCCTTTTTAAGATTAGATTTACAGCTATGAGTATAATATAGATAGGTTGGTATTAAATATGAAGTTGCTATGAAATGAATCAAAAAATCGTTCCGTTTGTTACATTAGAAATATTTTAGATTTTTTTAAAATGGATTAATTGGTTAATGTACAGAGAGTTTACAATCCGTCCTTTTGCAAAGTATATCATTTTACGTTATTACCATTAATTGGAAATCTATTGAAATTGTAGTTTATTGGAAGTTTACCAGCAGCGTATTCCAATCTGGGCAAAGTTGGATCACTTGAGGCAACACTGTCTCTCTTGCCAACTTGAAATCTCATTGTCTACTTAGCAACTTATCCGGATTGATGAACTGTTCTTATACTGCATATGTAGATAAATATATGCGTCTATGAACTTGTTTATATAGCTCCATGGAATAGTCTGAAATTTATAGAAATTATTATATTACATACTTTAAAATTTCAGATTATTCAAATGACCAAGAGTGCTTGATTTTTAATTTCGCTAAATAGGCAAATTTCACAATAATTTTTATCATTATTCTGTTCTGCCCTATCATTTTCATAGTTAAAATCTAAGCATAATAAATATTCAATAGAAAAGATAAGCTCTAAATAAGTTGACAGAACTGTATATAAAACTTTTCCATAAAACAGTTTAAATCTTTATTAATGACTAGTGGATCGTCCCAGCTTCGCACGGGTAGCGTTGTTTTTTTAAATATCTGAGGTTTCTTTCTTCAGTCACTGCTCAAGCATTGTGAAATTCAGCGTAATGTTTTCAATTTATTAAATTTATAGCACTCCCTTAACAGTGTAGTTTGGTGATTTTGAATGCGCTTTAATGAAAGGTTCAGTATTTCCGTTTAATAGCAAATTTTGGAATAAAACGCCATGAAGTGTTTATAACAATCTAAAAAATAGTCATTACGTTATGAATGATGCAACTACTGGCGCCATCTAGTATGTTATATGTAAATTAGTAAAGATTTGGTTTCGATCACGGGCGCGATGGCTTATTTTATGTATAATTTCGGTGTTTGTCTATCGATTTCTATGATTCTTTTTTTATTGAATAGGTA
The DNA here is from genome assembly GCA_963576735.1 of Bedellia somnulentella. Classification (NCBI taxonomy): domain Eukaryota; kingdom Metazoa; phylum Arthropoda; class Insecta; order Lepidoptera; family Bedelliidae; genus Bedellia; species Bedellia somnulentella. The sequence continues at coordinate 3,141,058 of OY755173.1, forward strand.
ATAATGTTACCTTTTTTAAATTAGGGATAAGTGAGAGGTTTACAAACGTAAGAGTAAACAAATATAATCAGGATGTTCCGTACTGCTAAGCTATCAGGAATTACACGTGTTATTGTGAGTCAACAGTAAAAGATAGACATATACTGTTGAGAATTTTTTTTTAGATAATTTTATGAAGAATATTTTCGCCACACATGATTTCTATGTAAGTTTAACCATTAAGGCTGCACATGCGACGGAAGCTTAAAAAATGGAGTAACTTCTCCCGTTTTCCCCAAATTTCCCAAAATTCCCCTTTACTTCTCTGCTGGAAAGTATACAAAAACCTGCGCAGGAGTATCAAGAATAATTGTACCAAGTTTCGTTAAAATCCGTCGAGTAGTTTTTGTTTCCATAAGGAACATACAAACCGACAGACAGACAGACAGACAGACAGACAGACAGACAGACAGACAGACAGACAAAAATTTTACTGATTGCATTTTTGGCATCAGTATCGATCCCTAATCACCACCTCATAGTTATTTTGAAAATATATTTCATGTACAGAATTGACCTCTCTACAGATTTATTATAAGTATAGATCAGTCTACGAAAAAAAAGTTTGATACGTTGTGTAACAGGCCAACTTACACATAATTTTCTTATCACACTACACTTTCACTTGCTACCTCACTCTTTGTACCAATCGTGTAATACATGGATTACACTGACCCGTCTTTTGACCATTCATCGGTAAGTCTGAACCATGTATTTACTATTAGAGTCATTTACATTCCAATAAAAATATAGCTGTTCTATTATTATCACGTTTTATAATAAATAAGAAATAGAGACTTGTAATAATGTATACATTATACATTACTTATATGTTTGAGTATAGTTCAATCTCTAAAGTCAATACATTTGAACTAAAATCGATCGAACTAAACTCAAAGTAAATATATCCGAGTTTGTAATGGGATCGTTTCGCTCCACCAAAGTCTGTGCGATCATAAAGTGCTAAGAAAACACAATGAATCGATAGCCACGGTATGGGCGATTTTCGGAACCATTAGATAATTTAAATAGATAAGTTTCATTAAAAGCCAATGGACGTCCTCTGCTGGGCCCAATTTCATATTTTTTGGGTATGATAGTCATGGTATAACTTATGATTTATAGCCGTATTATATTTGTTTGTATTTTTTACGCCGCATTTTGAGAAAATACATACATACATACATATACTCATGCCATTATTTCCCATTGGGGTAGGCATAGACTATTGATCGCCACTTTGTACGATCCCGGCAAACCTCTCTAGCTTCGTTTACATCCATTAATGTTTTCATACATGCTCTTTTATTCTTCATACTTCGGACGCCGGCCTTTTTGAACACACACTCTATTAGTAATAATTATGTTTTCAAACTGATCACCTGATTTCTCTAATAGGGTGATAAATTAAAATTTATAACACCAAGTCATTTACAAGATCATACGCTTGCTTTAAGAATACATGTGTTTCCTATGATTTTTACGAGTATTCAATTGTTTGAAACACACCTTTTCGGACCATACTTACTTATACTCACACTCATTATTACCTATAGAGGTAGGCAGAGACTATCGATCGCCACTTAGCACAATCTTGACAAATCTCTCTCGCTTCCCTTATTTTTCGGATCCAAAAAACCTTATCGCTACTACCATGGCCTTTGGCACTGTTCAAAGAAAAACATATATAATATATATCAACTATATTACAGTTTCATCTCCGTTATAACATCAATAAACATGAATCAAGCTTCCATCTTCATTACCCAAATGAAACAATTCACACCCTTATATTACGCGGAGATGTATAGCGCATAATTCATATAAGGGGCTGAAAAAATGGGCTGTCCAGTAATAATATAATAATAACTAGCTAGCCAAATGAAATATGCTGTGAATATATTTATATCTTTAAATGGCGGAGCAAACTTCAAAACTTTTTATGCAAGGAGATAACTTTATCCACAATGAGATATAATATTTTTATATAAATAGACGCAACTATCACTTATTTCAGAAGTTATCTAATAATTATAAATGTTTTAAAAAAAGGACTTTTGAATTAGCAAGAGAGATTTGGCAGGATCGTACAAAGTGGCGATCGGTAGTCTTACTTACTTACTTACTTATACTCACGTCCATTATTCCCATTGGGGTAGGCAGAGACTATCGATCGCCACTTAGTACAATCTTGACAAACCTCTCTTGCTGCCCTTACATTCATTATTCTTCTCATACATGCTCTTTTATTCTTCTCACTTCGGACCCCCGCCTTTGACTACCTTAATGAAAACAACGAGCGTGAGCATATGTAAGTATTTTTTGTCGAAGTTCTGAAGTGCTGTGTAGTGTCGGCTTAGAATAGCACTACCCCATTTCTTCCGGTGGGTGTACGTAAGAGGCGACTAACGGTATTGGTGCTTTTAAGGGATTTTTGGGCGATGCGGTTGGAGACACATCACCAACAACCTTAATTTTACCATCATTTCCCCACTCAACTTTCCAAAAGTGGCTGAGGAATTATTAATTCCTTAGCTCTGGTTACCCCTTTTAGGGATTTATAGCCGTGAATATATGTATGTTTGTATGTACAAAGTGGCGATCGGTAGTCTCTGACTACCTTAATGAAAACAACGAGCGTGAGCATATGTAAGTATTTTTCGTTGTAGTACTCGTAACTTCACTGCCATTTTGGAAATGAACATCTGACAGGGACCTATCTTTCAGATATTCATAAATTTCGCAGCGGGATAATTTTCTGCAGCCCACTAAGTTCATTAATCAATTATCCTTTGTCAGTGTTCACGGGGTAAACAGAGACGATTAATAAACATGTGAAATGATGTCTATATTCGAAGACGTGTGAAAAACTACCGAAAACCATTCATTGCCTTCGTCATATCTCTTCCGGTCCATTAGTTAGAGTTGGTGAGCGGAAGGAGGTTGCGGTTATCAATAACGAAGAACGCAATACAAAGTGGTTTAGTTATTATTTATGATGATTAACTTAGGTTAAACAAAGTTAGGTTAAAATAACATTTTTGATATTGTTTATTTCCAGTAATTTAATTAAATAATAATTTTAGCAATTTCATATTTGTCTCTTTGAGATTAAAAGGTTTATTTTACTATGTAATAACTACTTAATTTTTTTTTCAAAGAGGTTTTGGTAAGAAAAAATGCGATAATTGTATATTTTTCATATTCCACGTGCACAAATTTGTACTTAAGATTAAATTGCATAATTCAATTCTCTTACCAAAACTCTCCTTCAAAACATAAATTTCAATAACCCACGAAACAACGGAACAATCAATCGCCAAATACCAAAATTCTGTCCCCTATAGCTGAAACTGTGACGTCCCAAAGTTCGGGTGTTGGCGCCACCGCTGTCTGGGTCACGCTGGCGCCGAACTGCCTCCTGGTATCAACATCATATTGGGAATCCGGGACACGCTGTATATGCGTTTGTCAATTGTATCTGGTTTCGGACGAAAACATTTAGTTTTTCACACATTTGTTGGAAATTTGGGACACGCTGTATATGAGTTTGTCCATGGTTTGGAGGAAAAAGTCAGAATGAGGTTTTTAGGGATTAAGTTTGTTGAGATATAAACTAATTGAATAAAAGGGGTTGCTTAAGTGAATGGGTGAACTTTATGCAAAGCATAAAATTAAAATACTAATATGTTATCATGAATGTAGATAAGTGGCCGTGATAGCTCAGTGGGTAGAACACCGCTTATCGTGCTGACGATGATAGTTCAAATCCCAGGTCGGGCCTTCACAAATTTGACATTTCTAAAGGCATATGGGTATTAAATTTATCATGGTTGTTAACAGTCAGGGAAAAAATCCTGAGAGAATTCACTTGGTTAACTGAACAAGTTGTCATGTGACAGAGTATTCGTAGAAAACGGAGATAGACCTCACCCTATCACGTGAGTACAATGTTGGTATTCAAACATGGGTCTGAATACCAACCAGGTAATAATAGCACGTGATGTTGAGAATTACTAGTACCTCTGCCAACACCTTTGGGGATATGCGGCGTGAACGATTGAGTTTAAGTTTTGAGATTTTTACAATAAAATTGAGGTTGGTGATGCGTCTATTTTTTGACCTTATAAGAGCCTTAATCAACTTGTACGAAGCCCACAAAAAAAATGTTAGTAGCTAGAGCTATTCTAACCCCGCCCTACACAGCTAAAATAGATAAAAATATATATTTTCAGTTACTAAATTATTATGTAAAACTAAAGCAAAATTCTTAGAAATAGTTAGGCAAATAATAATGAATATTCCTATGCTTTTAACATATGGAAAACTGTGTCCTACAGAGATTTCCCGGGAATTTAATTATTTTGAAGCGAAGTCATCAAAACTGACTGTATAATTCATTACTCTCATGTGAGGCTGTACCTCTATTCACCGCACTTCATATTTGATGAGCTTTTGAAACTGTTAACCGGCTTTTCAGTATCCATGTTTGATTATTTAACATGTATTTACTCGTATTTATCAAAATCGCCACAACGTTGTTGAGTCGGTTACATAATCATTTCAAACTTTATTATATCTAATTGTATTTATTTTTAAAATAAAAATAATTAGAAATCATTTATTATTTGCTACTATACATACACATAATAAAAATACACCAGACACATGACAAAAATGTTTATATCGTAAAATACAGAAGAAAGATTTGTTTGGCTGAATGAATAGGCTCCGAAACCTGTCAACTGATTTAAGAAATTCTTTCATCAAAGCTTCAAAAGGAATGTAGGCTTTGCTATATATCACCGTGCTAAATCTCGTGGCGGGTGGGGAGGTTTCTCGACATCAGGAGTAAGTATATAAGAAAACACTATCCTCGCAAAGGTGAGGCGGCCCAACAGTTAAATAAATATACAGAAACATACATACATACATATATGCTGCTGGCGACGCCGGCGGCGCGCACTAACTTGCTGCGCGACAGTGCGCTCTCTCGAGCCATCATGTCCCTGAATCAGGTTGCGGAGCAAGTTGATATATTTTCGTGTTCTTCAACGGAATTTAAAGATGCATGTCTAAAAATTTTATGTTAAAATAGATTTAAGTTTTAGTAAATTTGAACATTTTTTTTTTTATTAGTAGATTATATTAAAATTTTTGTATTGTGTGTGTATTAATTTGAAACATGATCGAATTAGGTATATACCTGTAATGTTTATGTTTTTATAAATAAATAAATAAATATACTCACGGCTGTAATTCCCTAGAAGGAGTAGCCAGAGCCAAGGAGTTTTAAATTCCTCAGCCACTTTTGGAAGTTGAGTGGGGAAAAGATAGTAAAATAAAAGTTTTAGTGATGGGTCTCCAACCGCATCGCCCAAAAATCCAATAAAAAGCCCCAATACCCTTAGTCGCTTCTTACGACACCCGTGGGTAGAAAGGGGTAGCGACATTCTAAGCCGGCACTACACGGCAAAAATATACAGAAACCACAATAAAACATAAGTGTTAAGAGATGTTCGAAATCATTTTATACTAAAATGTGCAAGCATTAGTAACTTTATTGGTCAAATTCTATTTCAAACTTCAAAGGCAGGAATACTAGCAATACAATACTATTGGGACCCTGGCCAGACGAGAAACATGAATATTGGGAACTAACCTGGCAATACTTTGACAGGACAGGACAAAGGGGGTAGCTTCGACCAGTTTTGTTACAAACTTTAGGAAGAAAGTTTTAAAACGTTTATTTGTGCTTGTTTCAGGTAATAGTTTGAGATATTTGTATTCATCATGGTGTTTTAGTAAGTATATTTAAAAATAACTTATCGATATTAGCTGTGTAGTGTCGGCTTAGAATAGCACTACCCCATTTCTTCCGGTGGGTGTACGTAAGAGGCGACTAACGGTATTGGGGCTTTTTAAGGGATTTTTGGGCGATGCGGTTGGAGATTCTACCATCTTTTCCCCACTCAACTTCCAAAAGTGGCTGAGAAATTTCTAATTTCTCAGCTCTGGCTACCCCTTTTAAGGATTTATAGCCTCACGGCTATAAATCACGTATATGTATATATGTATGTATTTTATAACTTGGTAACAATATTTTATACATTACCATCCGCATTCATGTGTTAAATGTTTTGTGTTGTATTGTCTAGTTCCACTATAACAGTGTGTACTTCTAACATGTGATGGCTTGTCCCTAACAAGAACCCAGATTTGAGTCATAACATCCTGTCACATGAATCGCGTTTATCTACAACAGATCAACCCAATTAATTTATACGACTGGCCCAAACATTATTGCCCCTTCTAAATGGCTCTTTAAGGGATGTTTGTGATGCTTAGCCAAAGAATCAATAGTCTAGCGCAGATATGATACGGGTTTGAAATGTCTTGGTATTGTTCGTATCCATTGTGTTCAGTTGTATGGGCTGCTGTTATGTCCATTGTTGCTTTCGTTTATGTATCCTCAGGTCTATTTGTAGCCGATTTAGTAATACCAAGGGATTTCAGCTGTAATTTCGTTCATATTTGATATTAGCAAAATGTATTCTAATAAATTTTAGTTGTTATATATAATCTTTGTAGCACAAACAAAGGCTTTCAATAGCTCTATCCTATTTCTTCTCACGAATGGATGAGTCACAACCCATCACCATTTTAAAGCTTCAAGGAGATATAATCTATACTTATAATAAATCTGTAGAGAGGTCAATTCTGTACATGAAATATATTTTCAAAATAACTATCAGGTGATGATTAGGGATCGATACTGATGCCAAAAATGCAATCAGTAAAATTTTTGTCTGTCTGTCTGTCTGTCTGTCTGTCTGTCGGTTTGTATGTTCCTTATGGAAACAAAAACTACTCGACGGATTCTAACGAAACTTGGTACAATTATTCTTCATACTCCTGCGCAGGTTTTTGTATACTTTCCAGCAGAGTAGTAAAGGGGAATTTTGGGATATTTTGGGAAAACGGGAGAAGTTACTCCATTTTTTAAGCTTCCGTCGCGTGTGCAGCCTTTATGGTTAAACTTACATAGAAATCATGTATGACGGAAAAATTCTGCATAAAATTATCAAAAAAAAAATCCTTAACAGTTTATGTCTATCTTTTACGGTTGATTCACAATAACACGTGTAATTCCTGATAGCTTAGCAGTTCGGAACATTCTGATTATATTTTTTTACTCTTACGTTTGTAAACCTCTCACTCATCCCTAATTTAAAAAAAGGTAACATTATTACCTATTCAATAAAAAAAGAATCATAGAAATCGGTAGACAAACACCGAAATTATACATAAAATAAGCCAGTGCGCCTGTGACCAAAACCAAATCTTTACTAATATAAAAATAAATAAATAAAATAAGATTTTTTAGATTGTTATGAATACTTCATAGCGTTTTACTTAACTTCAACTCAACCTGAAATTTTGCTTAATAACGGAGATATTGAATCGTTCATCAAAGCGCATTCAAAATTACAAAGCTACAATGTTCAGGAGTGCTATAAATTCCGATCATTGGGCTAAATTTCACAAAGGGCGAGCAGTGATTGAAGATACCTCAGATATTTTTAAAACTACGCTACCCTTGCGAAGCTGGGCCGATCCACTAGTGGTTAAATAAAGGATTGAGGGTAATAGGTTTACTAACCGCAATACCTAAAAACTTTTTAAAGATTTGCAGAATTATTTGAAAAGAAAAAACTTTATTCACCTCTTGAGGACATAAACAATGCATAACACCCAATTAAAAAACAGACTTTAATAATACAGCAACAAGAAAGAACTTATAAACTAGAAGAAAACTAAAAAAATAATCTATACTTATAATAAATCTGTAGAGAGGTCAATTCTGTACATTAAATATATTTTCAAAATAACTATCAGGGGGTGATTAGTGATCGATACTGATGCCAAATATGCAATCAGTAAAATTTTTGTCTGTCTGTCTGTCTGTCCGTCTGTCTGTCTGTCTGTCTGTCTGTCGGTTTGTATGTTCCTTATGGAAACAAAAACTACTCGACGGATTTTAACGAAACTTGGTAGAATTATTGTTCATACTTGTTCATACTCCTGGGCAGGTTATAATGTACTTTTCAGCAGAGTAGTGAAGGGGAATTTTGGGAAAATTTGGGAAAACGGGGGAAGTTACTCCATTTTTTAAGCATCCGTCGCGTGTGCAGCCTTAGTGGTTATAGTTACATAGAAATCATGTATGGCGGAAATATTTTACATAAAACTTTCTAAAATATATCCTTCTGCAGCATATGTCTATCTTTTATGGTTGACTCATAATAACACGTGTAATTCCTGATAGCTTAGCAGTTCGGAGCATTCTGATTATATTTGTTTACTCTTACATTTATAGTTCTCTCATTCATCTCTCATTTAAAAAAGTTTACATCATTACCTATTCAATAAAAAAAGAATCATAGAAATCGGTATAGAATAACCAAACTTATACATGAAATAATCTATCGCGCCCATTCGTCGCACGTGAATGCTATAAGGATATTTTTTTAGTAATGGTTGCGCGCGCAAAAGATACATTTACTCCCGGTATGTATGCAAAGTTTGTAACTCTGATTGTTTGTTTGCGGAGATACTGAACCGTTCATTAAAGCGCTTTCACAATCACAAAACTACACTATTCAGGAATGCTGTGAATTGCACTAAATTTCACAAAGGTCGAGCAGTGATTGAAGAAACCTCAGATATTTTTAAAACTACGCTACCCGTGCGAAGCTGGGCCCGATCCACTAGTAATTAATAAAACACAGAACTGTATTTGAATGATATGTGGAAAGAGATATGGTAGTATTATTCTCTGAATAGTTACCATACAATATTCATCAAACAAAACATATATACATACATACATATACTCACGGCTATAATTCCCTAGAAGGGGTTGCCAGAGCTAAGGAATTATAAATTCCTCAGCCACTTTTGGAAGTTGAGTGGGGAAAAGAATAACAAAAGAAAAGAAGAACAAAAAAAAGTATATAATATAGTAGTTACCTATAGTAAAGTAAAAACATTATAGAAGAAGGGATTTCTAACTTACTATTGAATAGAGATTTATGCAAATGAGCGTAGCTAGGACACAAAGCAGAGCATGCGCTAGCACTAATTAGCTGATAAAAGTACCCGGGGTTTGTGTTACAGCTCCGTGCAACGACCCCACGGTTTCACAATGAACTTGTGTTTTAATACTAGAATAATGTTATAAAAATAATTATTAATAAAACAAATCATGACTAAAAAGTTTTGTTAAAAATATTGTCTTATGTTTGCGCTACTAATCATGATTGAATGAAAAGTAATAATAATTAGTAATAAGTATTATTCGGATATTATTATTTACTAGTGGATCGTCCCAGCTTCGCACGGGTAGTGATGTTTTTTTAAATATCTGAGGTTTGTTTCTTCAGTCACTACTCAAGCATTGTGAAATTCAGCGCAATGTTTTCAATTTATTAAATTTATAGCACTCCTTAAACAGTGTAGTTTGGTGATTTTTAATTGACGGTTTAATGAACGGTTCAGTATTTCCGTTTAATAGCAAATTTTGGAATAAAACGCTATGAAGTATTTATAACAATCTAAAATATAAATCATTACGTGTTGTAGGATGCAACTACTGGCGCCATCTAGTATATTATATGTAAATTAGTAACGATTCGGTTTTGGTCACGGGCGCGATGGCTTATTTTATGTATAATTTCGGTGTTTCTCTACCGATTTCTATGATTCTTTTTTTATTGAATAGGTAATAATGTTACCTTTTTTAAATTAGGGATGAGTGAGAGGTTTACAAACGTAAGAGTAAACAAATATAATCAGAATGTTCCGAACTGCTAAGCTATCAGAAATTACACGTGTTAGTAGGTAAAGATTGGGGAGTCTAGATCAATTCACCCTCGCTTCGCTCGGGTGAATTGATCTAGTCCTCCCCAATCTCTCGCTGCTTTTCATCAAAATTATATTTATTTCTGAATTTCTATTTGCAGATCGTTCTAATTTTGCAGATCAATTCAAATCTGTCTAGTCCCTCCAATCTTTAAGTGCCTTTTTTCCACCAAAAGTATTTGTATTTTATCCGTTGTCTAATTTCACTCAATCTTTATTGAACTTATGCTACTTTTTGTTATTGTTTCAATCTGTTTCCGCTTTTAGAAATATTCAACATGCTACCTGTTTTGTTATCATTTTAGTAATTATAACATAAACCACCATATCACTAATCTTTTCGTTTAGGTACATTGTGTGTGTGTATCATTGTTTCTGATAGGAACTATCTGGTTATTATTTTGGTTATTATAATTGCAAAAGGAACAAGAAATATAAATAAAATACATTCGTGCTTTAAAATTTATATAATATTTTTTAAAATACACCATTTTCGTAAACATGTTACATTTCGTAACGCACAAGTAGCGGAATGATGAATACAATTATGAATATCATTACTTAACTTAAATTCTTCATACAATCTTAACAAACTAGGACAATTCATCTCTTCTAAATTAATAACATCTTTATAGTCCAATAATATATCTTTAATCCAATTCACTTTTTCAGTACCTTTGCAATAAACAGTTTTATCAAACAAAAAACTAACAACTAGTGTCAGACACTTTTCATAAGTAACAAAGCCTTCGTTCCAATTCATTTGTTTGTTTCTTTCTATCCACCTTATTTGCTTTCTTTCTGTATCTGATAGTCTATAGGATGGAAAAGGTGACTTTACCAAAAATACTTGCATTTGATTATTACATGCGATTGCAATTTCTTTTAAAATAAATTGGTTGTCATCTTTCCTGAATCCTTGCACGTCTACAATGGCTATAGATGTCATGATATTTTTCGCACTATGTTACTTAACGGTCGATACTCTACAAGGCGATCGTTAATAATTAAACAGTAAGCACTAGTATCCTTAGGAATATCGATTAAACTTTCGATTTCCAGTCGAACATCGACAGGGCCCGTTTTTAAATTTTCGTTTTGCCTTGAGCAATCTATTACAAATATTGGAGCTTTTACTTTAAATTCTTGGTAATCAAGCAGCGGGTCCACTGAAATGTTATAAAATGACTGACGAAATTTAGTGTACATGTCATATAATATACTGTACTTGTTTTCATCAAACTTTAGATTAAGTGCATCATAAGGATAGTAATAAGAATTTAAAAACAATTTAATGTTCGTTAAATTACAGTGATCGAAAAAGGTGCTCTCACGCGTCTTATTATTTTTCCGACTAGTTTGTAATCCAAATATAACGTAACGAGGCTTTTCTAATTGTGAAGTTGTTTTTATAGCCCACGAATGTTTTGTAGTTTGAGGCAATAATGGATACTCATACAGATCCCAATTCCTGAATGCAATTTGAACTGCTTTGTCTTTTTCCAAATGTTTTAACAATGTAAGCCTTTGCTGATCTGATACTTTGACATGAGGCATTCGCCACTGTACCTTTTGCAAATTAAGATTTAAAATTTCACCATTATTTAATACTACGCTGTTTAAATTTGTGCTGCTTCTGTTAAGTATAAGTTCATGCTTACAATTTATGATAATTTTTTTATAATCTTCAGCAAAACCTAGTAATTTATTCAATGGTAAAAGAACACAAAATCGACCATCTTGTTCTGGAAATCCATCCACTTTCCACCCCCACATTTCAGCGGCTTTGCTTTCTCCACTGTTCATGGATACTAAAGATTTTAATGTAGTTGTTATTCCAGCATTTTTGATACGATCTATCTCAACACCATTCATTTCATATCTAATATCTTGAAATAAAAACGATATGGCATTATTTGTTAATTTAACATTTTTTTTTATCATTGTACTATCTTTTTCTTTTACTTGCACAAGGAAACTTCCTTCAATATATATTGCACTTGCAGAAGGTAATAGATAAATATCTTGCTGATGAATAGGTATGCGAATTTCATCATTTTCGTTAAAACTGTTGTTATACGGATTATATGTATGAACTTCATAACTTTCGATAGAATTATCGAATTGTGGATAATCAGATATCTGAAGGACAGTCATACTTTAAACCCAATTGCTTGAAGAAATACTCTATTACTTTTTGAGATTTTAATGTTTTGTTTTTTATTTCCGTGACTGAACCGTTTGACAACCCGCTTGATAGTGGTATTATTTTTATTTTTACCTTGTATTTTATAAGCACTACCATAATCGTTATATACAATCATCTTAATTTTCGCAAGTGAAGACACAACTGTATATTTTCGTTTATGAAATCAATCAGTTTTCCTTTTACATCCAAAACCCTAACTGTTATTGACGAAATATATCGTTTTCTTATTGGAAAGTAAATTACGGTTTTCGGAACTTCAATCAATTGATGTCCTGACGGAATATTTAGCACAAACTCATGGATTATATGTGTGGGTTCACCGTTAGTGTATGAGCCCTGTATGAGATCACTTTCTATCTGTATCACAGACACTGGAAGAATGTTTATAGGGTGAGTCGATTCATGCCATTTATAGGGTTCTAAAATCGTTTCTGAAAACCCCAATAATGAACCTATACTATTTTTAACTTTTAAATTAATTGATTTTGTACAAAATAGAGAACACTTAAAAGTATTGTTGTTAGGTTGAATGATTAACTGGCAGTCTTTTATTTTAGATTTGAGATATTCTTGTATATCAAATAGATCGTAGGTACCAATAGGAATTTCAACGACTTCATTATCGCCGTAAGAAAATATATTATTGTTTTCATGAATATTAGGAATTGTATTAAAAGTCGAAAAATATAATAAACCACACTCATAATTACTATCTAACATTAAGGGAGGATTAAATTCACATTGAAGTATAGAAGTGTTGCCTGTGATGGTTAATGTTAAAGACATCGTGATGAACTAAACCTTTTTTTCAACTCGTTCCTTATTTATCTATCTAGATTCCCAAAATGAAAATAAGAATTTCAAACATAAATGACCACATATATACGGATGAGTTTTTTGTTCATTATCGTAATTGTAAAATATATTCGATCCTATATATTTTACTAATTCTTCAGGGGGTTTTAAATTTCCATAACTATCAAAATATTCTACATAGTTGCCACATTTTGCGTAGGCTACCCAATGAGTTCCCGAATTTTGAGATATATCGAGATTGATAATACCACATTCTTTTTTTAATGGTTTCCTAGGTAATTCATCTCTCATAAATACTCCTCTAAAATGCGGAATGTGCTTGCTAAAATTAAGTAAATCAATATTAGTAAGCGCCCTTTTAGGTAGCCTCGAAACTAGTTTTTTCCATTCACATAAATTTTTAAACCATCACTATGTTCTCTAAGACGAAGTCCTTTTCCAATGTACAACTCTTCCATTTTTTGATTATGTCTTTTAAGTTCTTGCAAGCGCTCTTTAGCCGATTTTGTGACATTAATAGCTCTAGCAATGCCGGCTGCACCACCAGCCAAGCCTCCCACAGCAGACAATCCGGCAAATATTGGTATCAAGGGTAGAAACCCTCCAACTTTTGGAACAGGTATTACTCGCGGAACATTTACAGGTGTGTTTGAATCTGAGGTCAATTCGTTTGCAATAGCAACAGCTAAGTCTATGGCTGCCTTTTTACAAGTAGGCTTGAATTTCTTAATATGTTTCTTTGTAAGAGAAACAATGTTTTTAAATGTTTTCTTGATTCCAGTACCAGTTTTAAGTTCTTTTTTGTATGATGCATTCTCACGTTTTCTAATTTTATTAATTTTTGTTTTTTTTAGTGTCTTCCTTAGCATTTTTATTTATCTTTTAATATAAAGGGAATAATTACTACTCTTTCTTCCAAGTCTCGAACATAAATGAGATGAAATAGATCGTTATTTACTTATAAAACTCTTGATTTATGTATCCAACTGTTTTCTTCAGCAGGTAAACCCAACCATTTTACTAGTAATTTGTCACCTTTCTTTTTTATTACATTTTCAATGAGATAAACGTTTGGATATAAAGTTTTTTGTAATTCTTGAGGATAAAATGAACCCAAAATGGGTCGATGTCGTGCATCTTTTAAAAGATATGTATACGGATTCGTATTCTGTACTTTACTAATCCTAAATATTTCAGTCGACCAATTCGGAGTGAATCCTTTTTCAAATGTTCCTTTATATTTACTAATACGGACATTGTCTCCTACGTTAAGTTTTGATATACCTTGTTTTGATCTTTCATTTGATTCTAATTTCCTATATCTATCTAATACAGTTTTCTTAACATTGATATTAACTTGACTTGGTTTGAGCGCGATTGTTCTATGAACAGTATTATTGTATGATTTTATTAATTTAGAAAGAACATTATTGCACCATAAATAACTACCTTGTAAACTAAACTGCTTGTACATTTTACCTTTAATGGTCCTTATAAATCTTTCTACAATGGATGCCTTTTTGGTAGAATATGTAGAATAATGATTTATTTTATATTGATGTAGTAACTGTTTCAATTTCTTGTTGTAAAATTCAGTTCCTAAATCTGTTTGCAAATTTTTTGGAATGCGACCTTTGTTTAACAAATTTTGAAACGCAAGTGTTATACATTCCATACTCTTTTGTTTTAAGGGGTAAGCCCAAGCGTACTTAGAAAAGGTGTCAATTACTGCTAAAATATATTTGTAGCCAGAATTTTTATTAGAAAAAGACTGCATATCTATAAGATCAGCTTGCCATAGATCATCTATGTCCTTCATTACAACGTGTCTTCGAGGAAAGTTTTTTCTTGCTTGTTTATGAATTTCGTTAACCACACTTTCTTTGCTCATTTTTTCTTTATTTTCGCGGAATTCGCATCTAAGTGTTGTTGAACGCTATATATATCCCTTGTTAATTCTTTTGTAGCCTGTGTAAAGTTTTTACTTATTGTCTTGAGTTGAGAAGATAATGTGTCAAAAATTGTGTCAACGTAATGTTTAGTTGCACAGTCTTGAGAATCGATTGGTGCTCCGATGTTTTTAATAATTTTATTTTTAGCATCTAAGCTGCAATCTTCTGTTAAATCAATACAGCGCTCATGATACACAGCTTCAATATTTTTTTGTTTTTTAAAAATATGATGCCCAAACTTGTCAACGTTCATGATTGACTTTCTCGAATTGACTAGTTGAGGAATCATGCTGCAAGCTTTATTTATTCCTTAATAATGCCCGCTTCCTTTAATTCTTCTACAATAGAGATTATTTCATTATCATGGTTTGTATTGCCAGCATTTTTTGAAGCTAACAAGACTTTTAATCTATCAATTAGTTCGTTGGGATCATCCCAGTATATAAAATCCGTATTCGGTCTATATTTTTTCAAAATCTGTAAATTACCTCCTTCCTTACATTTATCAAATTCAGAAAAAAGAGGTTTTATAATACTCAGATATTTCATTCCAGCGTTTCCTAATATTTGTCCTGAAGATGTAAATCCCCTTTTATGTGCATGTGTATGAACCAAAATATCTTTATACACAAGTTTATCTTTTTCAGCAATTAAACTTTCGTCGGGCCTATTTTCAAATAATAGTTGTTTCAGTCCTGGTGTCACTTCATAGCTTTTCTTATTTATGCTGAGAATTGTATAATTATTAGAAGGATTTGATCCATATGATTTTAACGTCACCGGGGTATTTCCGATCATTAAATTGTTTCCTTCTGTTCTGACGCCGTATGTAACATTGTAGTTTTTAGCCATATTTCGAGGAGAATTGCTAGACATTTCATTTGTCATGTTACTCTTCAACTTGATTTGTGAGGTAAAGTCTGGCGATATTATAGGAGTTGCCATATTTTCTTTATCTAGCGTATTATAAGAATAAGGCGAGTCTGCAATTGCTTTATGAGTTTCTAATTTGACTGACGATTTGCTATCTAGTATGTCGTTTTCATTAAACTGATCTTCATTATCCGAATTGTTTTCGCTAACGCTTGTAATATTTTCATCAATATGATCAGTAAGTTTAGAAATCTTAGAATTTTCTTTGTTTGGAAAGGTATTAAGCGTGATCATAGCTTCTAATGGTCCTGTTATTGGTTTCAATCTTTTACACTGCTCAATTTCTAAATTGTGGTCTTCTTGACGCATTTGCTTTAATTTATTTTTAATACTTTGTACTGATTTTATTAATTGTTTCTTTATATCTGTTTCCATTATTAAACGCCAATTTTAACAAACTACTGCTAATTGATACAGTTTATTTTCGATTGAATTTAGTTCCCATAGTTCAAAGTATTTATATTTTATTCAAATTTCACAAACACATCGAATGTTTTCCGATACCTTCCATTATTTAGTTCACAGTCTTTGTTTATTATTAAACATGAGTATGGATCTTTCCAAATACGAGCAGCTAGTAATTTAAAATCGATCCAACTGAGATCAGAACTTACATGTTCATCGTAAATATGTTTTAAATTTATATCATCCTGTTTAAAAATAATCAATAAATTTGCATTGTCTCGTATAAGTTGTTTAGGTATTTTAGAGTAGGTCTGTGATAAGTAGAAACAGTCTATATTTTTATGACGTCCCATGGAAAAGAAATTGCGTATGTTAGTTTGATTTTCGCAAGTTACATCATCGAAAATAATAATTGATCTTTCTAAGGCTTCATTAGGTGATATCACATCTTCTTTATTTTGAAACATAAATAATTTGACATTAGGAATACTTTTAAGAACTTCTTCTAAAAATTTATACTTTGGTTGAAACGTTGTTTTCGAATAAATATAAATGTTTCGAAATTTTAGTCCATTTTCGTTTAGTAAAGACTAATCATAATATTTGTCTTACCGCAATTTGAGGGGCCGCATATAATACTGCGAATGGAATTAGGTAACAGTATACTGTGTCTACAAGTCTTTACAGAGGGCTCGATTTTAAATGCATCAATTTTTAAGGATACGGGTTGTTTGATTAACTTCATTTTGCTGTATGATGTCTGTAACTTTATAACCATACGTTAAATATGTAAGAATATTCTAAAAAATATACACGTACCTAACTACACACTTACGTCTTTTTGCCTGTTGACTTTAATTATACTAATAAGGAATAATATCTCTGAAATCATTGAAAAAAAAAACATGATATATTAAGTCGGATGTTTACTTGCATTTCTTAAAAGTATATTAAGACAACGAAATAAGGAGCATTTTGTCGAATACCCTAACAGTTCACAGAAGGTATAATATGAAACATCAATGCTCTACACGTCTCATCCTGTCAGTCGCTCTCGAGATTTCAGTGTAATACAAGTTAAGGCACTCACTCTAATCGGTAAGTTTTGTATAATATTTTTTTAAATTTATTTAGTCATAAGTACCCGGTTATTTCATATTTACGAATACGTCTATTTTTCTTTTATAGGCAATGTCGGCTGCAAGTCAAATTACATTAGACAACATCTACGATGTAATACAACCTAATATTGACGTTGAAGACGTGAATAATCCATTTTATCACGCTCAGGACGTCGATGGATGGCTGGAAAGAGTGGAAAAAAGGCGACGAGAATATTTTAAGAAATCACATGTTAATAAACAAGGGAAAACATTAAAAAAGAAACCTGCTACTAAATCTTCATTTATTGTGAAAAATAATCAATCGAAGGGGCGATATATAATTAAAATAGATATAAAAGCAGTTTGTGAAAGTGAAAATGAACAAAATGTGAGTGCCCAATATCTTGTGACTGACTTATATGATGATGTGATGGACAGTACAAAAAATATTATCAACAAAATATCTAAAAAAATATCAGCTGATTTAGATTTATAGTAGTATAATGAAGCATGTTTTAATTAATCAATTTTATTGTAAAATTGTGATATTGAGTATGTACTTATCTTTAGGTTTAAAGAAAAAATAAAACACCTAAGTTTAATTTATTTCATTCTTTTTTATTTGTTTCTTATATTCCCTACCATTTCAACCTGATTTCATTATTGGAACATTTTATTATCTAAAAGATCTTGGATGAATAAAATAATTATAAATAAATAAGAACGTAAAAATTAAAACCAGAAATAATGTTGTATTTTAGGCATTTTATTAATATTAAATAAAAGATAAACAGTAATTTCTAATAAAAAAATAAAGTAGTTACAAAATAGATGAAGAAATACAGTAAATGGATAAAATAGGTTAATCTAAGCAAACTACTTTCAAAAAGTCATAATATTGTGGTGAAATGGCCCCAAGGCAATGTTTCAAAAGTATTTTTAACTTGCTGCCTTTTGTTGTCCGTGCTATCAAGAACTAATTTATTTATTCTGTGTGTATATATATTATGACTCTTTGACCGTATTACAAACATATCATCTCTAAGACTTTCATTACAAAATAGCGCTCTCTTATAATTGTTTATATTTATTCGTTTAGTAATACACTTTTTAACTCCTTTAGCTTTTTTGATAGAAGTATTAATGGAGTCTATACAATATAGCTTGGATCGCAATCCAACAAACTCAGAAATTACCTCTCCACCCATTTCGTCCTTAAAATAGCCAGGTATTTTCATATTTTTTTTAGGCATGCTATAGATATTATCATCTTTAAAATTACTTGTATCAAAGTATTTGATGTGGCTTTTCATGTCTTCATAGAAATCATTAGTTCTTATGTAATAAAGCAAACTATCAGTGTCTGTGTAACACAACTGTATACGTTCACCGTATATTTTTTTCATTACGGTATAGTGAAAATAATAGAGGTGAGCCTTAGATAATTCCAAAATTGAGAATCCTATGTAAATAGGACGATCCAAAACCACATTTGACTTATTTAATTGAATCGCTACTAAGTTTTCTGAAAATATTGTTAAACTATTGAATTGTGGAGCACTTATGTATTTTTCAGCACCACACATTTTATTCGTAGTGTTAAATAAATCAGTCCATATATTGACGAGCTTAACATCCACTTGCTTTCTTTTGTTTTCTATTGTTTTTCCAAAAATAGAATTATTCTGTTTCTTAAAAAAGTCTTTTTCGAATTCCGATTTAGCGTTCTGTCTAAGACGAGTGTTTAGAGTAATATAAGGCTCTAAAAAGTTGCTTTGTTTAAAAGAAAGAACTCTATGAATCTTGAGAAGAGTTAACCCATTATTTAAACATTCTAGTAAATGAACATAATGAATAACAAATCGATATTTATTGTATAGATTCGCAATAAGCTTTGGAGTTTTACCTTTAACTTGGGAAAATTTTTCGGCAGCAAATGGTAAATCACGATGAGCATCATGAATACTCTCAGGATAATGCAAGTCGACTTCAAGAATATAACCAAGATTTCCATTGATCTTTACTTTTTAATATCAAACTCGGATACCTCATCTGCTGTTAAAAATTTAAAATCACTTACGGGAAGTTTTTGCATCATTGCAAATCCGTATAAATTAACACAATCAAGATATATTAGAAACGAACTTGGTTCTAGCTCATTATAAAGAGGTAAATACTTATTGTTAGCCCGAGCATACCTTAATGCGCATTGAGAAAGGCCCCCTCTTATTCCACTTTCAATCATTTGATACATATCTACATTAGATATCAAATCTAATTCAATTTTGGTATAAAAAAGCATAGCATCCCAACTTAATGATGGTGAAGAAACGTAATAACATGGATCTAAATTATAATAATACAGACTCATTTCTCTAAATTTCTCAAAAATGTCAGTCAGTATTAGGACATCACATTTCAAATATAAATCAGTATATTCTCCCAAATTCCGAATACTGAAAGTTTCCCACACTTTTAATGCATGTTGGTAATCTTCTGATGATATATTTGTTGAGGTGAGTCTATTATAAAAGCACGACCGATCGGGTAACTGAGTTTCATAATATTTCTCCCAATTATCTACATAATCATAGCAATAGATACCTTTTTTACAAACTAAATTAAAAAAAACATCGTCCGGGTAAAATTTTCGCAAATTCTTGAAGTCATTAGGGCATAAAGTTTTAGCTAACTGATCTAAACCAGAACTTAAAAAGTTAAACGAGTCAATGAATTTTAATTGCCCGAATTTTTTTCTATCAATAGGCACAAATTTCGTGAAAGATATGTACTTTTCTTTAGAATGCGGTATTAAATTAATTCCGCCGAAAGTTTCAGATAGCTCTTTAATAAATAAATGACAATCGTAACCAGATAAGTTATGAAATATTATTGGAATAAAACTGCATTGCTTAGCGCTGAGATTGCAGTAACTATGGGCTGGACCTCTGTACTTGCCAGTGAAATGATCATGGTCTTTTACAATAATGTCTTCACTATTGAACTTAGTTTTGCAAATATGACAAGTATCAGCGTTATTGTGCTGTATTTCTTCATCTGTAGAAAGAGCATCCATGATTCTCGATACCTCTAATAATTGATACAAACGCTTTATATCATTCGTAATTGATTCAACAAATCTTTTCGCACAATTTGGTCCACGATAAGAAATATAATCATTAAGTTCTGGTCTCGATTTACAACATATGTAATAAGCAAAGGCTGAAGCTTCATGTATTTGCACATTTTCACCGTTATTAGTTTTATTTTTATCTGAATATTCTCGTAATAAACTTTCAAAATCACCATAAATGACAATAGGAATTTTTTGAGTTCTTTCATAATGAGAAAATTGTAGTTTAGTATTTTCATCGGGAAGTATTGTGCGTATTCTTGAGCAACCATGATCGAACAATTTTTCCTCGCTACTAAAATAAGTAAAACATTCATCACACAAGTATATTTTACATTTGTGTTGAGTCAACTGGTCGCGAACAAGTCTTTCAAAATCTTTTATTAAACAGAAATGATTTTGAACACCATTGCTAAAATATAACAAATTAACATGATTGAGTTTACGTCGTGGGGTTTTATATAAGGGACCCATTATTTGTTCACCGTTTTCTACACCGTAAACATTAACACTAATGTGAGAATTATTTTTCTCAAATAATTTTATACTCTGAACACTGGGAGGAAAATCCATACCAGATATATCATATAGATTCGAATAATGCGGATATGAAGTCGTTCGATTGGGGTTGTCTTTCGTTGGAAAAATGTGAGCTGTTATACACCACAAAAAACAACGATCGTCATTATTCTTTATATTCAAACACGCTTTTTTACTAGATATTTTCATCGGTAAAGCAATGTACGAACCAGCTCGTAAAGGATTATATTTATTGATGTTTATTTCTAAATGGTGCACGGAATCTAAAGTCCACCCTGATTCTGACTGTTCAAATTCAGAACTTTTCGTTAGAAGAATTTCAGTAAACTGCGCGTATAAAGAAACAATATCAGTACTTTGAAAAACTGCTTCATACTTGCTATTAAAAGATTTCAAAGACTTTTCATTATTCTTAGGTAAATAATATGATGCGAAGAGTTCTAAGTTCACTTTAATTGTTTTATGTTCCATAAGATTTAATTTTATAATTTCACAAACTGTGTTAGCAAACTGTGATAGAAAATATTCAGGAGTATTTGTTGCTGCTGAAATGGGGTTAACCTTGTAACTAGCAATCCTGCCTTGAAAAGCTGTTGCTATTAATTGAACATTCTCAAATTTAGAACGAAGTAAGCAATTGGACTTATGAATATTAGATTTTTTGTGTGATGAAAGTTTGGGCACAAAAAAGTTGCAATCTTTACAAAAAAACATTATTCTATTTTAAAAATTATTACCTACCTATGTCAATTTTATTGCTTGTGATAAATATATAGTAACGTTAAGCAGTACGAGATTTATGAAATATTGCTTATTCAAATTATGAAATAGAAGGAAGTAAATATAATTGAAATAATTAACCAAATTAAATTGTATCAGATTATATTATATTGATTAATAATAATAACTTAAATTACAACTTATAATTAATATATATTATGAATTTCTTAGTAGGTAGTCGAGATTATATATTGATTAATAATTGTTTAAAATACAACTTATAATTAACATATTACGAATTTATTAGTAGGTCGTCGAGATGTAAAATAAATTGCTGCCCACCATTTGTTAAGAAAATAAAAGAGATTAAAATAATGAAGACAGGATCTAATTATGGAATACGAACTAAAACAGTTATGACTTCAAAACACATTACTTGCGTATAATACAGGTTGGACGTGTTTAAATTCGTCCCTGCCTGCTATGACAGCAGTATTAAGCGCTTTCCAAAAGCGCGTATCGGTGTCGGTTCCGAGTTTCAATGTTAACAATGAATGTTTCCAGCGCTCATTGGCAGCAATTTTTTCTACCTCCCGCGTCTGGTACACTTTTATTTCAACAAAGTACTCTCCTACTTTGACAGGGTCGGATTGAGTCGTGTAGCCGCCTGCGACACGCTGACTCAGCCAACTGCGCAACGGCACCGCACGCACTGGCTCTCGTTTCGGCTCGGGCTGAAAATTATTAATAATCTTATCAGTATTTGTACAGGAAAATCGCGAAAATAATCTTTGATAATAACCTAAAATAAAGGAATTTAATTTATTTGATGTTTTTGTAGTATGATTGAGTAGGGATAATGTTAATTATGCAGCGATTTATTATAATTTAGTTGTTTGTTATATAACTACAACTTCACCTCCTCATTGGTCCTCAAAAAAGAATAAGCAAAGAAGAACTTACCTCCGATCTCTTTTTTGTTTTTACGGGCGGAGCTTCTTCACGTTCGCTTTCGGAACTGGAGCTGAGAAACAGCTCCCGCTCTGGTAACAGTGCAGAAGCGACGGCGACTGCTGGTGATGGCGATGATATTGCTGTCGCTTCGGGCTTCTTGCGGCTGTAGGTGCGTTTCTTTTTGCCCTCCGCCGCACCAGAGTTGGTTTTCTTGGGCTGTGCTGTCAGTGGTGCGAGTGCCGCAATGCCGCTACCGCTAGCTACGTCTTCTTCGGCCCAGAAAGGATTTAATGAACACCTGAAATAAACAAGTTTATTATGAAATTTCATCAAATAAATTACATACATGTACTTGCACTATTAGTTCCGCACCATTGGGGTAGGCAGAGACTATCGATCGCCGAATAAATTACACTTGTCCATAAAATAGAAAAATAACCGATACTCCTTTATTTATGAAATAAAGATGTGAAGCAAGATGCGTATGGAGCAAGTTCCAAAATTCAAATAAAAAATAAAATAAAGTAATACTTACATACTTGTGAAATTTTCTTGTTGCACCACACGTCACAGATAAAACAAAATAGGAGAGCACTACGATCGCTTAGATGTATAGCGAGCAGAAATGGAGCAATTAAGCCCCCCAATCCAGTATTTATATTCAGCGATTGTAAAGACAACTCCACAATGTAGAAAAAATCAAAATGCATCGATTCAAAACAGAACCGTTTATATAAAAAAGTTCCTTAATTGATCTATGCATAAGGCACATTTTTAAGTTGATCACAATAGAGTGAATGTGTACACGTCTTAGTGTTTCAATATTTACTGCTGATACAGCAAAACAGTTGAGATATGATACATGAATCAAAAAAGGAATCGCTTTGTACTTATGCTGACATATTATTATTTTTGTTGGAAAAGAACTATGATAAAAATAAATTAAGTCATTAATTTTGAATCTAAATTGTCATGTTATATAACCATTGCTTAAGAAAGAATAACAAGAACTATTTCCCTTTATCTAAACTCGTAATTATACTTAAATAAATCTCTCCGTTAACGTATTTATATGTTGTGATATGTAAAATTTTGAGCAAAAAATTAATTATGAATCACTTTTTATAAATCGTTTAAAAAGAGAAAACCGTAGCTAAATCGGTTCAGCCTAACGAAATTTCGAACGAAATTACATACATACTTTTACGTGTAAACGTGCGAATCTTCCATTTTAGTGTAAGTTTATATAACTTAAGTTTACTCTTAAGTCTGACAAATACTATGCTAAATATCGCATCAAAATTTTTGAAATCAGGTAAAGATAGAAACTAATAGAGTCTACTCCAAAAACGAAACCTTTATAATTATTTCGGTCATATGGGTTAACAAATATTTTAACTATACTCCAATAAAAGTATGCTTGTATGTATTCGCATACTATCATTAATTACTATTTACATCCTAAAAAAGTATTTTTTTCTGCATTGTAAGTGCCATCTTATGACGAATCGAATGTAACAATTTCAAACAGGTGAAAGATCACATTTTACTTACTATTTATTAATTATTTATTAAGTACCGAAAGGTTTGAATAGATGTCGCAATTAATGATATGTTTTTAGTGTTTCGTAACATTGTTTCATCTTTGTTTCTATCATATTTGTATTTAATCATATGAAGTCAGTTATGATGAAATTAAACGAATTAAAAATCCACTTCAAATTTGATGATATTAATTAAGTCCGATATATTTAGTTATCAGTCTCTAAATGTGTTTTACGCTAGCGCTCACTAGATGGCGCGAATAATAACATAGTCATAGTTACAACAAAAGTTGATTAATTTCATCATGTTAAAGTGATATCTCAAAGAAAAATTTACTCATTAAATATTGAAAATGTCAGAATTATTATTTTAAGCTATTATTATCAGGTTATAGATGAAAACATACCAAATTATAGCCAAAACATCTACATCGTGGTATTAACATTTTCTTTTCTATTAGTATATAACACAAATGTGATAAACTTTCTTCAATGCGATGACTCAGAACCCACTAAGATACGAAATTAATATAAAATTTATGAGATGCGATGACGATGATTTAAACTATGTTATATTATAAAATAAATGTTGTGAATAATTCTATCAAATAAGTACTCTAAGTAAATTTGTTGTGAAAATATATAATACTAGTGGATCGTCCCAGCTTCGCACGGGTAGCGTTGTTTTTTTAAATATCTGAGGTTTCTTTCTTCAGTCCCTGCTTAAGCATTGTGAAATTCAGCGCAATGTTTTCAATTTATTTAATTTATAGCACTCCCTAAACAGTGTAGTTTGGTTATTTTGCGCTTTAATGAACGGTTCAGTATTTCCATTAAATAGCAAATTTTGGAATAAAACGCTATGAAGTATTTATAACAATCTAAAAGATAAATCATTACGTGTTGTAGGATGCAACTACTGGCGCCATCTAGTATTTTATAAGTAAATTAGTAACGATTCGGTTTTGGTCACGGGCGCGATGGCTTATTTTATGTATAATTTCGGTGTTTCTCTACCGATTTCTATGATTCTTTTTTTATTGAATAGGTAACAATGTTACCTTATTTAAATTAGGGATGAATGAGAGGTTTGCAAACGTAAGAGTAAACAAATATAATCAGAATGTTCCGAACTGCTAAGCTATCAGGAATTACACGTGTTATTGTGAGTCAACCGTAAAAGATAGACCTAAACTGCTGATGATTTTTTTTTAGATAATTTTATGAAGAATATTTCCGTCACACATGATTTCTATGTAAGTTTAACCATTGAGGCTGCACACGCAGCGGAAGCTTAAAAAATGGAGTAACTTCTCCCGTTTTCCCAAAATTTCCCAAAATTCCCCTTTACTACTCAGCTGGAAAGTATACAAAAACCTGCGCAGGTGTATGAAGAATAATTGTACCAAGTTTCGTTAAAATCCGTCGAGTAGTTTTTGTTTCCATAAGGAACATACAAACCGACAGACAGACAGACAGACAGACAGACAGACAGACAGACAGACAGACAGACAAAAATTTTACTGATTGCATTTTTGGCATCAGTATCGATCCCTAATCACCACCTGATGGTTATTTTGAAAATATATTTCATGTACAGAATTGACCTCTCTACAGATTTATTATAAGTATAGATGAACTTTGCAATATCTTCTACATTACGAGATAAATAATATAGTAAAATTGATTAAGAATAACAAAATTCAATTTTATCCCTGCAGTGAGCGCCATCCTAAATCAAATAAAAACTATAGCGCAAGCTGCAGGGATAATCAGGCAGTACGATTTTGCTATTTTCAAATAAAAATGTGAAATTTTACAGAAAAATCAAATGAATACATCTGTAGAATGCGAAAAAAATGATAGTTGAAATTAAATAACAGATAAAATACACAAATACATTTGGTTGAAAAGAAGGCACTTAAAGATTAGAGGGACTACATAGATTTGAATTGTTCTGCAAAAAGTTGACCGATCTGCAAATATAAATTCAGAAATAAATATAATTTTGATGAAAAGCAATGAGAGATTGGGGAGGACTAGATCAATTCACTCGAGCGAAGCGAGGGTGAATTGATCTAGACTCCCCAATCTTTACCTACTCGTGTTATTGTGAGTCAACCGTAAAAGATAGACATAAACTATTGAGGATTTTTTTTTAGATAATTTTATGAAGAATATTTTTGTCATACATGATTTCTATGTAAGTTTAACCATTAAGGCTGCACACGCGACGGAAGCTTAAAAAATGGAGTAACTTCTCCCGTTTTCCCAAAATTTCCCAAAATTCCCCTTTACTACTCTACTGGAAAGTATACAAAAACCTGCCCAGGAGTATGGAGAATAATTGTACCAAGTTTCGTTAAAATCCGTCGAGTAGTTTTTGTTTCCATAAGGAACATACAAACCGACAGACAGACAGACAGACAGACAGACAGAGAGACAGACAGACAGACAGACAGACAGACAAAAATTTTTCTGATTGCATTTTTGGCATCAGTATCGATCTCTAATCACCACCTGATAGTTATTTTGAAAATATATTTCATGTACAGAATTGACCTCTCTACAGATTTATTATAAGTATAGATTAAGAACCAAGAATACTATTACTGCATTATAACGGATATTGGCCCATCTGGTTAAAGTTTTTCTCCTGTATATGCATATATGTATATGCATATATATATATGTATATGCATACGTATACTCACGGTTATAAATCCCTAGAAGGGGTAAGCAGAGCTACAGGCTAAAAATTCCTGAGCCACTTTTGGAAGTTAAGTCGGGAAAAGATAGTCAAATAAAGGTTAAACACCCACGAGCAGAAATGAGAGTTAGTAGAGGACGGCCTCGTAAAACGTTTCTTGACCAGATAGAAAACGTTCTTATAAAGGCGGGGGTCCGAAGTGAGAAGAATAAAAGAGCATGTATGAGAAGAATAATGAATGTAAGGGAAGCAAGAGAGGTTTGTCAAGATCGTACTAAGTGGCGATCGATAGTCTCTGCCTACCCCAATGGGAATAATGTGCGTGAGTATAAGTAAGTAAGTAAGAGCAGAAATGAGGTAATGGTATTCCAAACCAACATCACATAGTTTAAAAATGGGTTAAATACCCTATTGATTGACATCAGTATTCAATATCTTCTCTTTATCTAGTTGATTGGTGGTTCGTAAATACATAAACTCACGGCCATAAACCCCAAAAAGGGGTAGCCAGAGTATCAGAGTAGAAACCCCTCAGCCACATTTAGATGTTGATAGGAGACAAGATTGTAGAAATTAAGTATCGTTGGAGATGGGTCTCCAACCGCATCGCCCAAAAACGACTTAAAAAAGCCTAATACCCGTCGCCTGCCGTGCTGCTTGCTGTGTAGTGTCGGCTTAGAATAGCACTACCCCATTTCTTCCGGTGGGTGTACGTAAGAGGCGACTAACGGTATTGGGCCTATTAAGGAATTTTTGGGCGATGCGGTTGGAGACCCATCACCGACAACCTTTATCTCATCATCTTTTCCCCACTCAACTTTCCAAAAGTGGCTGAAGAATTTCAAATTTCTCAGCTCTGGCTACCCCTTCTAGGGATTTATAGCCGTGAGTATATGTATGTATGTACCCGTTGCCTCTTACGACACCCGTGGGTAGTAAGGGGTAGTGACATTCTAGGACGGCACGCGGCTAATTCTAAGCGTCATTCAATTCTGTCATAAACTCATCTTGAGTAATAAATTTGCGGGTCTGCCTGCCCCAAGGTGTCGCCGTTTCTCTTTCCGAGATTAATATCAAGATATTGCGCATTACTAGCACTGACAAGGATCTGCGCTATATGAGGGACATCCATTTGATTGGATTCAAATGTAATTGATAAACTACTATTTTCATTAATTAAGAGTATCACTGTTATTTCATAAATATAATGGATTGAAATGTATCTGTTATATTGTTGGTATAGACTTAAACTTTACTAAAAGGGATCCAAGCTAGAATTCAAGATTCATCCATTACTTTTAGGATAGGAATTAAAATTTAATTTTAATAAAATTATTTTAAATAATTTATTTAAGATAGTTTTGGTATATTCGTGATCAGATTATTAGATGTACATGTACAGTATTAGTTTCCTATCGCTGGTATTGGGATTCAATATTCTAATAAAGGAAAGAAAAATATCGACACAGGCGGATTTTTTTATTAGTAATAATCCCCACATGAGGTTTTCATGAACAAAAAATTCAAATTATGATAATTTTTGTTTTCTCTTCAAAGTCAAATAAATCAGCATCAATTCGACAGAAGCATTCAGTAAGGAGGCTTCGTTATCGCCAAATTTAAATAATTCTTTATTTATAGATACATTCGCAATGATATCCTAAACAACGCTGCTATTAACTACCTATTAAAATCTAAGCAATTTGTACAGAGCAATGGCCAAGTTAAAACCACTAAGTGCCTGTTATTATTTAAGTAATGTACTGTGGATCAGCCCACCCCGCCTGAGCTTGGTCGCCGAATGTAAAACAACACTCCGTTTTATATTATGTGCTGTGCGAGCGGAACTGGACTTCAACGAGGCGATAATAAATAGAGGAACCTTCATCTACTTAATTCGTTCTTAAACAAAAGTAATGGTTCTCTATTCTCAAACTAACTAGCGTGTTTGAAAGAATTTTAAAGTTAAAAATAATAACTTAACAAACAACAGTCTTTGAAAACCAAACATTTGCTTTCAGGAACGCTTGGAAAGCGATTAAAAATTTTGAACCTATAACTCTTTTGCACATCATAATGTAAACTATGTTTTTATCACAATCATTGCATAAAAACGCTAAAGTATTTTTTAACGATTAACTACGTTTTAATCACCTTAATATTGAAGTCCATATTGGCTCACAGAAAATTCTAAATCATATTTGTTGTCTTACTAACAATTTGTGATCATAATAATCACTCTTTATAATTTCATTTTTCATATTTTATTAATTCATACATTTTTAATACTACCAACGGAATTCATAACAGTTAGTGATCATAATTTTTTATTAATACTGTTACAACCAAGAATCTTTTTATAACTATATTTTTTTCAAGATCTTTTTCTTCATAGGATTCAATGGTCATATTACTTTTATTAATTACGAGTATGCATGCAAATAGGTATAAATCATGCATTTATAATGCTCGCTCCGCTGCGCTTCGCTCGCTCGTTTTATACATAATCTAACCTAACCTAACTAAATGTGACCTAACTTTTCTTTGCCCGCGACCCACCCAAGCAGGGGAGGCAACCCCCCTGCACCCCTTTACATGCAACCAAGGATGCAAACATGCAAACAAACAAGCAAATATTGATAAAAACACATATAATTAATATATTTTTTTTAAACACATTTATGGATATTATAGTTATTTATTAAAATTATTGTGTCGGTTATAAGTATAAACAAATATATTAAAACGGATATTATTAAATACAAAAATACAAAGTGTATAATTAGTGATATTATGAATTTCGATGATTTTTTTAATATTTATGACTTAATTTTTTTATGAAGACTGATCACTATGATTTTAAATGGTATATGAAATATTTTCGGACCTCCGATGATAGGATTTAAAAAGCTATGTAAGAAAAAGCGCACCCATGTCCAGTGCTTTTAAATTATAAAATGAAATCAAATTTCATTACTTCTCTATTCTCTGCTCATTGGCAGCCGGATCCGGAAGCTGTCCGTGTAAGCATGCATGCCGGCATGTCGTACAAATGTCCGAGACCTCAGCACTGTATGCCCACTTTAGCATACTAGCAGTTTCCCAACACTACTCGTTTAATTAACAACACTTATATTTACAGTAAACGGTCTTTATTTCATATTAACTAGTTTTCTCGTAGTAAGAAATATATGCAAGCGTCATTTTAAGGTAAAGGGGTATCAGAGATATTTTCTTGTACATCCATAATAATACAAAGAACAAAAAGCATGTATGAAAAGATTAATGGATGTGAACGAAGCTAGAGCTATGCCTACCCTAATGGGAACTAAAGGGGCGTGAGTATATGTATGTATGTATGTACACATCCAAAAGGAATATCGATTCAAGGATGAATATCAGCATGTTGTTGGTATAGACTGTAAACTGTATATTAAGCCTGTTCTTGGTAATAAGTTGGTCTTTGCCGTGTAGTGCCGGCTTAGAATGTCGCTACCCCTTTCTACCCACGGGTGTCGTAAGAGGCGACTAAGGGTATTGGGGCTTTTTATTGGATTTTTGGGCGATGCGGTTGGAGACCCATCACCAAAAACCTTTATTTTACCGCTTTTTCCCCACTCAACTTCCAAAAGTGGCTGAGGAATTTATAATTCCTTGGCTCTGGCTACCCCTTCTAGGGAATTATAGCCGTGAGTATATGTATATGTGTTGGTAATAAGGTTATCATGACTTCAATACAAAAAGCGATTAAAATGAATTGAGCGAAGCGAGTTAGGTAAACCTCAGTATTCTTATTATCTGTGTAGTCGGTCCTAAGCTTTAAGTCGCGCTCCAAATAAGAAAACAATATCTTTTTTCTATTTTCTTTCATAGAACAGTAGTTTTTCAGTGTATATATAATAAATTTCACACAAATAGGTCTGATCTGAGTTTTGCGTTTAAATTAATTAAGTAATTGTTCATACATACATATACTCACGGCCCAAAATCCCAAGAAGGGGTAGCCAGTGCTTTAGAGCTAGAAAACTCTTCAGCCACATGTGGAAGTTGATAGGGAACAAGATGGTAAAACTAAAGTTTCGTTGGTGTTGGGTCTCCAACCGCATCTCCCAAACACCACTTAAAAAAGCCCCATACCCTTAGTGGCCTCTTACGACACCCGTTGGTAGAAATACGTAGTGATATTCCAAGCCAATTTAACGATAGGACTCAACCCATTTCAAAGCGAAGTGATTTTAGTTCCACACAATTTTATGCTCAGCCAAAGAATGGCGCCCTAAGCTCATAAAATTACATAGAACGGAAACATGCAAATTAATAACCCTGCGTCGTGAACAATGTGTCCTGAGAGGACGTCCCAAGGTCATAATTCATCGGACCCCAACTAAGGCACACTGGAATGGTGATCTAGCCGACATTGTGGCGTCTCGGTATTCTGAATTGGGACCAACAGATTTCAAACTAAATTGTCTGGATAAAGGATAGAGGTGTGGGTCTGAAAATAAGTTTGATAATTTTATTTGATTTTAACTTAATTAATATACAAATACTGATAGCTATCTGAGAACAGATAGCATCATATTTTTTTGTTATCTGTTTAATTTATAATTTTTTCACATAATATATACATTTTCTTAATCTTTTACTCGTAACATATAAAATTTACTATTAAATAAAGAATAAATAAAGGAGAAACTAAAAGATTTAAATTATATAAAATTTACCTGACTCAGTCGAGTTTGTCACGAAACTCATCCGAAGCAGCTGAACCGATTTAAATCAAATTTTACATACACATTTGGTAGGTCTGAGAATAGGTTTGTATAAATGTTTATATAAGGGTTGTCCACCCCAAACATTTTATTTTTATTTTATAGACTAGAAATTCGTAAGAAATAATTTATACTGCAAAACAACCTTTGTCGGTATAACTAGTATTTAGTTATTAGCAAATTCGTTGAAAGCATTAAAAAAACGGCATCAACTCTTTTTTAAAAACTAGATTTTGTTTTGCGAGCTTCAAAGAAATGCATATGGACTTTGATTTGAAGCAAATTCCAATACCAAAATTACATACAAATGGTTTTCGCAAGAAATATAATCTACGCTTTTGAGGTTTTGTAATATTCGATTGAAAAATCATTGCGATATTGAAAGTTGAACCGAAGCGGGCGTTACTTCCGGTGGCGATGAAAAATGGTGGCTGGCTGCATTTCCGGTGCACACGTGCACGTCTGATAATGGGTTTACCGTGCATTTTATAACGGAGCTTTTATTTGTTTGGGGTTTGTATCCATTTGTACTAGCCGTAGCTTAATCAAATTGTGGACACAATCGCGTAGGCTCTCGTTACGAAGTTTTAAAAAAAAACAAAAACAAAAACTTCAAATTAAAAATTAAACAGAAAAAAAAACAAATATTGTTACTTAAAACTATATTATTATTTTTTATTTAAAAAAGAACCGCCTTCAAAAATCCAACTGAAAAGTATAAAATAATTTTTATTTATTATGTACAACTCTATTCAACTTCTTCTTTTTGAAGTCGGTGCCAAACCAATTTTCATGACAAAGTATAACGAATATTAGTGGCCCGCCCAAGTTGAGTGAGTTCTCAATCCTTATAAACCTTCCTTTTTAATCTATTAATAAAAAAAATCGCATCAAAATTCATTTCGTAGTTTTACAGATTAAAGTATACATAAGGATGTCC
Organism: Bedellia somnulentella; assembly: GCA_963576735.1. Taxonomy (NCBI): domain Eukaryota; kingdom Metazoa; phylum Arthropoda; class Insecta; order Lepidoptera; family Bedelliidae; genus Bedellia; species Bedellia somnulentella. The sequence continues at coordinate 3,173,752 of OY755173.1, forward strand.
CTATATCCCAGACATGGATAGAGAAAGCGACTTTGTTTTATACTATGTAGTGATTTAGATTCTCGATCGTCTTTTTACAAAGTGTTAGAAGTTTTGGTTGTGCCAACTCGGTGCATGCATGTCTCTGTCGAATTGTTAATTCCGTTAGTTTGAAATCTGATAATCTTACATAACCTAACCTAACGTTAGTTTACTATCTCGCTATCTATCTAAAATTATAATTTACTAGTATTTACAGTTTTACGGTGACATGTATATTATGATAATTTCTCTGCGGAGTGCGACGCATGCGCACCAGGCTAAGCACCGCTCACTGTCCCCCAATTCCATCCTTTATAAAGCGACGTCGTTGCGAGCGGATGAAATTAATTGATTTTTGAGCGCGATTGTGTTACTGTTGTTGAGGCACTATCGATTGATTTATTATTCGTATAGTTTTCTCTATGTAGCAATTTTCATTTTGGATTTGTCTGTTTGGCACCGACTTCAAAAAGAAGAAGTTGAATAGAGTTGTACATAATAAATAAAAATTATTTTATACTTTTCAGTTGGATTTTTGAAGGCGGTTCTTTTTTAAATAAAAAATAATAATATAGTTTTAAGTAACAATATTTGTTTTTTTTTCTGTTTAGTTTTTAATTTGAAGTTTTTGTTTTTGTTTTTTATTTCATACTTTTTAGTGATGAGTTCTTAAATCACTCTGAGTTTTTTAGTGAATTAGTGATAGTTTTTTAGAGATAAGTTTTACTGTCCGTTTATTTTATAGTTTTTTTAACAAGTAGTTATAATATTTGTTATTATGACTTTAGCTTACTTGTTACTATTTTGTTTACCTGCGGGCCTAGATAGAAAATCAAAGGATGCTTTAAGGAAAAGTCGCGTAAGGGAGAACGAAACACCCATCAAAAAAAAAACAAAGACTTCAGCAGGGCAAGCACGAGCCGTATTTAAACTAGTTATCGCGTGGGATAAAGCAGCCATCTTTTACGCACTTACTTAGTATCGTATACTGCCATCTCATTATAACCGTTATCGTGTGCTTGCCGTGCCGTCAGCGTGCTGCTCTTGCTGCCGAAATAGATGAGCAAAGAGAAGTTCACCTATCACAAATGGGAAGAAACACTCTTATATATATGTAGCGTTGAGTCGTGTAAAATCCCTTGATGGGATGGCTTTAAGTGATATAGATTCAAAGAAATTACTTAACCATCCCCGTGACGAAAGAGCCTTGATTGAAATGACCAGGATGAAAAACATGATGTTGCAATAGATATTTTTTTTAATAATTAAGAGTAATTTATTCATGTTTTTTATATACATTTTTGTTTAATAATTTAGTAACTCTGTTTATTACAAAAAAAAAAACTTTATTAACATTACATTGATAAATCTCTGTCTAGTATTGATAACTTTACATACATACTTATATTTCAAACTAAGAAACCTCCTCTTTTTCGAGTCGGTTAAAGAACTTAAACCTTCTCCTGAATGTAATAACATAAACTGATAACTCTTTGTCTAGTAATAACTAAGAACCTTCAAACTTACATACATACTTATAGGTGAAACTCAGAAACTCCTTTTTTGAGACGGTTAGATCACTAAAACCTTGTCCTGAAAGTAACAAGTACTTTTCTGAAAATCGCATCTAAATAGCTTAAGCGAAACGCGAGATAATCGCCGACCAACATACATACATGCAGGTCAAACACAGAACCTCCTTTCTTTTATAATAAGCATAAGCATAAACGTTCACGCCGAATATCCCCAAAGGGGTTGGCAGAGGTACTAATACTTCTGAACATCACGTGACTTTGTCACCTGGTGTTCAGAGTACCCACGTTTTGCATGGACAGTGTACTCACGTGATAGGGGGCAAGCCTATCGCCTATCCTTTCTTTTAGAGTCGGTTAAATCACTTAAGCCATCTTCTAAATGTAACGAATACTTTTCTGAAAACCGCATCCAAATAGCTTAAGCCAAACGTGAGATTATCGCGGACCAACAGAAATACATACAGGTCAAACACAGAACCTCCTTTCTTTTTTTGGTCGGTTAAGGCACTTAAACCTTCTCCTTAATGTAACGAATACTTTTCTGAAAACCGCATCCAAATAGCTTAAGCCAAACGTGAGATAATGGCGGACCAACAGACATACATACAGGTCAAACACAGAACCTCCTTTCTTTTTTTGGTCGGTTAAGGCACTTAAACCTTCTCCTTAATGTAACGAATACTTTTCTGAAAACCGCATCCAAATAGCTTAAGCCAAACGTGAGATAATCGCGGACCAACAGACATACATACAGGTCAAACACAGAACCTCCTTTCTTTTTTTGGTCGGTTAAGGCACTAAAACCTTCTCCTAAATGTAACGAATACTGTTCTGAAAACCGCATCCAAATAGCTTAAGCCAAACTCGAGATAATCGCGGACAATTATACATACATACATACAAACAATCGAACTGAGAACCTCCTTTTTTGAAGTCGGTTAAAAATAGGACCTACAACTATTAGCTTAGTGGTTTCCTGGTTTAACTTTGGTGATGGGTGTCTTTGAATGATTTCTTACTTACTCGAAATAAGTTTGGGTAGTTGGAATTGTCATGAAAAAATATTGTTTACCTCATTTCTAATTGAAACAACCAATGTATATAAATTAGTGAGAATAAATGATCATTTACCGACGAGAACTCTAAAAAGGAATAATATATTTTGTTGTAAATTAATTACCAACTCTGAAAACAATAGCAGTAACCACCACAACCTGTACAGTTAAGAGGTACCTAAACGAAACGTAATATTCAATAGACATACATACATACATACATATACTCACGGCTATAAATCCCTTGAGGGGTAACCAGAGCTAGGGAATTATAAAATTCCTCAGCCACTTTTGGAAGTTGCGTGGGGAAAGGATGGTAAAATAAAGGTTGTTGGTGATGGGTCTCCAACCGCATCGCCCAAAGTCCCTCAAAAGCGCCAATACCGTTAGTCGCCTCTTACGTACACCCACCGGGAGAAATGGGGTAGTGCTATTCTAAGCCGACACTACACAGCAAATTCAATAGACTACAGTTTAAAATATAACACAACTTTTTATCTTATTACTAAAAGCTGTCTCTTTGGCAAAATAATTATTATCGCATGGCTGTATCACATGTTTTTATAAACAGCTCTTTTTGATTTCTTGTTTACCCGGCCAGCTTTTATGGAGGGTTATTGTCTCTTTGACATAATCGAAAACACTTATTTGTTATGAGCTTTTACTACCTCTCTTGTGATTCAGTGATAAACGAAATCATTTTAGTTGGTATCCTATTTCAAATTTCCTTTAGTTCAGAGACGAATTCAGGTTGTTTATTATTTATATAATTTTATCAATCGTTACATGAATTATTGTGAATTGATCTTGGATGTTATATATAATAGCAATTAAATGTTATTTTAAACTACAATGTTTTAATTAGAATCTTTTGAAAGTTGAGTGAGGAAAGGTCGAATATTCTACATCCTCATCACCCAAAAACACTTTAAAAGCCCCATTATCTTAGTCAACTCGTTACAGTACAGTAATTGCAAGTTAAATTGTTCATACATACATACATATACTCACGGCTGTAAATCCCTAGAAGGGATAGCCAGAGCTAAGGAATTAGAAATTCCTCAGCCACTTTTGGATGTTGCGTGGGGAAAAGATGGTGAAATAAAGGTGATGGGTCTCCAACCGCATCGCCCAAAAATTCCAAATAACCCCAATACCGTTAGTCGCCTCTTACGTACACCCACCGGAATGGGGCAGTGCTATTATAAGCCGAAATTGTTTAACGAGAACAAACTAGAAAATCATCTCATCATCGCTAACTCAGTACTAATAATTAATTATTACAGCCAGCTAACACGAGCTACATTTTAACTAGATAACGCCGGGTGTAATACAGCCATCTCTATCGCGCTTTCATAGTATCGTATATTTTCATCCCATTCGTGACAGAGCAGCGATAAAATAACGCTCTCGCTAGGTCTCCAGAAGGGCAAGCACGAGCGGTGTTTAAACTAGTTATCGCATGCGATAAAGCAGCCATCTCTTACACACTTACTTAGTATTGTATACTGCCATCTCATTCTAACCGTTATCGTGTCGATAAAATAGTGCTCGTGCTTGCCCTACAGGAGAGCAAGCACGCGCTCTATTTTATCGACACGATAACGGTTAGAACGAGATTGCAGTATACGATACTAAGTTAGTGCGTAAGAGATGGCTGCTTTATCCCACGCAATAACTAGTTTAAACACCGCTCGTACTAGCCGGGCAGAAAGAGATAGAAAGTACCAAATACGTCTCTGTAGCCAATATTAACCGGGGATCAAACAGCTCAATGGTGTAATGTATGGGGGTGCATAAAAAATGCGTCCACAGCAGGATCTCGACTTACAGGCGCCACTGAAAAGAGAACGTCACTTTTTTCATGAAAGATGATGGAATTTTTAAAAGTTATTTTCCTTTTTTCGTTTCGCATTCTTTGCAAGTTAGTTCCTCTTTGTTTTTTTCTCGTCTGGCTTCTTTTGTGCGATATTATGTAGAGTTTTAGAATTGTTCTTGTGACTGTGATAAAACATTGTATTGTGAGAACACTGTTCTTTACTATAAAAATGTTTCCTTGCTTATTCGTCAAAATATCTTCAGTGTTATTAAATTTTATATCTCAAATTGATATTTTGATTAAGTAGTTGTCAGATTTATAGGGTTTGAAAGATTATTGCTATGCCCCTTGAGTGGGCTTAGAAAAGTATTATGTCATCTTTTCACTTAAAGTGAATTACGATATGACTAAAGAATGACTGCGTGTTTAATGATACTTGGTCGAAAATATAAAGAAACTAGTTAGGAACAATGCTCTAATATGACAATTTTTAAATTTTCTTAACGGTGAATGTAAATTTTCCTACAACTGTAAGCGGTTAATTGTATTGAAAAATCCAATCTAAATCAACGTTACATTTGTTCAAACCTTGTTTCCAACGTGCACAAAATCTCACCGCAAAAACACCTTTCACAATACAAAATAATTTCAACGAAGCATGAAACTGGAATCAATTGCCACCCCTCGTCCAATCAACCGCAGTTATAGGAATACTGAAACAATATTGGACTGGGAACAGAACCTGTGACTTAATCGAAAATGTCATTGAAAGTTTTAACGCAGAGAGGTGTTCTGTTCAGTTCATTATTTTAGCGATGTGGCGGCGCGGCGGCGGCGGCGGCGTCCTTTTGTCGAGTCGATGTGGTGTGATTGTTGCTGTATATTTTCTTAGATATAAAGGCTATGTGATTGGTTCTTTTGATGTGTTTGAGTGTTTCGATTGTAAAAGGGAATATTTCTTTTTCGTTTCTATGGATATGGTTTTGTAATATTTTATATTCCATTTTTTTCTGAAGCTGTTATCATAATATTTTAATTATAGTATTTCACGTTTTGCAAGTTCGCTCAAAAAAGGTGTATAACCGATCTGTTAATATTGGTTTCCTCTAAGTTTTTTAGTAAGTGGTTTTGCCTCACTGATGCCAAATGATAATCATAACACACTGATTCAGAAGAGAAGGCTTGACTGTAAAGAAAAATTTGCATCCATCAAAATTTGAAGCTTAGCTCTTATGTTATCCTTTTTGTCCTAAAGCTCCTTTAAATCAATTACCTTTGAGTAAAATATGATTTAATATAAAATCAATTCTATATCCACATAACAACCTCTTTTTCCGTTGCCGAGGGAAATGTAGGCTTTCAGGCGAGTGCGGACTGCGAACAAACAAATTGACGTTCCTGCGATAAGCCTTGTCACGCCGACAGGTTTTACAATGTATATTGATTCTGTGTGCGTCCAGACAGACAGAATTAATAAGGTTTTGTCGATATATTGAATCTCATTTCATTGTAATATTAAGCATTTGTGTTGTAAAATTTACTATGTGAAATGAAAGACAATAAGCTTTTGCTTAATTAGAGATACATATTTTCATAGCACTTACATAAATATATCTATTTATGATTTTAGGTTAATAATAATATTCCATAATTTAACATACAAAAGTAATTCCTCGCTTATTTATTTATATATTTAACAGTAGTATGGAACATTTATATTTCCTCAGTTTCACATAACACTTCAAAATCGTATCATCCCTCGTAATTCTTCACAAAAAAGTTATCAGCTCTTTTGCAACAGGACAAATCTATCGAAACACTCGATTCCAAGAATCAATTTACTAAAAGCTAAGTATTTTTCCTGGAGTTGAGCAGTCGGCGCCGCCTCAATAAGTCTTAAATCATAGGACCCCTATGTTGTTTGTGGCAGAGAAAAACTAACGACTTTTACTATTCTTAGCAAAGATTCCGAAATGTTTGGGGTATTTTACCCCTTATTGACAACGTTTTAAGTCTTACTCATGATGATTGGACATGAGTCATCAACCAGTAGCTTAATAATCTCAGATCTCCTGATTAAACCATGTTTTATATGACACCATAATGCCTATCTTATTTTCAAAATAAGTTTTATAAAATTGGTGGGCTAGGTCAATCAAGTATTTAGTCTCTTATATCACATATCTACGAATATTATGGTGATAAAATTTAAATATTCCAAAATCAGGGATAAGAAGATAAAAGCCCGATAAATATTGAGCATTCGATTCTGGAAAGGGCATTTTGACACTTACCCAAACAACAAATCAAAAACGGACTTACGTGTTGACATTATACCTATATGAGAAAACTGTTGTTATTCGTCCTTCCGTTACTTCAATATGTGTAAATATTCTTGCTTTACTTAGTTTGCTGCTAATCAAAACATGTATTGCAGTAAAGTTTTATTAAAAGTTATTATTAATTTTCATTTAATATTAATTATTATTTTAAGATACTGCTCATTCATTGCAAATCTGCACGAGAACACAATTGGTTTTCTTCAAATTCATTCAGGTCAGATTCTATGAAAGAAATTAAGCAATCTTTTCGTAGGGAACTTAACAAACAGAGCAAATAAACAATTATGTAACAAATAAAGACGTACGCATTCTCTTCTATAAATTTTCTCTGTAAGTTTTTTTCTAGAAAGTTTCTGATGAAAATTCAATTTGGCTGTTAAACTAGTTGCGGTTGGTCGCAGTAAAGTAAGAGTGACATTCGAATTGTACAAACTGAGAATGTTTTTGCTTTTTTATTTATTTGCTTTTAGCTCATTCTTATCATAGTACATATAAAAAAATATACTATAAAATTATATATTAGGTTGCATATATTCCTCTTATTTTGAATTTTTTTTCCTATTTGAGTTAGAAATTGTCAAACATTTGCTAAATTGGATGTGTTTCGTATCGTATATCAAGTTCGTCGAATACATGACTAGCTCCGTCTTTATTTTTTATTACCATTGTTGTACCAAATTCGATTTCCCCTTGATTACAATTGTACAATAATGACAATCTGCTATGTATTTTTGGATTATAACAAAAACCACGTTGTCTCTATTAAATGAGTTTTATTAAATTCAGTAAAAAATATATCTTAAGCTAATTACAAACTAAATGATTACAATTTATTTATCTTCATGAATTCATCTACGCTTGATGCAGAAATGAATATATCTACACATTCTGGACTTATATCAGCAACAAGATCTCGTATCGATTGATTAAAATTAAGAAAATATATCGTTTTTGAATTCTTTTGAAGATCTTTCGATAATGTTATTAGATTTAATGCCACAGTAATGTTCATAGTTCTCAGAGATGATCCTTCAACAAGAACAGTTAAATTGCTTTTTAAAACATTTGTCAAAAGTTTTTTTCGAATGTAATCAGCTGCGCAATATGCAAGATTATCAGTCAACTTAATAAGCAGTGTGTTCCCACTTTCACATTTAATTTCATCAATTTCTACAACTGGCCTGGCATTTGAATACAATAAAAGTGCAGCATCTACTGCGACACCTATTATCATACCGTATTCAACTCGTAAACACAAACAACACGACAAAGTCAAAATATAAATGACAAATTCTCTTTTGTTCGTTCGCCACAGCCGCCCAAATATTGAATAATTTATCATCGAAAACATAGCTGTTATTATAAGTCCTGCTAACGAAGCTTTGGCTATAAAATAAAACGATGAAGTTAATAAACTTAGTGCTAAAATAATAATGATACCGGTGAATATACCACCTGCTGGTGTTTTAACTCCTGAAGCATTATTCAAAGTTGTACGTGTAAAAGATCCAGTTATAGGAAAACTTTTTACAAATGATCCAAAAATATTGCATAGTCCTAAGGCCACCATTTCTTGAGTTGCGTCAACTGGCATACCTCCTGAAAACGCTTTTGCAATAGCGACATGCTCAACAATCGCCACAAGTGGTATCACTAAGGACTCAGGTCCGAAAGATTTCAGCATATCTTTAAAACTGTATGTTTCGTTTCGTACGATTGTGCTAAATGGAGGTAATTCAAATTTAGGTATACCATTCCCAACGTCTCCTATTATAGCTAGAGGTTCACTTCCATTATATGATTTTATTCCAAAAGTGATAATCATTCCGATCATGACTACAATTGCATTTCTAGACAAAGATACTATCCATTTGATTTGATTATTATCACGGCTGCAGCCGTTTCCAAGCCTTTTTAAAACCAAAAGTATTCCTATTGTTACGAAACCTAAAATAGGTTCAAATATTTTGATAGTTGATATATTTTGTACAAAGTAATATATTGCTTCCAAGAATGTATCTCCTGAGGGTCCATCTAATCCGAATAATGATTTCAGCTGCACAGAAGCGATTTGAAGAGCTGCTGCGGTTGTGAATCCTGAGATAACTGGTACAGAAATAAATTCCACCAGAAATCCTAGTTGTAGTATGCCCATCACAAGTATTATTATTCCAGTCAAAAACGAAGCGAGTACTGAGAAATCTGCATTATATGTGGTTACATATTTTGTGATCATAACTGATAAAATTGCATTTGGACCTATCGTTATGTCTTTGCAGCTACCGATGAATAAATATATGAACCCACCTAATAAGCTTGAATACAATCCATATTCTGGAGACAGTCCAGATACAACAGCATATCCCATTCCTTGAGGAATAGCGGTTAACCCAACAGTAACGCCTGCAATGATGTCTTGAATCAAAGAGGTGAAGTTGTAACTTGTTAGCCAAGAAAGTATGGGTAATCTTCGTTTGGCAGTTTTTATAGTGGATTGCTTGAACTTGTGAATTTTTCGAGTTCTGATCCTGTGCTTGACCTCATTTTCTTTGGTTGTCATTGTGACTTAGCTTCTTGATGTTATATTTTCTAAAGCCAATGGATAACTAAAGCAAGACGATCGAGACCAAATCACGAGCTGAGATACTTCATCGATAATCGCAGAATATCACTCATCAAAATATTGTTATCAGTTTGTTAAAGTCATACTTCGATAAGTGATAGGCATTATCGAGATAAATTCAAGGGATTTCCTAATTACGTCTGCAGTGCTGCTACTGTTGCTTTTCTTATCACGACATGTCTCTCTTTCATATTGTCAAATAGATATTATAGATATACATTTACTTACGGGTACAATCTCCTAAATGGTGTTGCCAGAGAATAGAAATTCCTGAGCCACTTCTTGAATTGAGTAAGAAAGGATTGATTAAAGAATAATTAGGGATGCATCTTTAGACAAAGCGCCTAACAATCACTTAAAATAATCTAATACCCTTAGTCGCCTCTTACGACACACATGGGAATAACTGGCTTCGTGTTATTGTAATCCGACACTATAAGCTTCTAAAGGCGAATGAGTTATTTTAAAACAAATTACTCAGAAATGACCAGTTTTTTCGTCGTTCATTAATATGTAGTCTTTTTGTCTGACAATTATTGATATTCTATAATTAGCAACTTAGATTATTATTAATAGCGAAGTGTTATTTTTATCTACACGTTAATACATTAAACATTTATCTAAGTTTACGGAGTTCAATTGGTCAAAAATCTTCATGAGATATGATAGCGGGAAACTCGTGCTTCTTTAATGGCTGCTCAAATGAATTATTCATAAAAGTTTGGTAAGAAATATCGTAAATTATCTAACTATTTTAATATATATAAATATTGATCAAAGAGTTAATTGAGTAAAATATTGCATTTTACTTAAAAATTAAAGAAAATTCTAAACGAACATAAAAAGACAAATTTTGTTCTAGACTTTAATTAGGTTAGTTTAGGTTCCGTAGCAATAGTCTGATAGAAGACAATAATAAAATCAATAAAATTAAGACCAAAGTAAATCTTTATTATGAGATAAAAAGTCAAGGCAAATAAATATCATCAAATCGTTATCTTTAGTAAGTAGTAAGTATCTATTTAAACAACTTTAAATGATTTTACTAAGTGTAGTAGTGCCTAAGTAAAAATACTTATAATAGTCGTTGCACTGTTCGATGATCAAAATACTAGTTTAGTGATTGCTATTTTTCTATCCTTAAGTATATAATATTCGTTATTTATTTCTCACTAAGCTAATAAACTAAAGCTATAACAATCAAGAAATTGTTATTTGAATTATATATTGACTTCTTTTATAACGATATCTAACACGAACAAATAATTCTGACATAATTCAATATGTAACAAACAAGTTTGTATTATAAATGAATAGAACTATAAAACATATATTACATATTATTTTCGCACGTAATCAATTGCATAGTAACTTGTAATATTTGACTTAGCTTTTATTAATCTTATCGTCTCGATTTAATCCACTGTTCAGCAACTGTTTTAATTATTTGGCAAGATAAACCTTTAAACGGCGTATCAATTTCCTGACCCATACAAAGAAACATGATAACGTATTGTTCAATGTTCCTGAATTAAGCTAATTAAAGTATCTATTACATCATTCGACTCAGTAATAATTGTGAAGAGCTGTCGGTTTCACGTGTGTAGTTTCTTTTGCAAATAATAATGGATACTAAAAAGAGTGATAGAAGTGCTCGCGAACTAATCTCTAGGTATACAAAAAAAACGTTTAGTGTAAATACAGTAAAGAAAAGATTTCCTATATCCTCTTGGTTACCTAAATACACTCTGAGCACGTTGATTGGAGACTTTATTGCCGGTATCACCGTTGGTCTCACTGCTATTCCTCAAGGTATAGCTTACGGAGTCGTTGCTGGATTGTCACCTGAATATGGATTGTACGCTGGTTTAGCTGGTGGATTAATCTACTGTTTCTTCGGTAGCTGCAAAGATATCACCATTGGGCCTACTGCTATCATGGCAGTAATGGTGTCAAAGTATGTTACGAACTATAATGCTGACTTCGCCGTGCTCGCCTCGTTTCTTTGTGGAGTGATAATTTTTGTGTTCGCATTACTTCAACTAGGATTTTTCGTGGAATTCATATCGCTGCCTGTGACAGCGGGTTTTATTACGGCCGGTGCTATGCAGATTGCAGCAGTTCAACTGAAATCGCTGTTTGGCTTGGATGGACCCTCCGGAGATTATTTCTACGAATCCGTGTATTACTTTTTCAAAAATATTACAACTGCTAAATTGTGGGAACCGGTACTTGGATTCGGAACTATAGTTATCTTAATTTTATTGAAGCGAATGGGTCAAGGTTACGGCAGAAACGATACCCCATTTAAACAGTTTCTTTGGTACGTATCGTTATCACGTAATGCTATAGTAGTAATGGTTGGAATGCTTATTGCCTACATATTGAAAGTGACAATGGATAGCGAACCCCTTATATTGATTAGAGATATTGGTAAGGGCGTCCCTCAAATAGGATTACCGCCATTCTCCACGACAGTAGGGAATGAAACTTACTCATTTTTGGACATGGTGGGAGTTTTTGGACCAGGTTTTATTGCATTACCTTTGGTATCTATTGTTGATACGATAGCTATAGCTAAAGCCTTCTCAGCCGGATCTGCAGTTAATGCAAAGCAAGAAATGATAGCTCTTGGACTGATTAATATTTTTGGCGCATTTGTAAGGAGTATGCCAACAACAGGGTCTTTCACGCGGTCAGCTTTGAACAATGCATCTGGTGTACAAACTCCAGCCGGAGGAATATTTACGATGCTGCTCTTAATAATGGCTTTGAGTTTTTTGACTTCTTCATTTTATTACATACCAAAAGCAACTTTGGCAGGTTTAATTATGACAGCAATGTTTTCTATGGTGGAATACGAGTTATTTGTTCTACTGTGGCGGAATAATAAGAAAGACTTTGTAGTTTTAATAACCACTGTTGTTACGAGTTGGTTCATCGGTCTGGAGTATGGGATACTTATCGGAGTTGCATTGGAAGCGTTTGTACTGTTGTATAAAAATGCACGGCCAAAAATTAATATAACAGAAAAAATGAATGAAGATAAAGACATTTATATTATTACGTTAAACAAAAATATTTCCTATTGTGAAGCTGAACATTTGCGACGGGCGATTCTGAAAACTTCATTAACATTAGCTTCAACTATTATAATAGATGGATCTAGTCTGAAACATATGGATTGGACTGTAGCCTCAAATCTCATGGCAGTAGCAAAAGATGTACAAAAGAATTCTAAAAGGATAGTATTTCTCAATTTCGACGTTGACTTAAAACGGATGTGTTTAGACGTTAATTCTAAAATGGAAAACATTTTTGTTTCTGCTATTGACGTCGAAAATTATTTAACTTCATATGCTGGTGACGTCACAAAGGTGTTATTAGAATAATTAATAGATATTTAGCCTAATAAAATATTTTTTACTCACTGTGATTTAATTTATTTAAGTTTTTTTTTAAATATTGATTGTTTGCATTAATTATGGAATGAATATTTATATCGAGTAATTACGGCTTTATCGGATAAAATGTTATTCACTTAGGATTACCAAATCACCAGATCGATTAAATTTTGTGAATTAAATAATAATTTTACTCCACAGAGATAGCCATTTAATCTGCTTATGTTTTTAAAATACACTCATAGTTATATACATATACTCACGCTGTTAGTTCCCATTGGGATAGGCAGAGACTATCGATCGTTACTCTGTACGATCTTGGCAAACAACATCTTGAAAATTTTAGATTTTGAAGATATCTACTATTGATTGTTTAAATCTCAAAATATTCAATCATATTAGTATTCGATGATACTTATTTAAGTGTCCCATTACACTTAATCTTTCAATATTTCCATATTTTATCTGTTCACGTCAGGGCCTCGCTGTGATGCGTCAAATCACGTGGAAAGAATGGATGAATGAACCCGTCCCTGCTACGGAAATACGACCATTTTAGATGAACCGTCTGTCCCCTTCATTTTCTATAACCAGCACAGTTTTTCAGAGACCTTCTACGTTGGCCATCCGAGGTACTACTAGGTAGGACTTGGCTGTTGTCGAACCTTTTTTTGCAAAATTCAATTTTTGAAAGGTGAATAGTTTCCAACTGATTACCTTCAGAGTTATGCATTTTGATATAATATACTGACTCTATTATATATGCATTTTCTTGAAAAATATGTCGATTCTGCAGGGTTTTTTTTATATGATTTTTGACAGAGTACTACTGTAGCAAAGAAAGATATTATTGCCTAATTTATTTTGAATTTATAGAGGAGATAAATACACAATATATCACATATTTCTTAAAACTTGGCAGTCATTCAATTCGTCTTTCCCTCCCTAATGCATTATAATCTCTAAAAAATATTATTTACAAATTATCAAAAACTAAATCACCTGCTTAAATATTTGTTTACTTAGAGCTATTCCAATCACTCAACCTCATCGTAAACTGTACAAAACAGGTATTAATAAACCTGCCATATTACGAACGAAAATTTCAAAATTCCTTACAATATCCAAAACGATTTACCAAGTCTTTAATACATTGGAACAAAGTAGATTATTCCATATTCAACAAGTAACTTAAAGTTGTAATTTTTGGGGTAGCATATCCCTTGTCAAATGAACCCTGTACTTGACAGAAGTAATGAAATACCGAGTAAATGAGGCAAGCGTAGTTGCTACTGGCAACCCCACGTCGCACACAGGCTTCAAAGGAGTCAAACATCGACAGGCTGGACATAGTTGTACTGATATTTTGTATATGAGATAGTAATGTAAAGAACGGTAAACACATTTTATACTACGAGAAGACAAACATTTTTTTTATATAAATTAAAACTACAGTGAAATTCTATTAAAGCCAAACAATATAAATGAATTCGTAAATTGACGCTTTTGTCAATTTTATAAGTGGTTGTCAAGTCAATTAATTTGTAATATAATAATAGTAATGCATTTTTCATTTTTTTAATATGCATAATTATTTTAATTTTTAAAAAAGCTGTTCCTTCTCTTTCTGTATTTAAACTAGATGGTGCATAAACTTTGTTCTCAAATAATTTAAAATTATACATTATTTACTTTCCTGCAGCTGACAACCAAAGGCACGCAGAAGAAGTGTTTTATTTAATTTTCAAATCTCGAGTGAAAAATTACCAAGGCCAGATCCCGACTTGAGAATATGATTAAATCTGAAAAATGTCAATCACTGTTTCTGTTTAGATATTTATCATGTCTGCCATTTTGTCGGTTTGTCGGTCAATTGGTGTTTTATCTGTGTGCACGCGACGTCAGGTGACACACACGACACAAGATAATGCTTACATTATCTTTGAGTAAATAGATACATATGTCATCACGGTCACATAACTCCCATGAAGGGGTAGACAGAGCTTAAGAACTAGAAACTCCTCAGCCATATTTGGAAGTTGATAGGGGACAAGATGGTAGAAAAAACTTACTTACAAACATAGTGTAAAAACATATAATTATTGTGATAGTTAAGTATTTGTATTTCTCACAGACCGTGTTAAACTAATTGGTATGGGCCTGTATAGCTAGTGCGAGCGACGTTTTAACGAGATATAGCGTGGTATAAAGCCATCTCTTTCGCACTTACATAGTACCGTAAACTGTCATCTTATTTTTTTTTATTATTTATACATATTTAAATTACTTTTTTATACACCAAACCTATAGAACCAAGTAAAACAGTTATCTCTTGCTTAGTTAGGTGTTACTTGTTAGTGTTAGTTGCGCAGTTATTCTAGCCGATATCGTGCCGATAAAATAATGCTCATATTCGGCCTCCTTTTATTTTAGGATTACCTTCCGGTCTAAGTATAGTTCGTTCAAAACAGGACAAGTTCTGGGATAGCGGTCAGATTCATTTGACTGTGATTGGGATTCAATTTAGATTGATTCTATTTTTACAATAACTATAATTACCTTGGACGTAGTTAAGCCGAAAGGACTCAACCCACAAAAAGACAATGTCGAGATATTATGAGCGTATGAAGTTTGAAATAAAATACTTTTATCATACTGTGGGTTAGTCCAGTTTCCAAATTGAGCAGATTGGGTGCACTACTGCATAGATTCAACCCTCAGCAATACATTGGTATACTTAACTCAATTTCGGCGAAAGTGTGGATTGAGTCTTTTTTGGCTTAATGTCTAATTATGGGAACTAGTACAAAATACACAGGTGTGGCAAGTCAGCTCTTAAAATGCGTTGTTTTTTTTGCTGTGTAGTGACAGCTTAGAATTTGCTGTGTAGTGTCGGCTTAGAATTGCTGTGTAGTGTCTGCTTAGAATAGCACTACCCATTTCTGCCGGTTTTAAGAGATTTTTGGGCGATGCGCTTGGAGACCCATCACCAACAACCTTTATTTTACCATCTTTACCCTACTCAACTTTCCAAAAGTGGCTGAGGAGTTTCTAATTCCTTAGCTCTGGCAACCCCTTCTAGGGATTTACAGCCGTAAGTATATGTATGTATGTAAAATTAAATCAAAGGTCAATATATTTTCTACGAGAATTTTCTCGTGTATCCTCTTTAGATTAGATAGATAGATTGTCTTAAGAACGTTAAGTAGCAAGCAGATTACTCCTTCATAGTAATATAGCATAGTAAATAACACATGCGTGTATGCGCGTGCGAATGTAAAATATAGTACAAAATATGACAAACAAGTTTCCGTAAACTCTATTTATCTCCATTTATCATCATTGATAACGCGAGGGGCCTATTTTCAAAACCGCTCGTAATTTGCGGTCGTCATCTATCAGCCCTTGGTTTAGTTTATTTTCGCGTTTCCTATTATTTATGAGGTCATTTTTAACCTTTGACATATCCTTACCCGTCCTCTCGTTTCATATAGAATTTTTATTATGTTTTGGATAGTTTGGATGATTGATTTTGTCGAGGTGGATATTACTTATACATAAAGCATTTGGATCTACACTCTATCATTTAAACTTAAGAATTTTTGGACTTGGTAATGTAAACTTTTACATTTAGAGTTAAAACAACTGCGATGTCAGTAAATAATAATCAAATTCATCAAACAGTTTATTTAAATTTATTCGCCTTAAAATTTAAGTTTTATTTACTCAACTAATAAGATTTTAACTATCTAATATTCTAGCACTATATCTAGCTATTAGATATACATACATACATACATACATATACTCACGGCTATAAATCCCAGGAAGGGGTAGCCAGAGCTAAAGAATTAGAAATTCCTCAGCCTTTTGATTAGATAGATAGATTGTCTTAAGAACGTTAAGTATATACGTATAACGTATATTTATCTATAATATCTGAATCCTACGTGGATGACCATCAAATCGATTAGATGAGACCCGCCACCGCAAATATATGCACGCATAACTCAAATGGCACGGGGTTGGCACGGGATTGTAATTACAAACTCCTAGCACAGATGCTTATCATGAATTTAACCGACACCTAGTCGTAAATCTACTAACATCATTTGTACATAGATATATAAAGTAACATATGGCATTATACAATTGCAAATTAAAGTATCCATAACCATTTTTAACCGACTTCAAAAAAAGGAGTGTTCTCAATTCGACCGGTATTTTTTTTTTTTTTTTTTTTATGTTTGTTCGCCGATTACTTTGCCATTTATGAACCGATTTTGATTATTATTTTTTTATTCGAAAGAAGATACTCCCGGATTGGTACCATGATGAGGATATCAGGGTCTGATGATGGGATCCTGGAGAAATCGAGGGGAACCCTCAAATTTTATAGGCAAATGTACCGCGTTTTACATATTTTCTGAACTTATATTGGCATTTGCTTCTGAAAATCATATTGTTATGCTGCTGAGCTGATGATAGAAGGTGTGGATCCTCAATCACTAGGTATTAGGAAACAGTTCTTTCCACATTCTATATAGATTTATACTCCTCTTCATAGCTTTTATGACTTCACTAAACATTTTGTTATGTTATTGTTACCGAGAAAGTACCATGAGACCAGGATCTGATGATGGCATCCCAGGAAATCGAGGGGACTGTCGAAACTCACAATTATGTGACAGTGTATTTGTTCAAAACGCCGATAGGTCTGCCCTGTATAACGTGAGAACACTGCCTAATAAATCGTGGGTACTCTGAACAACAGGTGACAATGTCACGTGATATTCAGAAGTATTACTACCTCTGCTAACCCCTTCAGGGATATTCGGCGTGAGCGTTTGAGTCTTTCTTGAGATGTAGAATTGAAGACCATCGCCTTTCGAAGGATTTTAAGAACAATGTAAGGTTACATATGGTTGAGCCTATTTAATATCGTACTATAATAGAAATACCGGAAATACGAAGAATAATACAGTAACTGTCGCTTCCTCATCCGAGAGGCATCTTTGCCAGGTCTACCCATCTCTAAAACTCGTAAAATAAAATAATTTTTAACAAAAAGAAAACCGACTTCATAGAAAAACAACCGAAAATAAACAATCTAGTACTAAAAAGTACGAAATAAGTTTTTTTAATTGAATATGAGTACTGTGATTGATACCTTAGCAATTTCTTTATTCCACACGCGTCAGTTCAACCTACCTAAATATTATTAATTTTTGAGTCGGTGCCAGACAAACAAAAGTAAATTCACCCTGCTATCTATCTCTGATTATTACAATCTAAACAATATATATCTATCGCCTAACGTTTTAAATGATAATACGTACAAAAATCAATTTACCCTACAACTACAAGGTACCCTACATTTTACATGTATATGAAGTGCGAAATACACACTTCTTATTATCAATTATCATCGAGGCTGGCACCGGCTCACAAATTAATTTAAGAGAATTGTAATATTTAGGTAGGTTGAACTGACGCGTGTGGAATAAAGAAATCCCACCAAAAACATTAAATGTAAAAAAATGCCAAGTCTCTCGATGCAGTCTTTCCATCGTAAAAAGTTTTGAGATCTCATAGAAGCCAAGTCCTATTCAAAATATTTCGTAGTTATAAATCAACATTTAGTAATTGTATCAATAGTTTTCTTTATATTATAATTATAGTGACTTGGCAATGAGCACAAGAAGAATAAAATAAAACGGCATATTTGGAAGAGTTGAAAGTTATATATCACAAAATTAATTTTCTTTTGGTTTATCCGTGTCGTCCCAACCGAATTTCGGCATCGGCAGTCAGTCTTAGTGCACTCTCGATTCATTTACTTTCATAAAGCGATGGCCCGTAAGGTATTCTTAATTATTGTATTGGAGCATGTAGTCGGTAGTGACCATCATGATTCACACATAACAAATAATCTGATCACTGGTCTCGTCAGTAACATTTGCATATAGTTCCAGGCAGCAAGCAGCTTTTAATTTGTGCTCATTGCCAAGTCACTATAATTATAATATAAAGAAAACTATTGATACAATTACTAAATGTTGATTTATAACTACGAAATATTTTGAATAGGACTTGGCTTCTATGAGATCTCAAAACTTTTTACGATGGAAAGACTGCATCGAGAGACTTGGCATTTTTTTACATTTAATGTTTTTGGTGGGATTTCATTTATTTTTTGTAAGTGTATTTCTTTCTTTTACTTTTAGGTGACCTCACAATTTCTTGAACGTCAGCTACTGCTTTGCTTAGAACCCATTCTCCATCTCTATCTCTTTTGTTTCTTCTCTGAGGCTTCGTTACTTCTAAGGTAGACAAGTCTGGGCGATATATACTTCGGAGTCGATTATATTCAGCTATTGCTGTCTCCTGAGCTTTGATACTACTAAAATTCACATTTATTAAATGTAATCCACCCAAACTAGTCACTCTTGAAAGGGCCACGTATGCTTGTTTGACGACTGAAAACTCCCATACATGCTGTATGACAACGAATGAAATAAACACGACCCATCTCCAGGAATAGAGATGACTCTGTGTGGACAAAGGTCGCCATTTATGTACAATATTTCACGTTCCATTACACTATTTACAATTACTTCTATAACAATAAGGCTGAAACTTATATATATATATATATATATATATATATGCAAACTAAACAGAACTAAACTTACTAACAAATAACTAACTAAATAAATATATATCTACTAACTTACAAACTATAACTAAACTAAATAAGACGTAAAGTTCTCCGAATATCAATTATCACTACAATATTTTTTAGTTTCGAAATAGGTTATCATAGACAGATGAAAATTATCGAATTATTTTGAAGTACTACTAAGGGCCGGCGCTCACTGCCAGCATGGCATGGCAAAGGATTTCGGTACAGATACAGCATTTTTAGTCTTATTGCCATGCATATAGAATTCATTTTGACACAACGATGCCGAGGGAGGCTGCGGTAGGACAGAACGTCGGCATCGTTGTGTCAAAATGAAGTAAAATGAATTCTATACTTATGGTAATAAGATTAAAAATGCTATATCTGTACCGAAATCCTTTGCCATGCCATGCCACGCCATGCCGGCAGTCAGCGCTGGCCCTTACACTGCGCTTTGTAACGAAACCATAGCGCGATTCAGACAGGTAGAACGCCATCTATCGAGCGCGCATACAATATTTATCGCAATACAATGGAGTTTTAGCTTTATTAATTTAATGAACTTTATGTATTAATTTGTATTAATGATAGTCTATGTATTACATTTATATTATTCTTTTCTATTCTATGTATGTATTCATCCAATTGAATAGGTACTTGGACAACAAACAAAGTTAACAATCCAGTCAAAATCCATACATAATGTTCTTGCCAAACCGCAAATATAAAATTGTTTTCTAAGGCATATAATTTTTTAATGTTTTTATAATTTTTCCTTTATATGTGGCTAACGACCTATGGTGCAAAATTTGAAGTTTCTAAGTCTGTTAGAAGTACCTTAGATTTTTGATGATCTGTCAGTGAGTCAGTGAGTGACAAAATGGTGTAACTTTGATCGACCGTAACTCCTAAACTATTTATTCATTTGGCGTGTAATTTCGAACTTAAGCTTGTTCTCATGCCTACTATTATTCACCGAAAACCTAAACTCCTAGCTTTGTCCACGTCGAAGATAAAGGGGGGGCGAAACAGCCGCGAACCGCTTCGAGAAAAGATGGTACGGCCGTGCCCGTTTTGCTTGAGACTTGGCAGGGGCACTGCCGTGCCCCCAGATTGCTAAGGTATCAATCACAGTACTCATATTCAATTAAAAAAACTTATTTCGTACTTTTTAGTACTAGATTGTTTATTTTCGGTTGTTTTTTTATTAGAACTTTTATTTGTTGATTAGTTTTTCATTTAATTTTAATTGCTGTGTAGTGTCGGCTTAGAATAGCACTACCCCATTTCTTCCTATGGGTGTACGTAAGAGGCGACTAACGGTTTTGGGGCTTTTGAGGGATTTTTGGGCGATGCGGTTGGAGACCCATCACCAACAACCTTTATTTCACCATCTTTTCCCCACACAACTTCCAAAAGTGGCTGAGGAATTTCTGATTCCTTAGCTCTGGCTACCCCATCTAGGGATTTATAGCCGTGAGTATAAGTATGTATGTATGTTAATTTTAATGATTTTTTATTTCGAGTATAAAAAAACAACTAATATGTTATTGTTTATTATTTATTCCTCTCCAGTTTCTACAATACGTGTATTCTTCATAGAACAACTTCCCTGAAAGTTCTTGGGCTTTTTTTGTGTGTGTTTTTTTAGACATACCTTTTTATTTAAATTAACAATTTCCAGTAGTTTTAAAAATATCACCTCATTTACATAAATATTACCTTTTTACTTACAACTTCTTTGTTTGGAATCTTAATTAAAGACTCTTCGTAAATATTCTGATCTGTCTAAACACTTAGTCTAGATAGCGTCTAGACAAGAAATTAATTGAGACAGTTTTACTTCAGAATCGTATGTTACGCGACCCTCTTACTCGAGGCGCTAATTGACTTTCTCAATATTGAATTCACTTGTCACTCTGCTTTGTAAAATATTGTAGAACATACAGAGAATATTGGTTTTATTTACGAGCTCGTACAGCAGAGGAATTTCTAGTTCCTAAGCTCCGGGCACGCCTTCTAGGGATTTATAGCCGTGAGTGTATGTATGTATGTATCAATATTAGGCTCCTTGCAACGTGTTTTTTTAAATGATGAAGGGTGGTTAGTTAAACGCATGATCGATAGGGGATTGATAACGAATAGGGGCTCCAGTCCTTTCAAAATTATAACGTTTTTTATATATTATTCTGACTTATCATGGAGTTTTTGGGCAGTACATTGAAAGTAGGTTAAAAGGCAAAATATAAAACAAATTATTGACAAACCAACTGAATTACGTCTGAATAAGCATGAATCTAAATAATAATAGATTTACAAGCTCTGTGGCTACCCCTTTTTGGGATTTATGACCGTAAAATATGTATGTTTTTGTATGTAATTAATATCATTGTTTAAATCCTTATCCACCCTTTTTTCGATTATTGGCGAAAGAACATATTAAACTGCATGACAAATCCAGACAAAAGCGTTAAAAAGAAAACAACAAAGAGTACTGCGGTGTGAGACCAGCGCTGTTATTAAATAGGTGTCTATATGAAAAGTTCCTGAAACTCCATCCATTTCCACTGTCCATAACACACCTCCAGGAATCCTATTTGCTCGTGTCTGGCTCAAAATCACCTTTGCCGAAGCCATGAAATATGTTGGGAGTTTGGGGCCAAGGAAAACTACAAAAATATTTTATGCTAAAATGACACATTCTTAAGTACCACTTATTTTTTACCCATTACGTGGCATTGGAGCTACTATTCGTGTAAATTGTATCTTATTTTGCAAAATAGTCATATGTACTGTGTAGTGTCGGCTTAGAATAGCACTACCCCATTTATTCCGGTGGGTGTACGTAAGAGGCGACTAACGGTATTGGGGATATTAACGGATTTTTTGGCGATGCGGTTGGAGACCCATCACCAACAATCTTTATTTTACCATCTTTTCCCCACGCAACTGCCAAAAGTGGCAGAGGAATTCCTGATTCCTTAGCTCCGGCTATGCCTTCTTGGGATTTATAGCCGTGAGTATATGTATATGTATGTATGTATGTGAATAAGTAAAGTTACTCTCTATCTTCATTTGTAGTTCATAATGAGCTACTACCATATAATGGGGTAAGTTATGAGCTATTTCAACAGTTATCTAATAAAAGTAAAATAGTTACGTCAAAGGTATGCGTTTATCGTATCAACATGTGTGACTAAAGGTATAAAATTATCATACGTATTGAGCAGCAACTATAGTTTCACATGATCAAACACTATATTAATCTCCACTAGCGAATTGGATACAATATGAATAATATTAATAAATAAAGGAAAGAATGAGGTTTTCTTGAGCCAAACATTATAATTATAAAATAATATTTTTGAATAAAAGTACTAAAAAATAGAAACATACTTGCATAGACTCACGGCTGAGAAACCTAAAGGGGAATAGCCGGAGCTTCAGTATAAAACATTCCTCAGCCATTTTAAGAAATAAACTAGAAAAAAGATTGTAAAGAGTATCGCTCACCAATCACTTAAAAAGCCTCAATACCCGAAGTCGCCTCTTACACTCTCGGGAAGAAATAGGATTGTGCTTTCCTAAGACAACACAACTCAGCCTTCAAATCCTAAAATGCAGAGAAAATACTAAGCACTATTAAACTGGCCTGAAATTTCATAGCCATACTTTGTAGGTAAAAATCAGCTCTAGCATGATTTGTTGTACAGAATGCTGTAATGGCGTCCATTGCTCGAGGCGGCCAAGCTCTATAAGTAAAATCTAGAATTTTTATTGCATTTTATTATTGTTGGCGTCTGCATTCTTTTGAGTCTTCATTGCTGTTATTTACCGGAGCAAATGGACGTGTTAAAGAGCTTAACTAGATTGGCAGACAAAGAGTAAAGAATGACATGAGATGTTCACGTATAAGTATAAGTATGGCTTGAACAGTGAGTATCAGACTATTTCAAGTATTTTTGAGCCTCATGAAAAAAAGGAAAGCAGTTTATTAACCTACACATGTTTTATCCACAAAAACAATTAATTCTCCTTAAACTTGATTGAAGGTCTATCCACCATGTTTAAACATTTAATAAATAAACTAATGAGATAAGTACTTAATATATACACGATAATTTATCGTATCATACAACCCCTACAAGGTACAATAGGTAGTACATACACACATACATATAATCACGGCTGTAAATCCTTAGAAGGGGTAGCCAGAGCTAAAGAATCAGGAATTCCTCAGCCACTTTTGGAAGTTGTGTGGGGAAAAGATGCATCGCCCAAAAATGCCTCGAAAGCCCCAATGCCGTTAGTCGCCTCATACGTACACCCACCGGAAGAAATGGAGTAGTGTTAATCTAAGCCGACACTACACAGCAACCAATAGCAAGCAATAGTTAGTATAGTAATATATAATCTACATAGGGTTAATCTTAGTCAATGCTACACGCGATCATCTAAAGAAGATAATTAGGCGTGTGTTCAAAGTAATCTGTACAGCTGCAAGAAACCCTTCTATACTCTACCAAAAGAGAAACATCAATTTATCAGTATTTTAGTAAAGGGAAGATAAAGGTGAGGATTACCCGGAGCTCATTACCGTCGACACTAAACTCTTCGATCCATCAACTGCAAACGCACGGGGGCGAATGTGGCTTTTAAGATATTTGAGATTGCGATAAGGAATGTTTTCTTTTATGGATTCGTTTTTGAGATAGTTAATATGTTAATCCATGTACTTTGGGTTAAATTATTAATAAGTCACCTGTTTTAATCGATTCTAATATATTGTAGACAAAATTTCGGGAGTTTGGATTAATTGTGTGACAGCTATAATTTACGCAACTTAAAACATAATATAAACTCTAAGTACGTATGCATCTATCATCATGTATTAGCCAAACATTTTAAGCACCTATGTACTTAAAAGACGTGGTTTAGTACATATGCAAATATTGATACAAACACACTCTTAATTTAACTTAATAGTGTTTGCTTAGGATAGCTCTCTGCCTGTCCCTATAGGAACTAATGGCGTTAGTATATATTTGTAGGTGTGTCATTTTTTGGATTCATAACCGTAATAATATGTATGTGATACAAAATTATACACCTTTGTAATTGAATCTATCCCAGCATTCCATAATCTGTACAGACTTCTGTTTGTGTTCCACTCTTATTTACATTAACAAGCTCTTGATGTATTCGGATGCGCTGCAATCGCGGGGTATTGCTAGATTGAAATTTGTATTCTAAACACAGTGTGGATGAAATAACCTTGAATCGACGACCCCTGGTCTAGACGAGCGTGCATAAGCATTAATGGTTTGTTTCGTTCCATGACCCCTCGCGAATTCCTGGCTATGAGCCCAGAATAACCACGTTTTAATTACGTTTAATTCGGTTGTATAGATAGATTGTTTGGTCGATTTAGTTGGGAATGTTGAACTTTTTTAAAGAGGTAGCAGTTCTTAGATTTTGTTAAATGATTCTTTCGCGAAGGTTTTAGACGAATTATCAGTATGAGGTTAAATTATTATAAGAGGTTTGAAATAGTTCTCAGTTGTAGATTGTGAAAAGTTAATTCTTGAAACATACATACATACATACATATACTCACGGCTATATTTCCCTAGAAGGGGTAATCAGAGCTAAGGAATTATAAATTCCTCAGCCACTTTTGGAAGTTGAGTGGGGAAAAGATGGTAAAAATAAAGGTTTTTGGTGATGGGTCTCCAACCGCATCGCCCAAAAATCCAATAAAAAGCCCCAATACCCTTAGTCGCCTCTTACGACACCCGTGGGTAGGAAGGGGTAGCGACATTCTAAGCCGGCACTACACGGCAATTCTTGAAACCTTGAAAAAAAATATTTTTTTTATCATGCTTGTGAATAAAGTGCATGTTAAAGCAGTACTTAAATTTAATATAAAATGTACTTTCTGTCGAAAGATAATGCGATTGGTGCATATTGAGTTACGCTTATCGGCTCATAGAAATAGGTCGAGTATTTTTGCTATGTCATATCATGTACTTTCGATACACAGCTATCACATGAAATATACGTAAACTATATTCTATAAAGCTGTGTAGTGTCGGCTTAGAATAGCACTACCCCATTTCTTCCGTTGGGTGTACGTAAGAGGCGACTAACAGTATTGGGGCTTTTTAAGGGATTTTTGGGCGATGCGGTTGGAGACCCATCACCAAAAACCTTTATTTTTACCATCTTTTCCCCACTCAACTTCCAAAAGTGGCTGAGGAATTTATAATTCCTTAGCTCTGGTTACCCCTTCTAGGGAAATATAGCCGTGAGTATATGTATGTATGTATCGTAATCGTCACCAAATAAATATAGTTTGACTAAAAAATAAAGTTCTGTAGTGTCGGCTTAGAATAGCACTACCCCATTTCTTCCGGTGGGAGTACGTAAGAGGCGACTAACGGTATTGGGGCCTTTAAGGAATTTTTTGGCGATGCGGTTGGAGACCCATCACAGATAACCTTCATTTTACCATCTTTTCCCCACTAAAATTTACAAAAGTGGCTGAGGAATTTTTAATTCCCTGGCTCTGGCTACCCCTTCTAGGGATTTATAGCCGTACGTATATGTATATGTAACTAAAAAATATTTCCGCATATAAGGTGAAAATCTTGAAAAAGCGTGGGTTGCTCGAAAGACGAAAAGGTCCGTTTAAAGTGGGTCAAAATCGAGTATTTCAAATCTGGGATGTGTGTTTACTAGAGATGAAAAGTGTGTTGAAGATATCGAGAGAAGAGTGAAAAACGGTAATGCGAATAATGGAGCACTGGACAGTCTAATGCCTAGTCAATCGGTGTCCGAAAAGGCCCGAATAGCTGTGCATGATGCTGTTCTTGTCCCTACGCTTATGTATGGCAGTGAATGTTGGGTGTGGCAGAAGAAGCATGAAAGCAGAGTGAATGCAGTAGGGTCCCTCAGAAAAGTTTGTAATGTAAGGTTTTGTGATCGTGGAAGGAATGACGTGATTCGTGAAAGATGCGGTGTTAAAGATGATATAAGTAAGATTGAAAAAGGAATGTTGAGATGGTTTGGGAACATCGAGAGGATGGATGATAGGAAATTGCTGAAAGGTATAGAGCTAATGTAGAAGGCAGTGATAGCAGAGGACGGCCACGGAGGACACACTTGGACCAAATTGAGAGTGTGCTCAAAAAGGCAGGCGTCCCAAGTATGAAGAATAAAAGAGCATGTATGAAAAGATTGATGGATGTAGACGAAGCTAGAGAGGTTTGCCAGGATCGTACGAAGTGGCGATCAATAGCCTCTGCCTTCCCCTATGGGAATTAACAGCGTGAGTACGTGTATGTATGTATGTAAAATCGAGTTTAAAGAAGTCGGTTACATACATACTAACATACCATACATACATACAGGTGAAGCTAATATAAACGTGTTAAAAACCAGCAGCATTACATTTTGATTTTATTTGTTAAGTGTATGGATGTTATTTATTTTACCAATGTATTTTTTTAATTTAGTTTACAATTTTTTCCAACGATTATATTATTTGTTTTTTATAAAAAGTGTCGCTGTGTTACATTATAATTTTAAATTCTAATTTCTTAAAAATTTTAAGAAATTTGCATGCCATAGATGGTGGAATATAGCATGGTCTAACTAAATGTTGTAACATCTAATATGTCAAATACCTGTATTCGCAAATAAAGTAAAATAAAAAAAAATTACAAAATCTTGAATGGCATATTATATCATACTATATTGAATTACCCATAGAGATATAATACCTCTATGAGATTACCTGTAATAAGTGGTCATACTCATACTTATTAGTAAAAAATGTTATTATAATTCGCATTTTAACTTTCCAAAAGGGCCCCCAATTCTTGTGTGCCCAAGGCCCCAGCCTAGTTTAAGACGGCCCTGTGTATGTATGTATATTCTAAACATATTAGCTGTTTACTTCAGTCTTATTTTGCCGTGTAGGTATAGGGCTTTTTAAGGTGGTTTTTGGGCGATGCGGTTGGAGACCCATCACCAACAATACTTTATTTCTACAATTTTCTCCCCTATCAATTTCCAAATGTTGCTGAGGAGTTTCTAGCATTGAAGCTATGGCTACCCCTTTTTGGGATTTATGGCCGTGGGTATATGGGTGTATGTATGTTGTTTCCGACCAAATTACATTCAATGTGTGTAAATTTTTAACACGCTTTTATTAGGTCGACCTGTATGTATGTAACTATGTAATCAAATCTAAGAAAACTAATTTAACCATCTTCTAAAGGTCATAGCGTTATGAAAATTGGCAGTTGTATGTGATTTCGGTGACAATACAATAATATGGTACTGTCGAGCTGATCTGATGATGGAGCCGGAAGATATGAACTGGAACCTCATGATGGATGATCGTATCATAGCCGTGTTTGGACTTGTTAAAAAGGTCTTGTAATGAACGTTGACCATGATTAGGTTTCAAGGTCTGATGATGAAGCCGGAAGATAGGCACTAGCATTCCATGATGAAATATCGTATCATAGCCGTGTTTGGACTTGTTAGAAAGGTCTTGTACTGAACCTTGACCACGATTAGGTTTTAAGGTCTGAATACAATAATATGGTACTGTCGAGCTCATCTGATGATGGAGCCGGAAGATATTAACTGGAACTTAATGATAGATGATCGTATTATAGCCGTATTTGGACTTGTTAGAAAGGTCTTGTAATGAACTTTGACCACGAAACGAACTTTGACCACGATTAGGTTTCAAGGTCTGAATACAATAATATGGATGTTTAAAATATGCCATTAGCAAAGACTAAAAAGCATAAAATAAATTAATAGTTTAAAAAACACTAAAAAACACGCTTTTATAAGTGCACTTAAAAGTCAAAAATAAATTACGGGTCGTTCAAGTTGTCTCTATTTCTGGGCTGAAGTGTAAACTATGTGCTTTTAATTATAATATTTGATTGTAAAAGCGTGGGTTGCTGGAGCAGGAAAAACTTTCTTGTAAACAAATACACGAACAAAAACTCTACATTTTGCTACTGTTGACTAGTACTTTGAACAGACTGTTTAATATAGAGCCTCCAACTAGTGGTGCTGCAACTCTAGTTAGAGTGCCGATCTCTGTAACCTGCTTCCCGAAACATCGCTTAACTTGATTTCTTAGCAAGGTTAACAAAAAATCTTTCCTTTTCCAGCGCCCCACGCTTTTACTATCAAATATTATAATTAAAAGCACATAGTTTACACTTCAGCCCAGAAATAGAGACAACTTGAACGACCCGTAATTTATTTTTGACTTTTAAGTGCACTTATAAAAGCGTGTTTTTTAGTGTTTTTTAAACTATTAATTTTACAAATTTAAGTACTTGGAAGTCAAAATTACCATGTTTTGTTTTTGAAATTCATCTATTATAATTCCTATTAGTCAGTATCATATGTCTTAGTAAGTAGATCTCAATCCTTATCTTTCGATATCATTCGAAAAAACAACATTTTTTAAGTACTTATTTATCGTTAAGTCAAGCTGTGCAAAGATTTAATTTTATTAAAAGTTACAATATAAAATATAGGTTGGCAAAAACACTGTGTGCATTTTTGTAAACGTCCAGAGTATTTGTAATGAAAATGTTGAATGGTATAAAGCTATAAACTTGTAAATTTTGCCATCTTCGTCTAGTTTTAAGGTATGCATTTAGGTATTTCGAACCAAACTACTAAGTTGCGTGAATGTGTTAAAAATAACACAGAACACAAATATAGAACAGTTGCGTTGTCAGTACACACGTGTTTATTATCGTGCGGGCTGTGCGGGAGTCCCATGTTATGTCAATATTTTCATTGGGATATTTTGATAAAAAAGGTCTTCTCACGTTTAACTTTAAATATATTTGGTGTACATACATACATATATTCACGGCTATGAATCCCTAAAAGGGCTAGCCAGAGCTTCAGTACTAGAAACTCCGAAAATGGGTAACCAGAACTTTAGAGCTAGAAACTCCTCAGCCACATTTGGAAGTTGATATGGGAAAAGATGGTAGAAATAAAGTATCGTTGGTGATGGGACTCAGAACGCATCGCCTAAAAACCTACGTAAAAAAGCCCCATACCCTTAGTCGCCTCTTACAACGCCCGTGGGTAGAAGGGGTAGTGACATTCTAAGATTGTTTGGTATGTTACGATTAACAGCTCAAATAATATATATAGTGCCATTTATCATATTAGAGTAAGCCAGAGCTTGGGTCTTAAAAATTAGTACATTATTTACTCACTATGAATATTATGTTAGGAGATAAGATAAGATAGTGAGTGGACAGCGTAACTTAGTAATAATAGGGCAGCCACATGCATACTTCATATTAAAATACATGCCATTTACTTTAAAGCTTATTTAATATGTTTTTTTTTGTTTCAGGTAATCTCAATTGAAAAACACATATCAGCCTCCAAAAAGGTAACCAAACGATCGTAGAGCAATAATTACAATTCGTAAATTGATTAATAATGCAACCCTTTTGTCATTAGTTTAATTGAGAACGCTGCATCTTCTTTTTTGGTTTAAAATATTGGTAAAACAATTAATATCAAGCTTCAAGCAATATTGATTATTTGGTGACCCTCACGTTTAATTATATTACTACATTACTTGTGTACCATATGTCTTATCAATAAAATATTATGGTCACCATTCAATTAATTAACGCAAATTTGTATTGAAACAAAGCCATCGGTTTCGGGTTTGATTTAATGAAAGCGTCCCTATTTCACTTATATCCACAAAAATGAATCATTTCGATTTAGTGCGAAATTTTGTTGTTATCGCTAACCGTAATAATTTACTACACCAAGGGACACAGGACAAAGAGGCCAAATAAGTTTCGCCCTCGAATTGTCCGAAAGGGAGGGCGGGCACACAGAGTGCACCCAGACACAGCCGGGCGGGCATTTCACAAAATCAGTAAGGGATCGGATTTTGTGGGGAGAGGACGTTCGGTTGGCTCAGTGCAG
The DNA here is from genome assembly GCA_963576735.1 of Bedellia somnulentella. Taxonomy (NCBI): domain Eukaryota; kingdom Metazoa; phylum Arthropoda; class Insecta; order Lepidoptera; family Bedelliidae; genus Bedellia; species Bedellia somnulentella. The sequence goes on from OY755173.1 coordinate 3,204,252, forward strand.
GTGGAATCGTGTGTCGGACAATTTAAAAAGAAAACAATTTTGAGTAAAAAGTGACCTTGAATCTCTGACAAATTAGAGATCATTGAACTGAATGAATAGTAAAAGTGAATGAGTGTTTAGTAAAGTGTTTTTAATTTAATAAAACACATTTAACAACGTTTTTTGTAGAGAAGTGATTTGAACGGAATCAACATTATTTTGTACAAATTTTTTAAGGTGATTACTTTATCTCTACGTAAATATTAACATGATGTTAACTTAACTTGTCTTGCTGTGTATTTATAAATAACAAACAAAGTAAAATTCAATATTACACATAAATTAACTATTTTTTTAATTATTTGTAGCACCATTTCATATGGTTAATAGTAATTTTAAATTATAAAATATTTTAAAATAAGTTATAGGAATACGTTATAAATATTTAGATTCCATTGCTGAATGCCCAAATGATACTTCCTATCAAAAAGGTTTATTAAATTAATTAAAAATATTATTGGTTTTAATCTTTGAAATGTAAAAATATTGTGATCTCCATTGAAACATGCATTCATAAATGTAAATTACTAAACAAAAGCCTACAACCGAACGAAATATTATAAAACTTCACACAAACGTAATCAATAACCGTATAAAACTATTACGATTCAAATTTAATAAAACATATATTCACATGTAACTAATATTTTGCAGCAAAATGAAGGGTTGATTATAAATTTACCCCTCCAACTATCGTTATCTGTTTGCGGCCCCTTAGTCCCCTTACCCCTTTCAATCGTATCGATCCAAGACCACCCATGTTGCTATCAGCTGGTTTAAATTATAAATAAGGAATTGAAGAAGGTCAATTTAAATAGCTCGAATGTTCATGAGTAGTAATTTGAGCATTTTGCGTGCATCGAAGAATTACCATATGGTTATCAATAATTGTGAAGCGTTATTGATATTATGAACCATTATGTGTTGCTATGTAGTTGAGACTGTGTCTATCAGAATAATTAGAATTAAACTGAATAACCTTAAAAAGTATTAATTTCTTTTTCGTGTAAGTACATACATTTACTCTCAAGCCGTTATTTCCTATCAGGGTAGGCGGAGATTATCGATCGCCACTTACGGTCCTGGTAAACCTCTCTATGTTCGTTCACATCCATCAATTTTTTCATACATGCTCTTTTATTCCTCATACTTCGGCCTCCTTCAGTGCTTAAGATTCTGTAGTATCCCTTAAAAGTCATTATAACATGACTAGTTTGAGTTGAGTGGATTCAAATGTACCTATTTATGTATTTCCGTTCTAAACAACGATAAAACTTCCCTTTGAATACGCACCCTCTATCCTGTTACACAAACAAGAGTAAGGCGAACGGTCTACATGACTCATACATTTTACATAAAAACATTTAGATTCGAACAATTAACATGGAAATTAGGGTTTGTTTCACCCTTAACATATTATATCCGTTTTACTAACTATATCTGTTTTGGTTTCATTTCATTTGAATTTTAAGTATAAGTACCTACTTAATTTTTACTATTTATCCGTCTACTATGATTGTGTAGTGTCGGCTTACAATAGCACTAACTCATAGCTGCCCACAGAATTAGTAAGAGACGATATATGGGTTTAGCGATATTTTAGTCTTTGTTTGGTGATGTGCCTTTCACCAACCATCTTTATTTTACTTAAATTTTCTGTGTGATATATATACCCGAAACCCTTCATACCCCTTTCTGCATTAGCAGCCGTGAGTAAAGTTAATGCAAAGGAGAGCCTTTATCTCACCATTTAACTATAACTGTTTGATTTGATTGGTATAGGAGATGAAGACATTTATTATTGTTTATTTGTCTGAGTATTCTTTTATCATACTGAGTGAGTAAAGTGAACATTGATTTTTTATCTGCCAACTTTTATAAATATTTTACTTTTTGCTTAATGACTACACAAACAGATCACAAACGCTACTCACTCAATACTGCCCATTCTAGTAGTCCAAGATTAATTATCACTTTTTATGATACCAGCAAAAAAATGGCAACGTCCTGACCAGACCTATGCCAGAATCCCAAAACTTAACAAGCACATCATATCTGTATTTTTCGTGTAATTTCTTAATCTCACGGCCCTTTATCCCAAAAGGGGTAGCCAGAGCTTCAGACCTAGATATCTCTCAGCCACATTGGAAGTTGATAGGGGAGGGGATGGTAAAAATAAAGTATCGTAGTGATGGGTCTCCAACCACATCGCCCAACCACCTTGAAAGCCTTATTAAGCTTTAGTCGCCTATTGCGGCACCCGTGGTTAGAAAGGGGTAGTGACATTCTAATCCGCCACTATTCGGCAAATAGCAAGTAATTTCTTTTAAAATGGATAACATCATTTGTGTGTCACAAATTTTGGGACAATCGCATCATTTGCTTGCGCATTCACCCACGTATTTTTGGTTGCAATTCAATTGCTTACATCCCGAATCCCTTGTTACTATAAACATAAAGTTTCATTTAGCGCAACACTGTATGTACATTGTAGGCGTAGAACAGAAGTGAAAGTAAGATGTTTTAATAGTCTCGTTTTATTTAGGTCAGATTTCGTAATTGAAGGAAGATTATCATAATGTTTTGTTAGAAAGTAAACAATTAAATAAGCTGATTTCATGTATCAATAGATATGACTTTCGATTAGGGATATTAATTAGATTAATATAATATATGGTGTTTTTGATAAGTGAGCTATCAACACTGAAATAAATTGCAAATCGACTCAATAGTTTCTGAGATTATCGCGATAAATGACAAAAACTATCCACTTTTATAATATTAGTATTCTTATTAATGTACATCTTATAAGTTACTGACTTACTAAGTGAATAATAAATAGACTGACATACAGTGCATTGTCGATAAAAAAATATTTTCCTTATGCAATGACGGAGCCAACGAGGCGAGCATTTTTCGTGAAAAGCGTTTCGTGAGTGAGAAATAAACTGCAATCTATTTCGCATGACATAGACTACTCTATGCTATACATAGTACATATACTAATTGCTATAAATCTCAGAATGGGATACCCAGAGTAACAGAATTAGAATTACCCCAGCCATTGTTGGAAGTCGATTCGTGAAAAGGTTATAAATTAAAGGATGGTAGGTGATGGGCCTTCAGTCATAACGCCTCTAAAATCGTGCTCAAAATTCTTAAACCCCTAACATACATACATACATACATATACTCACGGCTATAAATCCCTTAACGGGGTAGCCAGAGCTTTCGAATGATAAATTCCTCAGCCACTTTTGGAAGTTGATTGGGGAAAAGATGATAATAATAAACGTTTTTGGTCTCCAACCACATCGCCCAAAAATCACTTAAGAAGCCCCTATACCCTTAGTCGCCTCTTAATCACCCACGGGTAGAAATGGGGTAGTGTTATTCTAAGCCGACACTACACGGCAAATTTATTTATTAAACCCCTAAATTACCTCTTAAGACACCCGCGTGAAGAAATGGGTTAGTGTTATTCGAAGCCGACACTACATTGCTTTGTCTGTCGTAAACCAATGGATTAAAATGAATAAATTGTACACATTCTTAATTGGGTGGACTTTCAACTCCAAATTTGAAATAGAAGCTGGAAAGCTCATCAAACGTTTTCACTGAAAAAAACGCTCGAAAGAAATAAATGACACGGCACATTTTAGTTCAGACAACATAACAAAATCCGCAGACCATAGAACACTTTCTTCGACTATTTTGGTTTTTATATTGTTGAAGATATTTTTGGCTTCAAATATTCTATAATTTTGTTTAACTAGATTAAAACTTAATAATTCAGTATAAAAATTTCATTACAGCTCAAATGTGACTGTGACTAACGTCTAGACTGATTCAGTGGCTTTTAGACTTAATATGTGTAAACTGTTGCTAGTGACATCTGTGGATATTTTTAACAAACTGTGTTGACTGTTAAACTGATCCCAGTGGAAGACTCGTCGAGTAAAGAAGATCAGTGTATTAATGGCTACGAATGGGCACTAACTTATCTAAATTGAACAAGACCAGAATCTCGGGTGTAAATCATGTTAGTATACTTTTAATCTCTATTATAATTTTCGCTTCATGATATAATTCTGCCTGTTTTCGTATGTAGTTTTAATTAGCTTGACTGTCCAGGCAAAGTTGGTCTTCCGAGCACCCGGTGACAAGTAAAACCCAGAACATAACACCAAACAATATTTGACTACAGAATTGAATTTGCATTGAGTAAATGGGTACATGTAAGAGTAGAAAATTGTCTTAGTGAGCTTAATAGATTTGGTAACAGATTACACTGAATGTATCTAACGCCCGGTTTCTGAATTGATTATTCAAGCTGAGAACAACTCAAGTATCGTTTTGTCTCATTCAGTTGTTAAGATTTCATTCCGACAGAACGATATTTAATTTGTTGTCAGCTGGAATACTCAATTCAGAAATCGGGCGTAAATGTTTCAATTAAAAACCGTCCATTATTGCAGCAAAAATAATAACACCGTTACTTCAGGAGTCTTCTTAGTGTTTATAAAACAATACCTGCAAATAAGGAACAGTGCATAAAAAATATAGTTCGCTAAACCTTTGTTCCAGGTAAATTTCACCAATGATTCAATTCAAGAGGTATTCAAGTACTCATTGTTATGTATTCCATATTTCTTTTTATGTAGGACTCTATTCTTTTTCGCTTTAATATAATGAATACAGAGCTTATACCAGAGTTTTGGAATTGCAAATTATGATACCTTGTGCTTACTTTTAATATTACCTGCTTATTGGTTTTTTTTTTTGTTTAACGTAGTAGTTAGTATACTATTATCATTTATTTTTTATATTATAGGTTTACTATTTTAGGTTTCAAGTTAATAAATTAGGATCATAATTCTTTGCGCTTCAAGCCAAACATTTTCTCCGAAGTTCTTGACAGAATCTTAACTTAAATCACTAACTATCTTCAAAACATAGTTCATAAAGCAAAAAAAAAAGAATAAATTCGCCATTATCGCGACAAGTTTCCACATTGCTGAATCACACACCATTAACAGTGAAAAGAAAGACGGTGTAAATCATGCTTACTTTTCTTCTGTACCTCGTTATTTCGACCGAATACACCTTTATCTTTTGCTGTATTAATTCAGGACAAATATTGTTCAATCGGTTTTTTAAGAGAAACATATAAAAGCTTACAATTGTTTCTTTAATTAATTTTTAAGTTTCCAGGGTCTTTAAAGAGAACAAAAATTAAAATAATCCGACTATAATGAACCGAAATTATAAAAGTAAGGTTTTTGAAAAGTACTAAGCAATAAAACTTATAATAACTTAATCACAAATCATAATCTGCAATTATATAGAGTTTATGTCACTATATCTTTGCAATTGTTAATTTTATTTAAACTATTATGTATTTACTAATCCAGTGGGGTTAGCGGATATTATGTCTCTACTTTGTAAATATCTGGAATTTATAAATAAAGGATAATGTACTATACGAAATTAAAAAATCCATTAAACAACACACTTTCATTCAAAAACGTCATATCGACACGTGACTCTAAGTAATTGATCACCAAACTTGCAACCAAGACAAATTACTTTTCTATATAGAATAATATTTTGATAAAGTAATTACAATTCAAATTAAAAATTATACTTCCTAAATTAATAAATGAATTAAGTCCTCAAAATATTTTATTCATATAACAACTATGATAAAAATATGTATAAAAATTTTCAAAAAGAACTGAAATAAATTTAACGGTTTTATGTAAAATCTAATATTTAAAAATGAATTGTATTGTCCCACAAAAGGTTCTTTTATATGCATAGCAAAGATGAGGCCACTTTTGCTTCGTAACAATTTGGAACTGGTTACTTATACAAAACAATATGAAATAAAGAAAAAAACTTATTTACTTAGACATTTTAGATAAATTTAACATAAATATTCTCGACACCAATTCGCTAACCAACCGTAATCCATAAACAGCCTTAATGTATATTGATGTTCAGGCGCCACTGTAATATGTCTGGTATGGATTGAACAAAAATTTGACGGTGACAAGACAATCCGCGGGCTGATTATGTATCTTTAGCGACCGCGATTGTGTCGCAAGTTGCAATATTGTCGCTGTCAAAAGTGTCAGATCGCATACAAATTTATGCCATTGACAACGACAATCGTGCAACTTGCGACACAATCGTCACTCGCAAAATATACATAATCAGGGGGCCGGTCAAGTGCGTTGGATTTTTTTATACATAAGGAAAAAACGCAGTGTTAAAATTTGAAACGATCAATCTATTACTTTCCATAATAAAATTAGAATTAAAATGAAAACCAAAGCTTTTTTGCACTCTTGTCAATAATTAATAGGTAAAATCGCCACTTATAAGTTTAATATTATTTACCTTTATAAATACGATTTCTGTGCTTGGAATTGAAAAAATTCAATTTTATTGCAAACCGTAAACGCATTAAACCTATTTCTTTTAAACCTCGTTTCTTGGTAACCACAAACTAGCAAACTACAGTTACGACTTCCGGCAGGCGAGCGCGGGAAAATTCAATATCCGTTCGAATACGAGATTACAGAATACTCGATTAACTTAGGTAAGGATTACCGCAGCCTCCCTCTAAACTTAGATCAGCCGGATGCTTGGCGTTAGTTTGTTTGCTAATACCCTTACTTAAGATATTAGACATTCGAGAAACCGAATAATTTGTAGGAGAAACATTTTACCAAGTTAATTATACAACATTTTGCATATACATAATAAGAAAGGATAAAGTTATTTTATTTTAAAATACAGTTTATAAAACAAACTTCATAGTTAGTTTCAATGTATATAATAATAATATTTTTTCTAGAAATATAATTGGTTATCATGTTCAGGAGGCCCAGCACGAGCGCTATTTTATCGTCATGTATACGATACTAAGTAAGTGCGTAAGAGATGGGTGTTTTATACCACGCTATATCTAGTTAAAAGGTCGAACGTACTAGCTATAGGTTCGTCTTAACATAGGGATGCGTGGCAACCCTACAAAAATGCATGTATCAGATGCGTGTTCTAATTGGTAATCTCTTTCGCGGCGCGTACCCTAAAAGTGTCTCTTGTCCAATAAAACGTCAAGCTATCAATGCCGTCACTAGGGATGCCACTAGAACCATCAAATAGATTACTGAAGAACTTTTGTCACAGTTCCTTTATATGCTACTCAAGATCATCTTAATCAATATTAAATAATGTTTTTGTTAGAGATTGTGTTATTAAATTATTATTCGTAGCTTTGTTCTAAAATACCTACATTTGAAAAAAGTTACCTTGTATCGTTCTTATATCCCAACATAATATTGATCCATCCTCATAATTGTAGTGTAATACTGTATTGATAAATAGATTTAAATTAAACGTCTAGACTTGATATGTAATTAAGAGCTAGTTAAATTTACAATACACTTTTTTCAAATTAATTATGATATTGGTACAAATATTATTGAAACAGCATGTTTAGATCCAGAAAAAGTAATAAAAATAAAATACAACCAAAACTTTAATCCATCCCATTCCCTAATCTGAAAGCCATTCGAAATCAATTCTTCCATGTTTGATCACGTAATGCGTAATTTCTTTTAATCTCGTCGAGTACAGATGCATCGTATTTGGAATACTCCCCCAAACGAATGGTCAGTCCCAGGCAATACATCATGTATAAGTCAGCAAATGAATTGCATTTGTTCAAATAGAAAGGGCTGGCTTTTAGCTAATATTTGGTTTGCTGGTAGCTGATCGACAATTTTACTTACTGATATTACTATAAAGGAAAAATATATTCGTTAAATGAAAGAGAAATATTTTATGTTTTAATGTTTATTAAAGTTATCACATTTTACTAAGAATTAGTAACTACACAGTGTTAATTTATAAATTTTAACAAGTTATATTTTAGCTGCAATGGTTATATTAGAGAAGTTAGTTAAAATTTGGGGAAGATCCTTAGCTATAGAAAAGGTGGAAAAGTTGTAAGGATTATATTAAAAGAATAGTTTTTTTCATTGCCCAACAGGAATCCTATTTGATGACATCCATCAAGTGAATGTCGATTAATTGTGAATGTAGATTAATTGTTTGACTGGAAGTCTGTTGGGTCAGCTGGTGCTAAATATAATTGGATCATAACTTGATAAAAGCAACTCCAGATTAACAGAGCATGAAAAGTCTCATATAAACATAATAATCCTTTTGCTAATATCTTTGGATTTCCATCCAGGTTCGCAGCGAATACAGATTAACATTTCATTTTATTTTAATTCTTACTTATGTTATATAACGCCGTGTAGTGTCGGCTTAGAATAGCACTACCCCGTTTCTACCGATGGGTGTACGTAAGAGGCGACTAACGGTATTGGGGCTTTTAAGGGATTTTTGGGCGATGCGGTTGGAGACCCATCTCCAACAATTATTTTTAAATCACACCAAGGTATTTTTAATTCCTTAGCTCTGGCTACCCCTTCTAGCGATTTATAGACGTGAGTATATGTATGTATGTTATTTAATATAAATCTTTTATTTGAAATGATAATAGTCAGTAACAATTGCTGAGATGATAGTCGAAGAATCAAAACTATAAAGCTAAGCGAAAAGACGCTAATAACTTTTCTTCTGCAGCCAACAATATCTTTATCAAATTCCAACTTCGGCAATAGCCATCATAAAGCTATAACCAAAATTGCGATACTCCACAAAATACTATCAGCAATTTCGTGCGAAGTAAGGTATATTTTTTATTTAATTCTCTCTATCCACCCCTTGTTTTTGTGGGGTGACACGGCGGCGAGGGTATGAGAAATCAATACCGGCCAACTGTCACTTTCAGATGTTTATGTGCAAATTATATTAGGATATTAATCGGTTTAGTTTGCCGACTGGTTTTCTTTGTTTTTTTATACCATCCGATGGTGTGGGACTGATGTGAGATCTTTCCAAGTAAAAGCTGTTTATTTTTATTATACTACTAAGTTTTTTGGGAAAATTGTCTCTTTGCAATATTAACTGATTAGCTGTTTATACTGCTCTTCAAAATTTAATATTTTTGTGGTAATCTTAGACAAAAACGAATTGTAATTCCTAATTTCAAATTAAAATTAGATCGCTTGTGTGAATGACAAAGCAGCAATGTAGGGTGAAAATATAGATTTAGTGGGGTGAAGTCATATTATCATTTTAATTTAGCATAATAAAAGGTACTTATTGTTATTAGCTTGACCTAACATATATACAGATTATGTATTTTGCCGCATTTAAAAATAAATATAACTAAATATAGACACACTGCGTTCACATTCGGTTGAATTTCGAACTAATCTTTGTGTTTATCAACCCATTAATGTTAGCTGTGTAGTGTCGGCTTAGAATAGCACTACCCCATTTCTTCCGGTGGGTGTACGTAAGAGGCGACTATCGGTATTGGGGCTTTAAAGGGATTATTGGGCGATGCGGTTGGAGACCCATCACCAACAAACTTTATTATACCATCTTTTCCCCTCTCAACTTTCCAAAGGTGGCTGAGGAATTTCTCATTCCTTAGCTCTGGCTTCCCCAACTAGGGATTTATAGCCGTGAGTATATGTATGTATGTATGTAATACGTAAACTACGTATACAAAAACTCAACTTCCACAAACCATCAAACCCAAACAATACCAAATCTATTTACCCTGGAGACATCATCTCTGGGGACCTAGCACAAGCGCAATTTTATCGTCATGATTTCGGTTAGAATGAGATGACAGTATACCATACCAAGTAAGTGCGAAAGCGATGACTGTTTCATACCACGCGATATTTTTTTAAAAGGTCACTTTTACTAGCTATGTAGAATCCATCAAACCTCGCCAATATGAAATCTTATCAAATATATTTACCCTTCATGAAAACCTCAACCTCATGGTTTTATCAGTGATCTCTGGAACGCTACCAAGACCGCATACTCGTCCAATCCCAGGTTCATCGAAATCCCGCGCGTCTCATTATGCAGCCCATTTCTAGACGCAATCCTTATTGGAGACCATAATATTCGCGAGGCGAATTGCGACAGAGAAGCATTTGAAAATCTTTACCGAAGCTATGAGCAATTTAACTTTATTTTGAAAGTTGTCTAGGTAGATGATTTCATCATGATGAGATGAGTAGCTACTATTGACAAAAAAGCTTTTAACGCTTATGTTACTACATACATACATATACTTACGGCTATAATTCCCTAGAAGGGGTAACCAGAGCTAAGGAATTATAAATTCCTCAGCCACTTTTGGAAGTTGAGTGGGGAAATGATCGTAAAATAAAGGCTTTTGGTGATGGGTCTCCAACCGCATCGCCCAAAAATCAAATAAAAAGCCCCAATACCCTTAGTCGCCTCCTAAAACACCCGTGGGTAGAAAGGGGTAGCGACATTCTAAGCTGGCACTACACGGCATGTTACCTAGTTTAAAATCGACATGAAGCGATCTTAATTGAAACTATGAAATACTCTATTACTCTTTAATAATAATAATAATAATAAAACTCTTTATTACACATTACAAAATAAAAACAACAATTACAAAAAAGATCGGTATAAAAGCCAAAGTACAACTGGCGGTCTTATCACTAAGAGCGATCTCTTCCAGACAACCCATTAATGGAAAGATTTGCTGGATTAAAAACATTTTCGGTAGATGTCCAATAAATTAAACTGATTTGCTTAAAAACTGAAAATTATTCATCAAACTAAAACTTTAGGTAGGCCTGTTTCATTTGTGTTAAGTTAATGATTAGCCATTTAACTTAAATAATAAAATTAACTTCTCCACAAGTATATTTCGTAAAATTACTATACCGTTTAAATATTTCAGTAAAGTTCTTAGTCGCTAGTCGTGTCAATAGATTTACTTTCATCACGAGCAGACATTGTTGTGTTGTGTGTAAAATTATAACTGGGAACGGTTCCAAGGAATGCATAAGCTTATATTTATGTCCATTTTCGTCTCAATATTTTCACTAATACGCTCCGTGTCTTATTCAAGCTTAATCGATATTTACTCATGATATGCTATGAAGTTACGTCTTTTGATATGCATTGATTTGTGCAGTAAATATAGATATGTGGAATATAATATTTAGGCATAATTGGACCCTAGTAAAATGTTACCATATCAAACGATATATATTCCGGATTAAAGACAGACGTAGATAAGTACAATATGATATACACACTGATAAGCGAAGTTAGTAAACCAAAGAGGATAATCCCGAGCCGAAGGCTAGCTATTTTAATAAGCGATTTTATATGCCTAAATTTAAATTCAGGGCAATAAGTGTCAGTTCACAGGTAGGTACGTTAATAATTATTCTATTCGAAACCTTTGATATTCAATACAGACAACACTATTAAAAGCGAAGTCTTTAATGTCCCTTACAATTTTTTTTGGCTGAGTCTATCCCTATTTCATCAGTTAGTAATTCAATACATACTATCATCCATCTTTCTGACCGGGCATTAGATATATCGGTGACAGTTTTATGGACGGTCCGTACCGTCGCCGCATCCAGATTATTGCACTGACCACCCTGCTAGAGCATGAACCGTGAAGATTTACAGCCTATATGATTAGCTTCATGATAATTCTGAGAAAAGGGTTAAATTGCGGAGTTTAATGTCACGAAAGTGGGGATGTCACACCCCTATAATTCAAAGTGGTAGATAAGTATGCATTTGGAATATTATGTTTGAGATTTTAAAATTGGCGTTCGTTGTAAATATAAATTAACCTGCAATTTTTTGGGAAATTCTAATATATAAAATGTCTAATATATAGTGTCTCAGTGTTTGTCACCAAACTCCTCCGAAGGGGCTAAGCCGGTTTAAATAGGTAGGTTATAACTATTTTTTATACTCCGCGATATCTAGTAGGGTTGTCTACCCCAAATATTTAATTTTGTTTTAAAGACTAGAAATATTTTACATGGCAAAACAACGTTTGCCTGCACAGCTAGTATAAATTATAAATTCTGTCAGATATTGGATACTTTAAACATCATAAATTTTATAATCAAAAGCTTCCCAAGGACGTTCCAAGATAATAAAACAAGATAGATAGCAAATTTAAAATCTTACTTAAGAAGCTGGAACATCATTGGTGTCCTCTAAAGTATCAATTACGGAGAGCAAACAGAGAAGCATTGTCTCGAAGCGTTTATTCTTGAGGGAGCTCTCGTTAAAAACATTCATCGAACCGTGACAGCCTCCGAATGAAGCGAACGCCTGCACTTCCCTTGTTTAAGTCACTTTCAAAGTTTGGATTATGGAGAGATAGCATATCAATCTCGTGTTTCTGAATTGTTATCGGTAAAATGAAATGAATATTCACTTTCCTACATACGAGTGATTTTATTTTTGATTGAAAAATGGCTGTACTTAAGTCTCGTCTAGTCTCTGAAAGGACATGATTTTATTATCCCCAATAATGTTTATAATGCTGTTTATTTTAAATTTTTCATATTTATTTTCGACCATAACAATACAATAGACTTAAATGATCAGTCCAGACAAATAAACAGAATAATGCATGAAATTATAAACACAAAAGATATAAAACCTTTCTTAGCATATCCCCTTTTTCGTTCCCGTAGAAATATCTCCATGATAATAAAATATTTGGCCTCCTCAAATTGACATGAAACCTCCATTACTACTAGAAGCATTGTTGTAGTAGTATTTGAAAGTCTGTTTTTATTGCAGCCAGTACAATACTCTAGGGATTATAACCCTCTGGACTTGTGGTTGCTCCCAAAGTAAATAGTGTATTTTTTCCTGGACTCCGCGCGTTTCAACTAAGCTTCAATAATTCCACTTCAAAAGAAATGTATACCTATTCAATATGGCTTATTTTTTTATTTAATTAGTCTTTTACATATATTATTTTGTTGGCCGATTCTTTTTTTAAAGTAATAGATCTGTATATGGTCTAGTCTACAAGATCTTTTTGCAGTGAAACCAAGTTGAATCAAAGCAAATAAATTCTTAAATAATTGATTTAAAATTTCTGTTTTGGGAGTATAGCGTACGCAAATGCTTTTTTTGCTGTTTGTCGCACTAATTGCCAATAATTATAGTATACAATGTAATCGAATAATAAAAAAATCACACTCTCAACAAATACCTCAATCGTAAAATTAACATCAAGTTTAACTTCAAAATTCGAAATTAAACTTACACTGTTTATAACCCAAGGGTTTAGATTCCTTCATAATTATTCCTTTCGTCCAATCAAGGTGCGGCTCGGAACACTATTTCGTGGTTTGTCCGTCCGTCCGTACAAATTGCCGGTCGGTTTTCCGAATTTATACCTCGCCTCACGCCTGTCGACGAAGATTGTTTGAGGATTTCCGATCGCACATTTGTGAATTTTAGCTTTGAATTTTCATTTTACAAGGATATTGGATTTTAGTACCAAAGAAACTCATTCGAAGTAATATTAAGACAGTACAAGTCAAAAACTCATATTTAATTTCTAAAGAAAATCACATACATACATACATACATATTCTCACGCCGTTAGTTCCCATTGGGGTAGGCAGAGACTATCGATCGCCACCTTGTACGATCCTGGCAAACCTCTCTGGCTTCGTTTACATCCATCAATCTTTTCATACATGCTCTTTTATTCTTCATACTGCGGACACCTGCCTTTTTGAGCACATTTTCTATTTGATCCAAATGTGTCCTCCGAGGTCGTCCTCTACTAACATTACCTTCCACATTTAAATTTAAATTCCACATTAAAGAAAATCAAAATCAAAATAATAGCGAACTTTGCTTATCCTAATGAGAACTAACACGTGTATGTATGCGAAATCTAAATCATTATTTCATATAGCCAAAAATATACTAATTTTATACATATTCTAACTCGGTCCATATCAATTTTCTGTTACACTCCTTTTAAAATATATTAAACATTTCGCAACTGTATTTCAGTTCTTCAAAACCTATCTCTTTCAACTCACCCAAGTGACAGCTGATATAAAGTCTATACAAATCCATAATTCATATAACATTGCCGTCTAGTTCGCAGTCTTCATTCGAAAGAAACCCATATGTTTCAACATCAAGATACACTATTAAAAGAAAGTAAGAAAAGTATTTTCTGCTTAGACTACGCTGGCTTACAAGTTACTACATGATACTAACTTATTTGAATTCGGAAATTAATGCAGACGTTATGTTATTTTTTTTTAAAGATGATATTGAAAAAAAAGGAATGTTAAGATGTATTTGGCTCATAGAGACGCTGGATGAAAGTAAATTAGTAAAGGAGTTTTATTCATAAGAAAATATATGTATGAATGTAGGCATCTTTCAAAATAATTATTCGAACCCGTGAATATTGCATTTATATCTGTCATTAATATACTTCTTATTTATATTTTTTTCATGATGCATTTTTCGGCTTGGAAGATAGGTGTTTTATGGAACATTTAAAATAACGTGAAGGGACTCATTTTTCTAAAACCTCAACTTAAGAACTTAAATATTCTTCAAAATAAACTAAAGCTAAGGACAATTAAAATGGATGATAAATTCTTTGAATGTTATACAAAATATAGCTCCATTTTGTTTCAACCACTACATTATTGTAGCCAGCAGTGAGTAAGTTTATTTACGTCGTGGGGTGCACGGTGGTGTGACTCATGGGTATTCCTCAGGGAACCACGGATTATGGAAGACACTGATTTTGATTGGGGTTAATACAAATTGATTCTACGCTGAGCTTCCAATTTTTGTAATAAGAGGATTCTGTAACCTTACTCCCTTTTGAAGTATAGCTGGTGTAATGAGGTCGTTATGTTACGGTTTAAGAAATATTCCGCGAAATTCGCAATTCTGTTACAGACTGAGTTTATGTTACTATGTTGTATTCATCACGAACAGTATTATTACAGTAGAACCCGTTTAATACGATCACGCTTAATACGATTTCTCGCATAATACGTCTTTTTGCGCCAGTCCCTGTAACTTAAAACATATTTTCATACATTTCTTAACACTTAATAAGATTCGTCTTCCCTTTTAATACGCCTTCCCGATCGTCATTTCATGACTTGTCGCGCGTACTCTTTGATTGTTTTGCAATAGTGCATCATTCATTCGTTACAATATGACTACAATTACGCGAAAGGCAGTGTCACTTAAAAAAAAAGAAATATGTAGGTATTGAGAGTTTTCGATAAAAAGTCACAAACAACGAATAAAACTGAGTTAGCTGCTGAGCTTCAATACCTATTTCTACGTTACCTACCATTTTAAAGAATAGAGAAGAAATTAAAGAAAGATACAGATTGGGAGGTGTGCAGAGAAAAAAGCAAACGGTAGGAAAGTTTGATAAATTGGAAATAGTTTTGGTGGAATGGCTTTATCAAGCACGAGGTTTAAAACTGCACATAAGTGGCCCCATAATACGCGAGAAAGCGCCTAAGGCATTATCAGCTATAGCAATATTTAAACTAATATTACAAATGACTAACATTGGAAGTATTTTATGCTGATAAAAGAAATAAGTCAGGCCAGTTTAGTAATTGGTTGCCATAAACAAGGTTCGATCCGATAAAACATACAGATTAAACTTTAATTTTAAAATCCAAAATAATCTACATATTGAACGCACCGTTTTTAATAACAGCTGATTGTGCGGCGGCGTTAGTGCGTCCCCTGCCTAATCTGTCGCGCCAAAAGACAGCGCGTGCAGGTCACGTGGCTCCGTTTCAGCCAATCGCAAGTCATTGTTATGTCAGCCAAGTCATTACTCCAGCGGTATGAGGGGTTCCCAATTTGACGAAAGGAAAAATGTAGGAGCGACCATATTGCGCGATCAAATTTCGAAAAGAAGTCAAATAGATATATCGTGATTGTGCTTCATATAACAATTATAGTTGTCTTTGTGTATATTTACATACTAGCAGCCCGTCCCGGCTTCGCTCGGGCATGAATTATCATTAACATTTTGTTTTTCATTTTATTACATGTATTATTATATTAACATATTTTTTTAAGTTTTAAACTATGTTATATTTTTTTGCTGTGTAGTTTCGGCTTAGAATAGCACTACCCCATTTCTCCCGGTGGGTGTACGTAAGAGGCGACTAACGGTTTTGGGGCTTTTGAGGGATTTTTGGGCGATGCGGTTGGTGACCCATCACCAACAACCTTTATTTCACCATCTTTTCCCCACACAACTTCCAAAAGTACATACATACATATACTCACGGCTATAAATCCCTAGAAGGGGTAGCCAGAGCTAAGGAATTAGAAATTCCTCAGCCACTTTTGGAAGTTGTGTGGGGAAAAGATGGTAAAATAAAGGTTGTTGGTGATGGGTCTCCAACCGCATCGCCCAAAATCCCTTAAAAGCCCCAATACCGTTAGTCGCCTCTTACGTACACCCACCGGAAGAAATGGGGTAGTGCTATTCTAAGCCGACACTACACAGCAGACTTCCAAAAGTGGCTGAGGAATTTCTGATTCCTTAGCTCTGGCTACCCCTTCTAGGGATTTAAAGCCGTGAGTATATGTATGTATATTTATATATTTTTTTATTTTTTTTATTTTTCATAATGAGTAATTACATCAAAAGCCATTCAATTTATAGAGTTAGAGCTTCCCTGTAAACAATATTTGACGTTGTTGTATTTTGGGGCAGCAAAATAAATTGATGTTCAGGAGCTCCCACCCGCGACAGGCCAACGTACAGTTGACCGTGAGTAAAACAATTCTTTCGCAGGTCAATCCCTACTAATTTGAAGGTTTGGCCTTGGAACTTATTAATTGTTAAAGCAAAAGATGTTTTAACCGGAAATTGTAGCCGTTTAAATGGAATTGGCAGATCAGTTGGGATCATCGGTATCCTCGGTATATGAGCTAATTGACCGGCTGCTGGGCCAGTGATAATAGTCGCTACAATCAAATTATGCTTTTACTCTTTGATAAGCAGCCTCCCGTACCCCTTCGTGACGCCTGCAACAACTTACTATGCATAGCTAATCGAGCGGAGTTTTATCTATTTTTTTAATTCGAGATAACTTTCGAATGGAATGTTCGAATTGAATAATTCAAAAAGTAATATAAGGGTATTGAAGTAGTCTGAAATAATATATACTTTTTTTATAAGGATTAGATAGGTACAAATAAAGAACCTTTTCTAAAGCAGGATTTTAATTTAATTTTAAATAATTTTATATAATGACGCTTGTTGTGAGATAACTATAATAGTTAGAGACATGCTGTCCGGGCATTTTTTTTAGATAATGATGTGTTCTATAAAATTGTAGTACATAATTTTATTCTATTTTCAATAGTTTTTGCAGCGCACGCGATGTAAATATTTTTTTTGGTATTTCTTTAACACCTTGGGTTACATTTTTGAAGTTTACGTAAGGATCCCTAATTTTTTTGAAAATGAAATATAGCTTATGTCACTCGGGAATAGTGAAGCATTATAACAGTGAAAAAATTTTTCAAATCCGTCTAGTAGTTTTGGAGCCTATTCAATTCAAACAAACAAACAAAAAATCAAACCTTTCCTCTTTATAATATTAGTATAGACATACATCTTACTAATCTTGAAATATTTTATTGATTTATTATTCCATCGAATCCAGCTCGAATGGACACCGTTCGGGAAGCTGTGCCATATCTTCTGGTCAACAACTCCTCAGAGTTCTAAGACAAAGGGTTTTGACCAATGTATGTTGTCATTAATGACTTAAGGTACAGAGATGTAGCCTCTTACAATTTCTCAAAGGGCATTGGGAGGGCTAAGTTAAAAGTTAATCAGCACGCAGAACCGATGGTTGTTGGGGCTCAAAGGTTCGGAAGTGGTGGCCGTGTACCCAGAAGGTGAATAAATGATTTGATGACGATCATTGGCTGATAATTACAAAGCTTTAAAATGTATGTGATAAAAACAAAAAACAAAGCTATTTCTTGTTTTTAAAGAATAAACACCCTCGTACAATGTGTCACCAAACATCTTTTGTTGATAGCTCCCGTTTACAAGGCCCTATCTTAGTTTGCTTAGGCGTTACGTATTAAAATGAGTCAAACTTAAGGGGCTGCACAGTGGGGTGAACGTGCAAATAGTGCTGTCAAATATTTGTACGATATTGCAAATCAGACTAGCGTTTGATTTAAGTTTGCTGACTTGTACGGCTGATGTGATACAAGTCTAATTTTGTAGAACAATCTCGACTACAATATTGACATTTGCGTATTTACTATTCATAAATTTTAATGATTGTTGTCATAGATTCAGACATTAGTTTGCTTTTATTAATTCTATAAGTAAGTAGTCTATAAGTATTTTAATATAAAAGTCAGTTGTTGTGTAAAAAATAAGACTTAATCAGTAAACTTTACTTTCCATTTATTAAGATGAGTGATGTATTTTTCAACTGTTTTGCATATTCAAAGTCAATTTTAGATGACGCGCATTCAAAGGCGTCAAAATGTCGGGCACATGATTAATTATTACGGAGAATTGTTATTATTATAATGTTGGACAAAAAAACCTATCCAATTGAACTACATAGTATAAAAAACATTGTGACATAATTTTGCTTCACTAATAAACACAACAATTTTTGTGTAAGAATTTTGTGCTAAACTGATACTATGTATAATTTTGAACTTATTTCTTTAAGTATAACTTTGATTCCGTCATAGCCTATCAATGTCGCCACCAAGAGCTCGAGTGTACCCTGAATTGGGCGATTTGGCCACTGTCCAGCTGCTACTGCCCATTGATTATCCGAAAATTAAGATTATTCCGTTCGGAAGACCCGTTAAGCCGTCGTTACATACTTACGTACGTCGTTACGTCGTAGGGTACTTATATCATGGCAGTAGTCGTTAGTCTGCCAAACCACCTCAAGTCATCTTGTTGTACTATGGTCAAATAACCCTATTCAGGTTAGGCTTGAGCCTTTAGGCTGGTACATACATGAGCTATGAGCACCCGGCAATATCTAATAGTTTTATAGGTCTAATTTTATAAATTAAATTTATGAGTTTAAACCCTTCAAGGATTCTAATACAAGCCTTTTTTAGCGAATCAGCTAACCTAGCATCACGCAAGCAGTTAACTCAATCAATTCATATATTTGTGTTCTTCGTCTGAAAAGTAATTATTAAGAAAATAATGATCTTGCCGATTTTTTTCCACCGAGCCCCAACCATTCCATAGTGGTACTTCCAAGTCAATTAAAAACTAATTTTAGCCAACAAAAAAGCCATAAAGTCCAAAACGACTTGTTTGACTCGAGTCCAGAAATAGGACCGCTGTGCACCCGTTTCCTGAGACGTGAGCAGCCGTGAAACATGGAACTTTGAGGAAAGGAATGCAGCTATAAACAGCTTCTTAACTTTAGGTGAAACGCTCGTAACTAAGAGTACCTCGAATGTCAGTTTTTGCTTTAGTTTTGTTGTCTAACCTGTGATGTTTGAACCACTGAGCATTTGACACTGATGCTCGGAAAGATCGAACATGATACCATTCAAACACAGACATAAGCAGCCATGTTATTTTCATATATATTATTATTATTATTTCAACATAATATTTATTATTATTTCATACTAATGACGAATTATTTGCTTTCACTATATTCCAATATATTTAAGTACGATTGAAAATATTATTTTTAGTAGCCACTTTTTTAGAACTTCAAAACTTTGTCCAATAATTGCATGCTGAAACACAGGCTATCGCCTAGTTCGGCAGGTTTTTCGTTTGTATTACTTTACAATATAACTTTGTAAGTGCACAACTACAATCAAAAGTTTTTTGTCAATATCCGTGATAAATCTATAGTCTTTGCAGGTGAAAGAAAGTTACATTTAAGACAATCAAAACTTTCCCGAACTACCCTGTTTCTCGTCCAACTTGGATGTGAAGCACCCGTTGAGAGTTAATTGAGTGATGTGGAAAGAATCAATACGTCTTCGATAAAAGTAACGGAAAACGTAAAAGAATAGACGGACTATTTGATCTTTAGAGAATACGACCTGTGAAGTGTCAGCTTAAAGTAGCACATACCCATTACTTCCCGGTGGTGTAAATGGCACTTTTTAGGGTTTTAAAGTGTTTTTTGGGCGATTTGACTTGAGAACCTTCTCCAATCATCAAGCTTAAGCTCGTTGTTTCTTTCTCAGATATAGTCATTCTCAATAAAAGTGACACACTTTTAGATGTATTGGATTAAAATATTAAATAATTTCATGTTTCTTTAAAATATTTTGCAAACGTTTCGGCTTGTGATCTTTATCAACACCAACAAAGCCTATTTATTAACCTACTAGTAAAAGCTATTTAAAATTTAAAAAAGAACGCTATCATAAATCTTATGTTTATCCAATTAACTCCCACAGATCTAGAATAGCAACAAATCCAAACGATAATTTATAGAACAAACATCGAAGACAGATCGGATATATTCTGACAGTCCTTAAGACTTGCGTTGAAATTTAAAAGGTTAAATACTAGTTTATTTTGGTCGGTTTCCGTCGACGGAACCCGCGCGGCAGATTACCGGCGACACCCATCATTAAAGCTGACATGGAATTAAAAGATGTTACGTTTATTATAAGAAACTGTATTCATACATGTTGAACGGAACTATGAAAGTTAGAATTTGATGTGGATATAATAATTGTGTTGTTTTCCTCTTTTATATGTTTCAGAGGAGTTCTTGAAACGTGAGAAGGAAATTTAATTGTGGAATACGTTTATTGATTTGTGTTTTGTTTATTTTGTTAGACGGTGATAAAGTATAACTACTTTTCCATTGATTGAAACTTGATTTATGTGAATCAGCATAAAAACATTGTCTCGAGAAAGAAAGTTTTGAAATTAGAATCCAGGATATAAAGCTTAAAATTTATTGTTTTTCAATTTGATTATATACATTGATATAACTGATAGCAATTTTTGACTGAGTATTTCATCGATTGTCTCTTTTACTTATTATAATTGTGTGTTTATTTGCTTGCTACGGAACAGCTCAGAAACCACTTTTGCATACATACATACATATACTCACGCCGTGCAGAGACTATCGATCGCCACTTCGTACGATCCTGGCAAACCTCTCTTGCTTCGTCTACATCCATCAATCTTTTCATACATGCTTTTTTATTCTTCATACTTCAGACGCCTGCCTTTTTGAGCACAATTTCAATTTGGTCCAAGTGTGTCTTTCGTGGCCGTCCTCTACTAACATTACCTTCCACATTAGCTATATGGATACCTTTTACCAATTTCCTTTCATCCATCCTCTCGATGTGCCCAAACCATCTCAACATTTCATCTTTTACACCACACCTTTCACGAATCACATCGTTCCTCACACGATCACATAACCTTACATTACAAACCACTTTTAATGATTCTTTTATCAATAAAATCATACGACCTTCAGAAATAACAAAGGTTATTCATAAGCAACGAAGAGATTCACTAGTGATTATCATTTCATAAGCTAATATTTTTATAGTTCACTAAAATTCTTCAAACCTCAAAAAGTTTGTGATAAAAAAAAACTGTTATACTTAAGATAGAAGTCGTCTTATTTATTCTCATTACAATATAAATAGGTTGTCTACAATATTGTATACTCGAGACTACTCAATAGTTCTACTGAAGTGCCGACAACATTTGATGTCCATGACAAATCAAATTCCAATCATCGGACAAGTGTATTGGGGTGTCAACTGTCAAGTTTACACCTGTCAGACTGTCAACTCGATAGCAAGGGTTGGCTACTGTATAACATGCCCTATATGTAAACAATGTGGCAAACACTTAAATGAATTGGTGACTCATGCCGTTTACCCTAACCGAGAAAAATATTATTCGGGGAGAGTGCATAACATTTCTTATTTGTGTGACGTGTAGTCTTAACTTTTTCGAATCAACTATTAGATTATTCTCGTATTATACTTTATTTTTAAATATGATATTAGATTATTACTTTAGATAGACAAAGAAAGAAGAAAGAAAAGATTTCTTAACTCCGTTGTATTCTAGAAATGTTTTAATTAACTAAATTTTTAGGAAATATATTACGGACTTTTATACATATCTCTAAATCAAAGCTACGACACACACTATATCCTTACTGAAGAAATGATCACTGGCGCAGGATAATTTACAGGTACTACTAATAAGTAATACTGGGTACTAAATCTGGATATTGTTTTATTTCAAAAATCGTGACTATAGCTCAATATCTTATTTTAGGCGAAGTGCAAGTACCACTGTCAGTAACGTGGATGTAAGCAGTCACTTCTCTTTCCAGAATCTATAACCAGTAATAATCAGAACGGCCAGTGGATTCTCTATTCTTTAATATAATTTTCCACTTTAATAGTAAACAAAAGATGTGACAAAGATAGGGATTGCTGAGCGAAATTGGTCCAGCGGCACCTTCGCAAAAAAAGTAACAAGATTCATTAAATAAATCAGCATATTCGACTTTCCAGAAACAACTAGGAGTCAATGGCTGGATTCTTACATAGTTTTAAGTTCTAAGAAGTGTCATACTATATAGCATTAGTATTTTTGATATAAAAAATTGGTATTTGTTTGCAAAATAAATTGATATTCAACTACGGCTATTTGTTGCAAACCTGTTTTATTTGCCAGCGCCGGGCAAAGCTAAATGAACTGAGCCCGCAGATACGGGCCAAACTAATTTTCAATTAAAACTTGATCAAAGTTCGCTTCCGACGCGAAACAAACTTAACTTGGCACTTGATAAGATCTTCAGCCACTCGGAGGTCGCTACACTTACGCTGTTGGTCTTAAGATTAAAGTATTTTGAAAACACACGCAGAGTTGGTATAAGCTATCACTTGGAGGAGCATTATACTTAAGATAAATTATATTTGGTCGCTTTGATTGGCTGAGTTACTTTTGACTATATGACTTTTTACTTTATGGGATTTTAGTGGATTGGCAATGTGGGGTTGTTTATAAAGGTTTTATATCTCAAAGGAGAAATCCCTACTTCTGGAGACTTTAAATTTTCTAGCTGATAGGATACTGTAAAGTAGTATATCTGTTTTCGAATTATAATGTTACAAACAAATAAAGAAACCTGAAATGTCCATTTCGATACGAGTAAGAATGAAAATAGCTTGAATGCATTTTTAATACAAAACCCAAGAAGTTGACAGCTGTCATTCACAACCCCAGTTTCTCGGAGCGCAGATCAAATGTCTTTCCGTCAGATCACAGATAAGACTTGTTATTTGAGGAGAACATGAGCACCGGACTTGTGTAGTTTGTTTGTATTTTCTTTGTGGAGCTTCTGCTTTAGGAATGAAATATATTTTAACATATATAATATAACTGGTGAATTAACCTTGATAAAACTGGACTTGTTTTAAATTAATCAAAATAGATTCCTTCAATAAACGCTATGTTTGAAATCCGATCTTTTTTTCTTATTTGATAGCTTGTTCATGGTTGGAACAAAGTAATCCGAAAAGTTAATTCTTTTACAAAGATTGGACTCAAACCTAAACTAGCCGGTTATTGCCTTTCCAGGCCATAATATTGTATAATTATTTTTTATGCTTTTTGTCCTAAATATATCTTTATATCGTTGATTTTTTATGCTTTTTGTCCTAAATATATCTTTATATCGTTGAGTTATGCCGTGTTGTGTCGGCTTAGAATAAGAGGCGACTAAGGGTAAAGGGGCTTTTTAAGTGATTTTTGGGCGATGTGGTTGGAGACCCGTCACCAAAAACATTTATTATTTTATTTCCATCTTTTCCCCCAATCAACTTCCAAATGTGGCTGAGGAATTTTTCATTCCAAAGCTCTGGTTACCTTGTTAAGGGATTTATAGCCGTGAGTATATGTATGTATGTAGGTATCGTTAAGTTAGTATCTCATAATTCAAGTTCTACTTAGTTTGGGGCTAACTTGAAGTGTGTATAATATGTCCGTATGTCCGTATACACGGAGTTCAATTCAAGAATATGGTTCATAGAACCGTCTGTTAAAGCAGTCTATAACACAAACTTTGTCGTCAAAATTGGATTTTTATCCGGCAGATGGGCCGATAACGTGTGTCAGTTCCGTTCCGCCCGCTGCAAGGAGGATTGTTTTCCGTTTCGTAATGGCGGTTCTGACATTCGATTTTCAACTTTTATAAACTGTTTATGCTTCTGGAATAGCTGGCTGGTTTTTCCAATAAAATACCGATGTTGGCCCGTGTTTTCGTGTGATTTCGATTTGTTGATGAGTTTGTTTGTATGTTGCAATCATATTTGAATTTTGGAATGAAATGCTGTTTCAGTGATGCACAACGAACATGTTTTTTTTTAAATCTCAGTTTGCAAAGTAAATAACATAGTTTTATCTCAACTTAGGCAGTTATCTTTTTCGTAATATAGTTGACGAATCTCTATGATTTGAATCTAAATGATCTAATAAAAACACAAAACTAAATGTATGGTAACAAAAATTTATTTTATTACTGACTTTTCTCGCATTCTCTATAATTCTCAGCTCTGTTCCCTTTTTACCTATCAAAACCCCAACCTTTCCCAGTAACTCAAATAAAGCTATCATTCCAGCGCGAGGGAGCAGCTCGCAGCGATGCGGAGCGAGAGCGTCGCGCGCGGAGCGAGTGGGAGGCGCGCGCGCGAGCAGCGGAGGCGGACGCGGCAAGGATCGCGGCCAAACTACACGCAGCTCAGCGAGAGATTGTCAGGTGAGCTAAGCTGTCTTTAGTAGGCGTATACCTTTATTATTCACAATGCAGGGCGCGCGTGCAGCTCAGCGAGAGATTGTCAGGTTAGCTTAGCTGTCTTTAATAAGAGTATACCCTTATTATTAGAATTTCTTACTTCCATTTATTTTCAGATCTGCACAACTCAGCATTCCTTAGCCACATTTGAAAGTTGGTGAT
The DNA here is from genome assembly GCA_963576735.1 of Bedellia somnulentella. NCBI lineage: Eukaryota > Metazoa > Arthropoda > Insecta > Lepidoptera > Bedelliidae > Bedellia > Bedellia somnulentella. The sequence goes on from OY755173.1 coordinate 3,229,307, forward strand.
GGTATAGGCACATCTACGACCTACTTAGACCTAGGATGATTGCTGATCTGAGTGACATTTCTGTTATTTCTATTTTGAAAGCCCATTCCCTGCATTATTTGAAAGCTCTTTTGCTTCATTAAAATGCTCACTTTTATAAAAATCATGTTTCGAGTATTTAACAACAGTGTTGTTTAAAAGAAAAAGAAATCATATTTACTTCTGCAGTCAGTAACATTGTGTCAATACAAGTAAAATCACAGCAAGCAGCAATTGCAAACAAAAGAAATTAACATGATAGCTTCACAAATTTGAGCAATTTAGTGCAACTTGGCGCGATCGTAACACTAATGAAAAAATGCTATAATTGCGTCTCGATTCGACTCGATTGCTGACTCGAATACTCGTAGTGCTGGGGCAAATGGTGGTAATATTAATAAACCGATGCCGACGAGACCAATTAAAATACTCGCTACATCGTTTTCTCGCTACAATGTTGGATTTCAGTAAAATACTGACTAAATAACAGGTTCGTTAACGCGACATAGACTAACAGCTTGCTAGTTAGTTTTCATAATGTTAGGTTTTGGACTTATTAGCATTCTGAAACACTGCTGTTAGTAGCTTGTATTCATTTCAAGTTTTTTTCAAGTATAATAAATATATATATCCATCAGTCTAGATTGCAAAATGAATATCAAACAACGAAGACACTTGTAAGTATAGCACTGCGACCATCTTACATTGTTGTTTTCATACTTTTGATGGCCTCTGTACACCACCATCAATCGGAAAAAGCACTTAAATAAAAACATGTTCATAAGCAGCTCAAAAAAAATATTGCTGTAATTAGTCTTTTATCTGAAATTACAAGTTGAGCGATATTTCAAAAACGGCTTCTATTCTTTATTGAGACATAGTGTTGTATCTGGTACAGCTTCACTATCCAATAATTTGGGGGCGATGTTTATTTCTGAGTCAATTCCACAATGTCATATCATTACCATTTCATGCAATATCGATCAACAGAATAGTCCTGCTAATTGTGATTTCCATTTTGAAATTTCGAATTCGGAACGGGTCTAATCTGAACGATGCTATTGGATGGCGATAACCGTTGACCTGATTGGGCGATTGCTCGTTACTTCCAAATTCAAACTTTCCAATTTACGATCAGCTCTGTTTCAGGGTGACCTATTTATTTGTGCGCACCCCGCGATAAAAAACATATTTTAAATGAAGTCGTATTTCAAAGCAAAATAAGGAAAATGAAAGCTTGGGCTGTTGATTAAAATATTTTTTGCTATGGTCTATAATTTCCATTTCAAACAACATTTTCAACAAAGATAGCTTTTAGGGTTCCGTTGGCTTTGTAGTTGTTTGGAAAATGACTCAACACATAACATACAAATTACACATTCACTTTAATTAAAATGTAACTTTAAATGCTTAGAATGACACAACGGCGCATTAAAAGTCTTATTTGCAGATCTTCAGATGTACATGAATATATTGAAATAAATATAGTTTGTACATTAAAAACCATATTTGTATCCCAAAACATTCCATATATCCCATTCATTTGGCGCTGTAAAACCGTTTACGACGAGGTCTACAAAATCTATCATTCAATTTCGGTTAAATGTTTTCCGAGGGTATTTCATCCCCCGCCCCAGCTGTGCTCGCTCCCACCACTGTCAAACGATGACAGAGATCTGAGCCTTCACGGTTCACCTGAAATTTCAGGATTTCACGCATTTCAATTGAACGCCATATCTTTGTAAATAACAATGCCTTAAAGCTTGCGTTGGTATGTTGAGTGTACTACATGTACTATAAGTATGAAGTTGATATGTCTTCAAAATGTTTGCCTTAATTCAAAATTGAAGTAAATTTACTTCCCATGTTAAAGTAATCTATAATAGTATTATTATGATGTTGAGTTTGTTTGTTAGAACGTGCTGATACAATTCACTAGTAAATCTTATTCTATGTACAGTAAATACACGGCCAGTTTTTATACATATAATAAATGAATCACAATATTTCTCGTCGACGACGTCGAAAATTTATAAACTAAAACTTTTTTAATATATTAAAAAAAAACAAACAAATAAGATTTCCGAGAACTACAAAACAACGCAAAAAAATAAATAGGTAAACGCGATTTTGCCAAACAGTAGGAGGACCTAACCCTACGCAGCGCATGTTTATTACGTCTTCCCCTAGACCTTGGGGTGCATCTGATACGTGGCCAAAATAACTAGCATTGTGCAACACAACCCACCTTAAATTGAATCAAGTAACGTGAGAGATTATCTGTCTTTATTGCTCTTATAGTGAAAGAAAAGATAAAAGCTACGTTTTGTGAAAAACGTTTGTTTAGCTCAAGACAATGCCTACCACCCAAAAGAGATCGTGACGGGAATGAACAGGGACCCCGATAGAAACAATTTGTCTTAGTCCTTCTTGTTATTCAGCAGCTGTAGCTGTTGAAATTGAACTTGAATTCAGTCAATTTTGATATTTTATTTATTACAAGCTCTAGGATAATGTTTTTTACTACCGTAAGTTTGTTTGGTGTTGTCTCGATGACAAGAGGCAGTCGGTTGTCCCTGTTATATTTAGATGATAATAATTATCTTTAGGCAACCCTATATTACAAAAACTACATTAAGGCACAATAGTGCTTTCTGGTAAGAAGGCAAAATAATTTAATTCAGATGTGACAAGTGATATTATTTTAAAATAAATAAGCCTTATATTGCTTGCTGGAACACAGAACATTCGTCTTTTGCAAACTTTACTTTCATTTTTCCGCGATCTTCAAGTATTTTTTCTAATAACAGTGACGATAGAATCATTGTTGGATCTAAATTAAAACTATTGATTTAATTTCTTGAATTTTGGTGACGAGTTAGGATTTAAAAAATACTTCGAGTCTCTTAAATACCAAAAATAAAATATTTGCCTTGGGTATACTTACCATAGGTATACGTATTAAATAGGTATACATAGGTTAACTTATTACAAAAACTAAAACGAGCTAATATCTTTAATCTAAGTTATTTCAATAGTCAGCTAACGTTTCCACGTAGTTTATATGCTCACGTTCATCACTAATGTCAGCCTCATATTTATTAGTAGATAAAATGAGCAGCCAAGATCTAATCTAGCCGTATGAGGAGCTTTGCTATTTCAGGGGTGCCTTAGTTAGGGTTATCGAGCTCTCAATTCTGGAGTAGCGATTAATGTGAATAACTGATTGTACTGAAGTTATATAAAGCTAGGGTTTATCCATGTTCAATGCAATTTAATCCTGGCTGCATTTCTGTACATGATTAGAAAATTAGAACCGCATTTTTATGTAATCAATAAAATCTATATTTTAATAGCTTGAAATAAACAATCTTACGTTTATTTTGAACTAGATATGAACTGTAACATATTTTATATAGTATCTTAATTATAAATTATAGAATATCCCAATTTCCCACAATTTGAAAAACTAATAATAGACTTAACCTTTCCGTAAGCAATTTGTGAATACCTAATAAACAACATCACGACCAGCAAAGTTTTCTGCTTCATTAAATAAAGTGGCAACCCTAGTAAGCCCTACTACGAAGGCTTATAAATAATAAACGTGGTTGAACTCATAAGAATGCAGGAATAGCTGCGAGGAAAGGTCTTGTTTCAACTGAAAAGAGGATAAGTCGATAAAACAGTTTACTATTAGTTTTCAGATTGAAAATAAGAACAATCACACAAAGCTTAATTTTAAAACCTTTTTTTTAAGATTTTTTGATATTGTGATATGGGAGTTGCATTAGAGACAAAATTCAAAATCCGGATTTTATCGTTGCATAAAACGATCTTTTTATTCTTTATCCTATAGCTAAAGTTTTATAATATTTAGAATATTGAAAAATCAACAGGCCATGTTTTCAACGATTCCGAATAAACTATATCTATCTTACAAATATCCTCTCCATATTACAATACCAAAGCACTTTTCAGTAAACAAAAACATGAAAGCACTGACTCCCTTCTTGGCTTAAAGCGAAGGTCTCAAATTATCAAAAAGAACAAGCAGACAGAAAACCTGCCTGCCTTTGAAATAAAAATACTTCTCGTTAACTTTTAAGTGACATTAAATTATTTTGGGCAAAAAATAAACAATAGGGGAAATTGTGAAGCCCTTAGTGTCTCGTTACAAATAAAACAGACAATTACAGAAACCACATCAAGCGAGGGTTAGTCAATTATGTTTTGGTATCGGATGGCAAAGAAGTGCCGAGTTACACCACTGTTTTACTATCTGTCTATTTTGAGAACACTTCCTTAAAACGACACGAGAAGCTGAAGGGAACGGGACTAGTGATGAGTACTTTGTTTTACCAGTCACGATGGGAATCACTCATTTGAACTTTCATAACATTTTAAATGCACGACAAAAAAGAAATCGCTAATTACTCTATTGAGTTAAAAAAGAAAATGTTTATCCTGAATGAATTTGATTGTAGTGGATTCAGCATTTGCCGCGACTAAAGGTAGAAAAATAGCATCCTGTTAGTTTGCACACATGTAAATTAAATTAAATTGCATCAGAAAGGAGACAAAGTCATCGTACGCAATGAGTTTTAAGCTAAGTTCAAGAATGAAATCAGTTTAGTCTATAACATACCTAATTTAAACAATTGAGTCTTTTCTCAAGCTTTGTCTATTTTTCTATTAAAGGACTAGACTATGCAATCCACTTCTTTTCTTATATCAAAACCGCCAGCTGTTCAAATATCATTCAACTATTGAGTAATCCACGTTCGCATCGAATGAAATACTGTTCTCTATACCAAAGCCATGTGAAAAAGCTACAGTAGCACACACGGCGATGTAAATCACGTAATATCTAGAACGTAGAACTCCACAAACAGATATCGAATCAATACAAACAAGGATAGTTACCGCAGAGATAAGTTTGAATAATCGTTATAACTGGCAATCCGCGCTACGTGACCCCTTTTACCTTAGTTTTAAAGTGAGTTATTAGTTTTGAGCGTGATACTATCGTGTTACAGTTGGGTTATCTTGCTGCAGAGAAACGTATCGGTTTTGTGCAACTCATGCAATTATGGTACAGTAAGGTTCGTTAGAGTGACTGTGACTTCTACGCGTTTTCGGGAAACATTCGATATAAGTATGCTTTATGAAAGAATGTCTTGTTATGTTGTTTGATCAATCATCAGAACTTTCCTGAATAATTCAATAGCGTTTGTTAATGTTTTACTCTACGTTTATTTTATTTATGACATTATAATATTATTTGTGTTGCATACAAAAGTTTATATATTCTATTATATATTATGTCGTAAAATGTATATATGTATTTTATTTAAAAATCTTTATATATATTGCATATGTATTGTATTTATTGAATATTATTTATTTTATGGAATACTATCTGTATCTGTAAGTGTATTAGAACTTAATAAATATTTAGTAATACTTAAAATAGATAGATAATAGTTTGATGAATAATTTTTAGTTTTTAAGCAAATCAGTTTAATTTATTGGACATCTACCGAACATGTTTTTAATCCAGCAAATCTTTCCATTAATGGGTTGTCTGGAAGAGATCGCTCTTAGTGATAAGACCGCCAGTTGTACTTTGGCTTTTATACCGATCTTATTTGTAATTGTTGTTTTTATTTTGTAATGTGCAACAAAGAGTTTTATTATTATTATTATTATTATTTATCGAAAGTTCACACAGCTTAAAACTGTAACCACCCTTATCTATTAAATTATGCATATATCAGTGTGAAAACATAGTAGATTTGTCTTTACGACAATAATGAAATTAAACATTTTAATTCTATTTCTATTGTTCCTCAAGTCCATGGTCTAGACTAGAATGAAAGCAAATTCATTACCAAATTACGTCCCATGGGTGTCGTACCAGTGAACAGGATATACGTTACTTTTTAAGTGATTGATCGCAACTTGCAATCCTTTATTTGGTCACCTTCGCCCTGCGTAGTATTTGCAATAATACAGCTTTGTTTCTGAAAAGCGTACGATGGCGAAATTCGTACATACATATACTCACGCCCATATATCCCAAAAAGGGGTAGCCAGAGCTTTAGAGCTAGAAACTCCTCAGCCACATTGTTCGGTTGATACGGGAGAAGATGGTATAAAGTATCGTGAAGGGTCTCCAACCGCATCGCCCAAAAACCCCTTACCCCATTGACATTCTAAGCTGGCACTACACAGCAAATTTGTCTACATGTATTATTATGTTGTGTAGTGTCGGCTTAGAATAGCACTACCCCATTTCTTCCGGTGGGTGTACGTAAGAGGGCCTAACGGTATAGGGGCTTATAAGGGATTTTTGGGCAAAACGGTTGGAAACCCATCACCAACAACCTTTATTCCAACATCTTTTCCCCATGCAACTTCCAAAACTCTGGCTCCCCCTTCAAGGGATTTATAGCCGTGAGTATATGTATGTACCTATTATTATATTTTGTTACCAGAAATAGTGTATTAATATATTTGAAATCTAAAAGATAGATTAAACAAATAAAGAAGCGAGAAACACCATTTTCATAACGATGCTGGACCATAGTTCAAACATCTCAATAAATGTGCAGTAAGAAAGTGGGTTGTTGAAATTAAGAATGATGATTACTCGCTGAGTTCATTCATGTTTGATTTATGTTCTCATTACTATTGGAACCATCTGGAAGTAATGCTAAGTCGTTTAAATGAAACATTTGTTTGTAATCTATTTAAGGAACTATGAGAAGTGATGAGTATTTGTAACTTATAATTGGGAACAAAGACTTTCGTGTCTTCATTGTTAGTGACAAATTTAAGGGATTTGTTGTTCCTAATAGATTGTGTATTGTCTCGTTATGTTCTGTCTTAATCAGGCAAGCAAGAAGCAGCTGTTGTCTTGAGTATAGAATGTTGTAATTATAATAGATATTGTAGACTTTATGGCTGGCACGATGCTGGCGCGTTATAGTTTAGTATCTGCTTTGTCGATGGTCTTCTTTGAGAGAACAAAGTTAATATATTAAATCACAATATTTATTAATGATGTTGCTCAAGAAAATCTCGCATCGCTGTGACTTTATTAAAAGATGGTAAGGATAAAATGATGTACATATTTTTAATATGCATTGTATGCATTTCTTACATGATTTGTCCATACAATTTAATCTTACAATATTAACTTAAATGAAGTAAGGGGAATCGGAAAACATAATAATTATCATAAATAGTATTAGCTCTCATATTGGATTTTGATTTAATTGTTCAATATATTTAAGCTTTTTATCACACTTTATAGCAATAAAGTTCTGGTTCTTATGTTTATATAACATCAAGTTTGCAACTTTTTAATCGTATAGAAATCCAAAATATTTTGCTTCGAATGTGTAATTACGCTGCATATAAACAGAGAGACATCAAAGTTTCCTCACATCACACAAATTCGAGTGCCAACCCTCACAGTTAGTGGGTGTCAAAACTCGTCCTTTGAAAGCCAGACATTCCAATTCCCAGCAGCTAATTGCAATATGTTCTGTGTGTCTCATGTCACGGAATGTTCTTATTGTAATGGAATAAAGTTCAAAATGTGTATAATTACTTACAGATTCGAGGGTGTTATTTAAGTTTTTTTGTCAAGATACAACTCGGGAACGAGGAAATTTGCTATTTATCCCGACCGATGTTTTTTTAAGAACCTTATTCGTCAATTCCTATTACTTACTTACTTATACTCACGCCCATTATTCCCATTGGGGTAGGCAGAGACTATCGATCGCCACTTAGTAGGTACGATCTTGACAAACCTCTCTTGTTTCCCTTACATTCATTATTCTACTCATACATGCTCTTTTATTCTTCTCACTTCGGACCACCGCCTTTATAAGAATTCCTATTATCATAGATTGTATGCTGTGTATCTTTGTATAAACTCAGTTACATAGCTTTTCGAGAGTTTTGTACTTATAGGTAGGTAGAAATGGGACCCTGTTACTAAGATTTTGATGTCTGTCTGTCACATATTAACCCTGCGTATGTATCTAATAAACTGAGATAGTTAGAAAGCTGATTTATTATATTAGCTTATGTACTTGTCATGACTTACAATATACATAACAGAGATCGCTTTTAGTGATAAGACCGCCAATTGTACTTTTTTAAATTTAATTCTGTTTATTTGTAAATATTTCTCCTTTTTGTTGTGCAATAAAGAGTTTTCAATTCTATTCTATTCTATAACCGCAAATACTTAAATGCATACATACATGTAGGTCCTCACGCCATTATTTCCCATTGGGATAACCAGGGACTATTGATCGCCACTTTGTACGATCCTGTTAATCAAACCTGTCTGGCTTCATTTACATCCATCAATATTTTTATACATGCTCTTTAATTATTCATACTACGGCCGCCTGCCTACAAATACTAAAATCTTAATACAATATTTATAAACAATTATTGCGTATTATTGACGATGTATTAAAAATTTGCCGTGTAGTGTCGGCTTAGAATAGCACTACCCCGTTTCTACCGGTGGGTGTACGTAAGAGGCGACTAACGGTATTGGGACTTTTAAGGGATTTTTGGGCGATGCGGCTGGAGACCCATCACCAACAACCTTTACTTTACCATCCTTTCCCCACTCAATTTTCCAAATGTGGCTGAGGAATTTCTAATTCCTTAGCTCTGGCTACCCCTTCTAGGGATTTATAGCCGTGAGTATATGTATGTATGTATTAAAAATGCTATCGATGACTTTTAAAATCCAATTGCTTAAATCTACATACAACATTATTGAATAAACATGACTTGAAAAACTCAATAAAACTTATATGGTGTTCGCGGGTCCCTAGTTAAAATGGATACGGAAGCAAATAGCTTCAGGCGTGGTTAGATAAATCTCTTGGGTCAAAAATGCCACAATCATTGGTACCATTATACTTTTACTCGATAAATACTAATACAAATATGTTATTTAACAAGATTTTTAAGCATATAAACGCCTAATTTAAAAAAAATATGCTGTGCAGTGTCGGCTTAGAATAGCACAACCCCATTTCTTCCGAAAGGTGTACGTAAGAGGCGACTAACGGTATTGGGGCTTTTGAGGAATTTTTGGGCGATACGGTTGGAGACCCATATTTATTAACAACCTTTATTTCACCATCTTTTCCCCACGCAACTTCCAAAAGTGGCTGAGGAATTTCTAATTCCTTAGCTCTGGCTACCCCTTCTAGGGATTTATAGCCGTGAGTATATGTATGTAAGTATGTAATTTTATCAAATAAATAAATCAATATACTACTAGCTATTTTTGGTACGATCTTGAATTTAATTTAACGGTAGTTATTTTGCCTTTTCATATGAATGGCATTTTTTTTATATCTAACATAACTTACACTTACTAATATAAACCCAAAAAAGGTGAAACCAGAGGTTCATTTTCCAGAATCGCTAGTTAAAATACTGGCGAACCCCTCGAGCTTCATTTTGTTTCATCAATCTTTTCATACATGCTCATGTATTGTTCATATATGTTGTTATCCTCCATTTAATATAAATATGTATCCGTGGACGTACTCAACATACATTTCCATTAACTTTTAACACAATTTAAACTACATTCGACATTATTTTACGGAGTAGTGAAAACTCATGGTAGAGTAAATCAGTGTTAGACACTAAGGGGCAAACCAGTAGGTACCTACGCCCCTGCACCGGTTCCAGTGCAGGGGCGCCGTGCATTTGCATAAAACTTGCATTCAAAATTCACCGATTTTCCAACTTATTTTCGACGAAACAAGATTGCTCCATGAATGTTGTTACCGAAATGGTTTTTAGATTAGAGGGATGTGTTTTCTATTATAAAGGTGAACTCGAAATTCATATTATGTATGAGTTTTCTTGGAAATCCCTAAAAGTTTACGTGTTTTCGAAAAATTTTTATTGCCTTCTTTAGTTTATTTTATAAACACTCAAAATCCCATAGAAAACTATTTTTTTCATAAGTCCACTAAATTTTAATTTATCGCCTTTTAAAGTTTAATTTAAATAACATGTATATTTTCAGCCCAAACATATTTCAATAGTATTGCTTTTAATTTAATATGCATAATAAAACGTGTAAACTAAAACAGCATTCATTATTTAGTCAATATTTTTGAGACATTATTGTACTTTTCTATGAGCTGATTTGACCTATGTTTGTGTTTAATATGTAAGATGAAATGCAATTGCAATTCATAATTACTGAATTTATAACAAGAAATATAGTTTGTATCACCAGTTTTTATAATGTAGAAAGAGTTAAGATACAATAAATAAAAAGTCAACAAAAACTGGGCTTTGGAATGTTTTATTTTACAAAGCGGTCATATTCCGTGTTTTTGAAATATACATGATGTTTTTTCTCCGTCTGAGAGCAGACATGACGCAGCTCTCAAGCAGCACTATAATCTACCTTCGCTGGATGCAAGAGTGCAACTTTCGTAACAGTAAAACAACTTAGCCCCTTTAAGGATACTTGTTTTATGTCTGTAAATGTAACTAACCAATGATTCCTGACCAAGAAGAGGTTATGGGACTAGCTAATACAACACTAGAAAAAAAAAACTTGAATATTTCCTTATTTTTTTGCAATTTACGTTAAATGTTGATTGGGTTCTCAGCTGATAGACAAAATCGCTGTTATTCTTACTCTGATTTCAGAAAATAAGCAACTGTAGAACATTTTAGGAGTGTAATAACTCAGTAAAGAATACACATTTACTTTTAAAAAAAAGCATTATTATAACAATAAATATATCGAAGCTAAGCAAAAGCACTGTACCCCGTTTGTTCTGTGATGTAACGCTCCCTGCTCATTGTACAAATAGTCGGTACCCGTCTAGGAAATATTAAACATTTTCTAGAACACCCTGTAGCCCCTCGAGCTCCGAGAAAATTAAATTAGGTATTTAGTCTTTGTCATTTTATGACAAGTGCATGTTTCACGGAATGTAACTGAATGATAACTCTTTTAGAGTGAATGAAGCAATAATTAATTAAGTTTGCACTTGGAACAACTTGTAAATGATCTGAGAGGAAAATATCTCTTTCTGCTTTGTTATTTGAATTAAGAAACATTTTAACTCTGAATTTTGTGCAAAGTGGATATTAGAAAATGATTAGTTATTTGAATTTTGAGTTATCACAATCGTTAAAAGGGCCGCCAGAGATGAGACGTGTGTAATGAGTGAGTAATTATGAGATAACCATGCGTTATTTTACAAAGACGAATAAATGAACCTCACAAAGCTTCTTTCTCTTTAGATAACTTTAAAATTTACTCCAAGAAAACTTGGTCAATTCCAAACGTAAAATAAAATCGGTATTTCCGATATAAAGCCGAGATTAAGACCATTACCATCGACACTAACGTTGCAAAAAGAGATCACTAACTTCCCGACTTAATGCCATACAGACTTGTCGCTAACGTATTATTCGGTGTTAAAGTTCTTGCACAAAGGCAGCGTTTACTTAAAGTGACTATTTTTATCAGTGCAGCGTGAATTATATTATTGGTTTAAGAATAGTGTTTTTGTTAAATAAGTGTTCTAAAATATGCAATTAGAATACAATCACCGCTACACATTGCTTATAATGCAACGCGTAAACAATACGTAAATATTTTTAAAAAAATGGGTACTTTAAGCAACAAACCTAAATACTACAATAATACATTTGTTGGTAAAATAACTTTAAGAAAACAAGCTTGTATTATGTATCCCAACTATCTTGAATTTATAAATATACTATACGCAAGTCACTAATTCCCATAGGAGTACGATTTTAGCCTCAATCTTCATTTACTTCAATCGATCTTTTTATACATGCCGTTTTATTCTGCGTACTTCGAACGCCTGCGTTTTTGATCTCTGACGCGCTTGGAACGCCGCGAGTGTAACACAACCTTTACTATTGATCTGATTGCAGCGCTGATATTACCAGTTTACGGCGAGAAACCGCTCAGGAGACGAATCCAATAAAATGCTTTTCACGATTGATGAAAGCTCTGTTACCTGCGCTTTACAAGAAAAGCTGTCTTGGAAATCTTTTCATGTTCTGCTCTAAGACTTTTACTGTAGATTGATAGCGTTTCATGCGTCTTACAGGTTTCTTTTGTACGGAGTTCGAATATTACATTTAGCTTTTTTATTGTTATATATATGTATAATATAATAAACCTAAGATGTTATTATAGGTAAATAAACATTCTTCCTATAAAAAGTAATAATGAATTTTCTTAAAAGGATTTCTCATTTAATTGCATTAATCTAAGAAGCATCTTATTGCTATTTTACGTTTCCACAAACTTGGCAAAATTTCAAAGACCACACCATTAAAAGGAAATAAATTTTAGAGGCGCCAAGTTAATTTATGCGGCCGTAAACTGAAGAATGTATTTTAAAAACTTTTGCAATAAAATAGAAACCATAGCAACTAACCAAGATAATTGAAAAGTTTTATTTTAACAGAAATTATGGTACCATAATTAAAACTTATTTGTGCCCAATATAGAGTTGCAGGTGTTCAAAATGTGAAGATTGAGAGAGCATGTATGAAACAGTTGATACATCTAATGAGTCAAGGGGTTAGTCAAGATCGACATAAAGGCAATCGATAGTCTCTGCTGAGTACCACCATTAGAACTAATGGTACGAGAATATGTATGTATGAAATATTTTGATCTATTTCAATAATAAAGCACAAGAAAAAGTACCAACATTCATATGATAAGTGACCCGTTAATTAATACAGGCATACCCATAGTTTCGCGACTCCTTAACCAATCGTTAAAGCAATAAGTTGACGATTTATTATTAAACCAAAAGCCGTTAAAACCACTGTCATTTTACGGTAAAGACACCGTATTGTGTCGCTGCCTGAAAAGTTCTACCATCGCCTTGGTAGAAAATTTCGCTCAAGATTAACGCTCGACGTTAATTGCTGTGTCAAAATTTGACGTTTTCTAAATATCTCTGCGGTTACGATCGCTCATGGCGACACATGCTGCACCAAAGTTTAATATGTTGCGTTTATGAAATTATATAAAATAACATTCATTAATCATTGAACTTTAAATTAAATCCTAGATATTTTAGTTGTTATTCATTACCAGATCAATGAATGCTTTTAAATTTTACAGAATTAAATTGCTTCAGATAAAAAAAACTTGCTCGGCAATAGGTTTATATTGTTCTAGCACTGATAGGAATAATATTAACACAGTAAAAATTTAATCTACCTATTGTAATTCTGAAATACTGAAACTTTCAAGACAGTTGGTTTCAAACAACTGGCTTAATATTTTACTACAAAACCAAACCTTCTTAATAAAAATCTTCATCGTTAAGTTTTTTTACGACATACTCGTAATTTGTAATTTGTGAATCTTGATATTCCAAGATAATATGTAACAATAAATAAATACGTTAAAAAACAACCCTCATCATTGCAATACTCGTACAAACAGAACTACGATTCACATTAACGTGAATAAAGGAAAGAGGCTTCAAAAAGGCCTTTGAGTCACAGGCAGCATATATCAAGTGCCCTCACAAATGAAATAGCTTAGGGACGATTTCTCAAGACAGATTCTCTAAGGGACACTTGAAAGAATCCAACTGCAAGGGGATCGGTATAATCTTAGCGATTATTAAAATCATATATCTTTGGCTGAAAAGGGGGGTGCATCCTTGATTTCTGAAGGACCTTGGAGGGGCAAATTCTTTAACGTCAGTTTCTTTATGAACGCTCATGTAGGTTTTATACGCTGGAATCGCCAAAAAGATGATTGATGTTGTAATAAATGGGATACGGAATTGGCCACCCATCCCTAGTAGGCTCTGTTGTTTGTAAGGTAAAAAGAATTGACTATTTATAAGATAAATGCAAGCATATAATAAAATTTTGTAAAAGCGATAAAAATACCTAAAAACGTATAAGGAAGCGTTAGCGAAAACTTTAAGCAGACTTAATATTATTTAGTAATTAGTACCTCTGCCAACCCCTTCAGTAATATATGGTGTGAAGGTTTGAGTTTAAGTTTTGAGTCAATATTAATAAGTTGTGCGTCTGTATAGATGTGTTTTAATTTTAGTTCACATTTATTGAATTAAAATTCACTATTCTTTCATTTGATTACTATAAAGTGTATCAAATGATACTATTTTTCTATTGTTGTCAGAGTGAATTTTATGAACAGTTATTAAGCTTAATATTTTAAATATAACCTTAGGTAATATTGCTCAATCTCCATTCGTCTTAGTCAGCTTTTATGGAAGTAACTAGGAACAGATTAATTTAGAAATTATAACCTAAAAGATAACAATCACATAAGAAAGAATATGTGTAAAGGGAGTTCTTAAAATGAATTGATAGCCAAAGAATAGTGCTAAAATTGAGTGCAGATGGGGGAATGGTCATTCAATGAACGTTTAAGTGGTCAATTGATCGCAGCGGGGGGTCTTCGGACCAAATTGTCGGATATCCCCTTTTGACAATAATCTGTAATAGGTCCCCTTAATGAAGTGCTTGAGAAGACGCTGAGTCACCATGTTTTTTATTTGGCGGCAAAAACGAAGAGCGATACGGTTTTTGGTTCACTAAAATTGCTTCTCATTCTTATGACTTTGTCTATTAGAAAGTAGATGTTAGCAGATAAACTTTAATGTTCTTTATTTATAAAAAATATTTATATATTTTATAGTATGGTCTGTGACTCGGCGACTGTCAGTAAGTTAGTATCTACACATTGTCATTAAAGAAGGGAAGCGTTTGCATACTTTTACCATGCAAGCACTCATTAACTTTTTCGTATATTAAAATTGATAGGGTTATACTATACCTTAATGGAACAATATCTTTAAATTGTCCTCCCGCAGAACGCTTCCACTTCTAATGATCCTTGACCATTGTGCATAATTTGATCGGGATCAGTAGAATGGTCTAGAAAGAGTTGAATGGCAAAAGAAATGTAAAGTGAGTGGTGAATGGACAATAAGGATGTTCGCATGAGTTAACAGTTGTAGCTTAACGTCAACTAACATTTCAATAACGACAACCTAGGTCAAGAAAGATGTAGGATAATGCTATATTAAGCCGTCATTCAATGGCTTTTATAGTTTACTTTCATGCTATATATAGAGTTCATATAATACAATATAGAGTTCCCCTCATTTGCTCATACTCCAGTAACCATTGTTACAAAAATAATGGTAGTAATTACACCGCATCCAATGGCTTATTCGATATCCTAATAATGACTCCAGGGTTAGCTTTAGGCTGTAAGTCTTTCAATCACTAATTGCACACGATAGGTTACTTTTATGATGAAGATTTAGTTTAATGAGTGAGGATATTTCCCTTCAATATTTAGGGGTCTAAACATAATGAATGCTTTCGTGACATTTTTCCCACCCGATTTATTCAACACAAAAGCTTTCATTTGATGTGGTTTATGAATTAATAGATATTATAATACAGTTTTGAATTTGAACGATGCAAAAAATATCATTTTTGCCTTAGTATAATGTAGATGAAATTAACGAAGTAGGCTTTATCAGTGAGATCAAAATACAACTTGTTAGCGAAACGCACTACAATAGAAAAAAAAGGCAAAGAATGAATCTTATAAATGACTGAATATTATTTGTACAAACATAAATACCAATATATACTCCCTTACATTTACAGTATCAGTTACTCTTAGAATGTTAAGGTGTTTTGGGCACATATATGGGGTATAGATACATAAAGGGACATAAAAGCCAAAGTATTGTTGAAAAAGAATGGCCTTTAAGGGTAACCAGTAGAGGCAAAATAGTTGCCACGATAATTTAAACATTATCTACTTTCAAATAGTGCTCAAATGCAATTAATTTTAAATTTGTCTATACTGGTTAAAGGGTTACGGGAGCTACCTCCAAAATGAAAAGAATAAGAACACGAATGAGTCAAATAACGAATCACATTGATGACTTTATGTTATTAAGATTGATAGCTAAAGCAAGGAAGTTTTTCCAGGATCGTACAAAACAGCGCTAATGTAATATTGCAGTGTCCTAACCACATATAGACCACACCAAAATGCAGCTACAAACACGATGGTTTTACCACAAAACATTTACTACTAAACTCCCAACTACATCACTCAAAATCAACCTTATGTCAACGTCAATAAGATTTACATTCCTAATAGTTATAGCCTAAGGCTGTTGTTAAAAGTGCAAAGGGTGGATATAATTTGTCACTGGAGGGTAACCACAGGGAGCTTTTCGTGCTTTATCATAGTTAAATGGATATGCACTGTATTTTAGTATTCTTATTAGGTTCTGTTTGTTTTGCCGTACATTAAAGTAAATCAATTTGTAGTGGAATATTTTGATATCATGACGATTTTAGTTCTACTTTTAGTTGTAAATGGAAATTCAAAGTATCTAAACATCAATTCCATAGGCGATTTTGTTTGTTTCAATTCCAAAAGATGTTGCAGGAAAAGAAATAATGTCCTATTTTCCAACTCATTTAAAATATTAATAATGAATCAACTCTATCTTATTCAAAGTTGTGATAAATTTTTGCTATAGATTTCAACCATGAACCGTCTTTCTCATCTATTGGTTTCTCTAAATTATTGTTCACCATGATAATTGGGAAGCCATTAAAAAAACCTTTGAGTGGTAAGCTCTCTTTTTCATTTCCTTATAACATGATATTTTTGTAAATTTGTTTCCATAAATTATATTTTTAATTAAATATTTTAATTAATACCCAAAATAATACTTACTAAAAAAACACAATTGGATAAAGAAAATTACAAATACGAATTCTTTCTAATTCCCTTTACATATTCCTTGAAATTGCAAAAAACCTTCAAAAACCGAGGGGTCTGATTCTTTATTGGTCGCCAGTCGTTGTCAAATGCAAATCAGAAGGGCCCGTCCTTCCGAGGGCTGAAATATGGGGCTAATAAACAGCAATAGAGGATTGGCGGCACCTGACGCGCTTCCTGCTTGCTTAGTTGACAATACTCGACTTTTTAATCTCACATATAGTCTTTATATAGTTTATTGTATTCAAAAGAGTTGGGAAGGAATTATTAACAGACTTTTCTAGTTAGCAAATACCCGCATCTACTTAGAGTTTTTAAGAGAGATAATTCAATAAGATAGTCAGTCGCCTTATTGATTTTAAAATATGTATTTTTTTACTATGTACTCATGTGAGTTTTTTTTTAAATCGTGTTAAATCGTAGGTACGTTAAAAGTATTGTTTAATTCCTATCAATAATATATTTTTCTTTTCTGTTGCAGGTAAGATGAGATGAAGCTGTAATGTTTTTGGTTGCATTCAAATGCAGGTAAGATTTTGCATATAGCTAAATACCAATTTCAGTACAATTATTACTTCAGTGACAGTGTTGAGCGCCAATACTAATTCTATAAATATATATAATATAATACATTTAAATCTAAGATTTAAAGAAATACAATATAAATAATTCGCCTTGTGAAAGTTTTGGCTGCTAAAAACTTGTTCTAGATCTCCTGCCCCCTGATAGGATATAAAACTTTTACATATAGTTTATATATAGGGAAAACATCGTGAGGAAACCCACATGGCTGAGTTGTACTTAGTCATGTGACAGTGTATTCGTACAAAACGGCGATAGGCCTGCCCCCTATCACGTGAGTACACTGTCCATGCAAAGCGTGGGTACTCTGAACACCAGGTGACAAAGTCACGTGATGTTCAGAAGTATTAGTACCTCTGCCAACCCCTTCGGGGATATTCGGCGTGAACGTTTATGTTATGTTATAGTTTATACGATTAATTTAATTTTTTTTTTTTAATATATGCTTTTTTACTTCGCTATGTCACCTCACAAATATCCTATTCAAATTTTAAATTAACTAAAGTTTGACAACCTCTCACGGATTTCCATATAACTTTCAAGCGGATGAAACGTTTAAGTAAATGGCAACGTCGCATCAGACTCATCCTCTCCGAGTGTAGACGGTCAATAAACTTTCAATTTATAACGAACTTTCACATTTAAAATTCATAGAAACTCCCCATCTTCGAGATGGTTACTTACTATCATTCGTTGGAAAGCGAGAAAAGGACGAGGTTAATTAAATAGTTTCATAAATGACTTGCCAGTTGAAGTTGGATATTACCTGTTTCACAGAGCTTTCCTAGAATCTATTGTTGTTCTCGCAACAATGAGTTTTCTACGCTTGCAAAGTTTACTGCCTTTTGTAGTTTTCTTTCAATAGTAATATTAAGTTATATATGGCAGCACGGTGATAACAGGTAATCTCAGTGTTTGATTATCACGTTGACTTCCGTGGCATTTAAGTAGTAATAATCAAAGCTATAAATCGGCTATGCTATAAATATTAGAATTAGAAATTCGGCGTTAACTTTTAATAAAAATATGACATATACTCATGGCTATAAATCCCTAGAAGGGGTAGCCAGAGCTAAGGAATTAGAAATTCCTCAGCCACTTTTGGAAAACTGAGTGGGGAAAAGATGGTAAAATAAAGGTTGTTGGTGATGGGTCTCCAACCGCATCGCCCAAAAAGCCCTTAAAAGCCTCAATACCGTTAGTCGCCTCTTACGTACACCCACTGGAAGAAATGGGGTAGTGCTATTCTAAGCCGGCACTACACACCTAGATAGACAAATTCAATTTAAGATGATTTCGTGCTTCGGAAGTTCTGGCTACCATTGCGATAGTAGTCAATAGGCTAGTTTGGTAGACTTCCAAATAATCCCATAAAGATTAGGTTGGAGCCTTTTATTTTAAGCATTTGGAGGTCTGATGATGAAGTTACCCTTTCTTATATCAGTTTTTTATTATTCCATTCGGTAGTCTGTAAAAATAACCTCTAATTAATAAACTGGTAGTTAAACGTTCATAGCTTTGAAGCGAATCACATAGGATTAGGATTTCAGTAAATACAAACAATCAAAAAAAGGTCAATCTGTTGCTTTACCTTTTTGAAATTAATCCAATTTTTAACCGACTTCAAAAAAAGGAGTGTTCTCAATTCGACCGGTATATTTTTTTTTTTTTTTTTTTATGTTTGTTCGCCGATTACTTCGCCATTTATGAACCGATTTTGATTATTATTTTTTTATTCGAAAGAAGATACTCCCGGATTGGTACCATGATGAGGATATCAGGGTCTGATGATGGGATCCTGGAGAAATCGAGGGGAACCCTCAAATTTTATAGGCAAATGTACCGCGTTTTACATATTTTCTGAACTTATATTGGCATTTGCTTCTGAAAATCATATTGTTATGCTGCTGAGCTGATGATGGAAGGTGTGGATCCTCAATCACTAGGTATTAGGAAACAGTTCTTTCCAAATTCTATATAGATTTATACTCCTCTTCGTAGCTTTTATGAAGAGAAGTACAGGTTAACTAAACATTTCTTTTGTTATTGTTACCGAGAAAGTACCATGAGACCAGGATCTGATGATGGCATCCCAGGAAATCGAAGGGACTGTCGAAACTCACAATTATGTGACAGTGTATTTGTTCAAAACGCCGATAGGCCTGCCCTGTATAACGTGAGAACACTGCCTAATAAATCGTGGGTACTCTGAACAACAGGTGACAATGTCACGTGATATTCAGAAGTATTACTACCTCTGCTAACCCCTTCAGGGATATTCGGCGTGAGCGTTTGAGTCTTTCTTGAGATGTAGAATTGAAGACCAATGCCTTTCGAAGGATTTTAAGAACAATGTAAGGTTACATATGGTTGAGCCTATTTAATATCGTACTATAATAGAAATACCGGAAATACGAAGAATAATACAGTAACTGTCGCATCCTCATCCGAGAGGCATCTTTGCCAGGTCTATCCATCTCTAAAACTCGTAAAATAAAATAATTTTTAACAAAAAGAAAACCGACTTCATAAAAAAACAACCGAAAATAAACAATCTAGTACTAAAAAGTACGAAATAAGTTTTTTAATTGAATATGAGTACTGTGATTGATACCTTAGCAATTTCTTTATTCCACACGCGTCAGTTCAACCTACCTAAATATTACAATTCTCTTAAATTAATTTTTGAGTCGGTGCCAGACAAACAAAAGTAAATTCACCCTGCTATCTATCTCTGATTATTACAATCTAAACAATATATATCTATCGCCTAACGTTTTAAATGATAATACGTACAAAAATCAATTTACCCTACAACTACAAGGTACCCTACATTTTACACGTATATGAAGTGCGAAATACACACTTCTTATTATCAATTATCATCGAGGCTGGCACCGGCTCACAAATTAATTTAAGAGAATTGTAATATTTAGGTAGGTTGAACTGACGCGTGTGGAATAAAGAAATTGCTAAGGTATCAATCACAGTACTCATATTCAATTAAAAAACTTATTTCGTACTTTTTAGTACTAGATTGTTTATTTTCGGTTGTTTTTTTATGAAGTCGGTTTTCTTTTTTTATATCTCTTAATTAAAATCATCTTTATTCTTATAAGTTTATTATATAGTGTTAAATTACCAACAAACCTCAGCAGTGTAATTCATATAGTTCAGAGCCTTTCTACATCTGCAGGTTGTTACAATTTGCACCCTTCCTTTTGTTTGCATAAAGCACTAAAACGCACCCCCGCTAATGAAAACCTGAGGGAAAATTCGGGAAAACTCAAAATAATATAGGGAGCGGCCCGACTGTGTTCACAGGCTGTTTGCGTTTTACATATACACGTTTTAAACTAGCATTTTGCACCACATATTAAGGGTTACCTTATTTTACTTCTGGCTGTCCTATCTGGATGTTACTGATGAAAATTTATATTAAATTTGCGTTGAAACTCGATCCTAACTAATCCGTAAACACAAGAATAAACCATATACAATTAATTTAAAACTCGAACATAACTAGTCTGTAGTTATCACGTAAAAGCAATGCTAAATTTACCTCCAACCCTACGTGATTATCGACTGAAACTGATGTTTTTCCACTACGATAGCTTAAAATAATACTGCTCTTTTAGTCTCGTGAGAATTGCACGACGCAATTGAAGGATTTGAATCAGATTGGTAATGATCATTTATATTACCATGCTTTGTCATTTTTATTTTCAAACTTCAAATCAAATTATCATTATCTAATTATTATTTTTTTGTCAAAAATTCTTCAAACGCATAAGTTTAATATACATATTTTTATCAATATTATTTGACTAACCGAAATGAACCGACATTTTGAAATCAAAAATGGAAAGTTGTTAGTCAGTATATAAACCTCTAAAATATCCTCTGATCCTTGAGATACTCATTCTCTTCGACATATTTCTAGAATCAATCGAAAAAAAACCAACTCCTCAAACCACACCCTATATAAAATGCACATACATAAATTGAAGAGGCTCGTCCATTGCACGCGTCAAATTGGGCAAACTGGGAGTTATGCAGATTGCCGGCAGATGTCGCCCCTCCGATTATCGTATGCAGATTAAGTGGAAAAACCCTCGACAGTTTAGTCTGTAACACGTTTAGAGCCTACCTGAGGGCTGAAGGGTCTGTTGGACCCCTCGCCGTCAGAATTGTAATTGCTTTGTTTTAACAAACTTGAAGCTGAAGAAACAGATGCTGCAAATAATGTACACTTCAGTTTTTAAGGACGTTAATTATGAATTATCTTATTAATACAATGTCAAATAAAATATATGAACTCGATTTGTCTTGTGCAATGTTTTTTTGGGAGGGCTTAAGCAAAGTGACATACAAAGATGTGATTTTAAGTCAAGGAGAATATAATAGAAAGCAATACCTAACTATTAAGTCCGAATAATATTTAACATTCATAGATAGATACACTAACTACGATGTATATCCTAGGGTAGTAGGCATGTCATTATCTTACTAACATAAATACACAGCAATTAAAATGTGCTACTGGTCATAGTTTTTAAAACATTCCATGACATAAACATCTTCCATTCTTTCTTGTTTTTAAAACACCCATGAAGCCTAATACCAGGATACAACTGCTTGATACCAGTATAACTAATTTAATAAATTAAGTTTGTTTTCCAAATATAACATTCCAATCGAAATTGTGATGATCCTAAATTTACGCGCAATTTTTGTCGGCCAGAAAACGTTTAACTTACGTATAATAAAACTAGCCAATATAGTAAAAATCAACAAATATTGTGTCATATAAGGAAAATTCTATCAATTTCGAGTTAAACCATAAGATCCATATTTTGAAACAACTCAAAATACTACAAAACAAAAATTGTTATGAATATTACAAAGTAACCCAAGGTAAATATGAAAATAATTAATTCAAAAACGCTGAAAGTTTCCCTATGAAGTTTATGTTTCAATAGCGCTCCGTACATCCCAATTACATCTACCTGCTAACGTCTACTCATCATTTATTAATACTTCCTAAAACTCCTTCCCCTAATTCGGGTAATTATTTGGGGAACAGATCTTCTATTCAAATATTGAAGCTACCTTTGAAGATTTTCGAGTCAGATTTCAAACATAAAGCTACCTGTTATACAAATGTTTGCCAACCGTTTTTGTTAATTTGAAAGACGATTTCAGTGTTTGTTTTACTTCAACATTATGTTTCCTCTTGCTATTTACTAATTTAATAACAGCTTATTACGGTCGGTTTAAATAATTCAGTGCCAGATAAATTATATCATTTCAAACTTGCTACATAAATGGCAATTTAGATGAACGATGTTTTTATATTTATGATATTTTGTATGCTAATGATTTGGTTTAAGCCCATATTCGTAATGAATATTAGAATGCAGTTTCCAACTAACACAAATCTATACTTATAATAAATCTGTAGAGAGGTCAATTCTGTACATGAAATATATTTTCAAAATAACTATCAGGTGGTGATTAGGGATCGATACTGATGCCAAAATTGCAATCAGTAAAATTTTTGTCTGTCTGTCTGTCTGTCTGTCTGTCTGTCTGTCTGTCTGTCGGTTTGTATGTTCCTTATGGAAACAAAAACTACTCGACGGATTTTAACGAAACTTAGTACAATTATTCTTCATGCTCCTGGGCAGGTTTTTGTATACTTTCCAGCAGAGTAGTAAAGGGGAATTTTGGGAAATTTTGGGAAAACGGGTGAAGTTACTTCATTTTTTAAGCTTCCGTCGCGTGTGCAGCCTTAATGGTTAAACTTACATAGAAATCATGTATGACGGAAAAATTCTGCATAAAATTATCTAAAAAAAAATCTCCAACAGTTTATGTCTATCTTTTACGGTTGACTCACAATAACACGTGTAATTCCTGATAGCTTAGCAGTTCGGAACATTCTGATTATATTTGTTTACTCTTACATTTGTCAACCTCTCACTCATCCCTAATTTTAAAAAGGTAACATTATTACCTATTCAATAAAAAAAGAATCATAGAAATCGGTAGAGAAACACCGAAATTATACATAAAATAAGCCATCGCGCCCGTGACCAAAACCGAATCGTTACTAATTTACATATAACATACAAGATGGCGCCAGTAGTTGCATCCTACTAATCTATCCAAATCTATCCAAACTACACTGTTTAGGGAGTGCTATAAATTTAATAAATTGAAAACATTGCGCTGAATTTCACAATGCTTGAGCAGTGACTAAAGAAAGAAACCTCAGATATTTAAAATACAACGCTACCCGTGCGAAGCTGGGACGATCCACTAGTCATATATAAAATATTAAATGATTTAAAATACATGACGAATAAGTAAGACAGTTATGAAGTTATTTTGTAATATTCTGATTGAAGTCCACTGTTTAACCCTCTCTTTAACTCATAAAACTGTGCAATCGTTTTTTTTAAGAACTGCTCCTATTATATTATTATATGGTATGGTTTCATTCTGTGGTTGGAAACATTCGGCCACTAAATTCTTCCTGATTTAATGGGCGTATAAACAAAAGTATTTTTCAGGTTGTAAAGTAAATTATCCGACCGACTGAAAGTAGGTTTCCACACGCTAAAATAATATATCTATTCCGCTGGCACCTCGCGTGCCACTTCAATTAACACCCAACGCCTTTCAGAGTCCAAAACAAACAGGCTAACCCTTTAATGCGCGAACAAAACCTTTTGGACCCTGACGATTTCACGCCTTTGTACTTTTACACCTTTTGATCTTAAAAAGTGATGAATTTCATTCCGAATGTCACTTGGGTATTCACCAACTTAATTTTATTGAAAACGCGTTAATTTTATTTAAATTCTGTTTGTTTATGCAGTCTCATTTTGATGATTAATAAGTAAGCAATTACGGCTGAATTTCTGTGAAGTTAAATATTTAATTGTGACTCAATTATATCCATAAATTCAAAGCATTTATGAAACAAGTTTGAGATTTAATTGACCGCAATAGTACTGAGCACGGAAGCATATTTAATCGTATTTTTGTTACCTAATTTACTTTTTAATAATCAATGCAATATAATTTATAATTTTACAATGATACAACTCGTTTTTTACCTTAATTTGTATAAATCATAAATATCTGTTGTGCTTTATTCAATTGGACTATTGCCGATACGACTAAAAATTGATTTGTTTTCTAATACTACTAGAATACTGGAAATTATGCTTTATTCACATGTGGTTGTATCAGTAAAATATTTTTTTCTTGTTCGTATAGTTAAGCATAATAAGTTCCAATATTATTATTCCAGTCAAATTATTTCAAAACTTGTTATCATAGTATATATAGACCCACTGAGCTCAGTAGATTCTAGTATTAATTGGATCAGCCTCAGAAACAATACGTCTTTGATCGAATTAATTACAAGCCGACTACACCTTGTCATCTTAGTACTCAAAGCTCTAAAGCCTACGATTCAATTAAATGAACATTTAGCAGTATATGCCTGTCCTACATGTTCCTATGTTTTCGAAACATTGATATATAACACTAGTCGTTTGCACGATAACCGAGTGTTCTACCCACTGGGCTATCACGGTTAATCCTGGGTCGGGCCTACACCAATTTGTCTTTTATAAAGACATATGTGTGGTTAATTTATCATGGTTGTTAACGGTGAGGGAAAACATCGTGAGGAAACCCACATGGCTGAGTTGTACTTAGTCATGTGACAGTGTATTCGTACAAAACGGCGATAGGCCTGCCCCCTATCACGTGAGTACACTGTCCATGCAAAACGTGGGTACTCTGAACACCAGGTGACAAAGTCACGTGATGTTCAGAAGTATTAGTACCTCTGCCAACCCCTTCGGGGATATTCGGCGTGAACGTTTATGTTATTATGTATGTTTATTTTATTATTATTTTATTTATTTTATTTTATTTTCTTTGGAAGATTAACAGACCAATCTATACTTATAATAAATCTGTAGAGGTCAATTCTGTACATGAAATATATTTTCAAAATAACTATCAGGTGATGATTAGGGATCGATACTGATGCCAAAAATGCAATCAGTAAAATTTTTGTCTGTCTGTCTGTCTGTCTGTCTGTCTGTCTGTCTGTCTGTCTGTCTGTCTGTCGGTTTGTATGTTCCTTATGGAAACAAAAACTACTCGACGGATTCTAACGAAACTTGGTAAAATTATTCTTCATACTCCTGCGCAGGTTTTTGTATACATTCCAGCAGAGTAGTAAAGGGGAATTTTGGGAAATTTTGGGAAAACGGGAGAAGTTACTCCATTTTTTAAGCTTCCGTCGCGTGTGCAGCCTTAATGGTTAAACTTACATAGAAATCATGTATGACGGAAAAACCCTGCATAAAATTATCTAAAAAAAAATTCTTAACAGTTTATGTCTATCTTTTACGGTTGACTCACAATAACACGTGTAATTCCTGATAGCTTAGCAGTTCGGAACATTCTGATTATATTTGTTTACTCTTACGTTTGTAAACCTCTCACTCATCCCTAATTTAAAAAAGGTAACATTATTACCTATTCAATAAAAAAAGAATCATAGAAATCGGTAGACAAATACCGAAATTGTACATAAAATAAGCCAGCGCGCCGGTGACCAAAACCAAATCTTTATTAATTTTTATATAACATACTAGATGGCGCCAGTAGTTGCATCCTACATCACGTAATGATTTATTTTTCAGATTGTTATAAATATTTCATAGCGTTTTATTCCAAAATTTGCTATTTAATGGAAATACTGAACCGTTCATTAAAGCGCATTCAAAATCACCAAACTACACTGTTTAGGGAGTGCTATAAA
Organism: Bedellia somnulentella; assembly: GCA_963576735.1. NCBI lineage: Eukaryota > Metazoa > Arthropoda > Insecta > Lepidoptera > Bedelliidae > Bedellia > Bedellia somnulentella. The sequence continues at coordinate 3,255,661 of OY755173.1, forward strand.
TTAAATAAATTGAAAACATTGCACTGAATTTCACAATGCTTAAGCAGGGACTGAAGAAAGAAACCTCAGATATTTAAAAAAACAACGCTACCCGTGCGAAGCTGGGACGATCCACTAGTACAAACAATAAAATACTAATTATGAATACACAATGCCATTTACAAATCTTCACCTATAGCAAAATAACATAATACCTACTTACAGAACTAAAAACTAAAAAGATTTAGGTAACAATTAAATAATTATAATGTTGAGGTTAGTGTAGAAATTATTGGCCGAAATGTAAATTAGTTAATAATTTTCTTACTCTTGTAGTGCTTGTATCGAAAATATCTAAATCTACTATTGATTCATTAAATTTAGTACATGCACGTAATAGAAATGAGTTACGCCTATAATTGGTATTAGCTTTTGGGACACTTAAGACGGGTCGTTTCCTTAAGGCCTTTTGGTTGGTGCGTAAGTAAATTTTGCTAAGCAACTCGGGACAATCCACTACTCCTCTAACAATATCAAACAAGTAACACATGTCACTTATACGGCGCCTGGCTTCAAGGGGCAAGAAATGATATCGAATGCATCTCTGATGGTAACCGGCTGTATATTGTCGCGTTTTGTAATCAACATATCGAAGGAACCTCCTTTGGATACCCTCGATACGCCGAATATAGATGTTATAGTTCGGGTTCCACACTTGCGACGCGTATTCTAAATGGCTTCTAACAAACCAGCAGTAAATAATCTTAATAGCTTTGATATTATCAAAACTAGCGCAAGTTCTCATCAAGAATCCCAGAGCTTTTGATGACTATTATGTATGATATATAACAACACTACTAAACATATAAAAGCATTTAAATACATGCTTGAAAAAAGTCAATGTTATATTTGACCTAAACCAAATTTAATTTATATTTCATAATAACAAAACTTGTTAAAAATCACCTGATTTAAGAGATAATTAACTGTGATGATACAAAAAAAAATATGTCCCCATTTTCGTATGTACTTATAGACCTTTCGGTTTTACTTCAGATCCCTTTCATTTACAAGGCTCCATATCTTCACGTATCCTAACTGAATAACAGGCCTGAGTAAACTGAATGATACGCCCTCATGAATTAGGCCTATTGTGTCTCACACGGCTCCTTTGTCCGGCTGGGTCTCGAAGACCCTATTAGCATTTAAGGGTTATCGCTTTTTGTAGGCTTCGACTTAATCGCTTTGTGGCCGTGAACGAGTTAAGTCGAAAGGATACTCCCGATTTATTACGAGTTTATAATAATATATGCAAACTACTATGGAATTAGATGGAATTGTTTGAAATAATAGCCGTTTATATTATTTTGCATAGCTACTGGTAAGTCTATATAACCTCGGTGGTCCAGTGGGGGTTGGCAGACTAATTACTACTTCTACCGTAATATTGTAGCCGACACCAACGGTTTAACTATCCCACCTCCTCCTAAGTAATAAAATATACATGTACTAGCGACCCGCCCCGGCTTCGCACGGGTGCAATGCAAAATATACCTACTACAAATGTCCTTATACACAACGTTCACAGCTTTTTTGTCATTATCCAATACAAACATGTTTTGCTTAGACGTTACTCTTGACAGCGCGACATATAATTGGCCATGTGAAAAACACTCAACACTCAAGTCTAATCCTGCTATTAGACGCGCTATTTATAGGCACGCGCCGCCCGGCGCAATCAACTACGACCCTGCATTTTAAATTTGTAATATCTTCGGTAATATTCACTTAAATTACATGCTGTAAAAAACATATTGATCTATAATAAATGTACAATTTATTTAAGGTACTTAATTGGATAAGAATTAATGCTGTATTGTTTAAAATCACTTCGTAAATAACATTTTTTTAGTAAAGAATAAAAATGGTTATGCTGGATTATCCCTAAGAGATAGACATATACCATCGCGGACTTTTTTGTTGAACTTTTTAAGGTGAACAATACTGTAGTACATTATTTTGGTCTATCTCGTAGGGTTCAGCCAGCGTTTGCAATATAAGCGCAAAAAAACTTGCTTATTTACGACATCACATTTGAAACCTTTAAATTTAACAGTGTTTCTCTACTATATTATGCATTTATTATACATACAAACCTTCCTTAAGAATCACTCTATCTATTAAAAAAAACCGCATCAAAATCCGTTGCGTAGTTTTAAAGATCTAAGCATACATACGGACATACAGCGAAAGCGACTTTGTTTTATACTATGTATTGATTATTGTCTATCGACAGCAACTGGTGTTCTTTTCAATGTCGGTTAGTAAATTATAAAGTAAAGAGTGCACCGCAAATCTTTCTATAACTTTAGTTACAGAAAAAGATGTGAACATTTTACAGCATGCGAAGTTTTTATTTATTTAAGCTGTGTAATAAGTATATTGGCTGAGAATAACAAGCTCTTACTAACTGGACTTTAAAAATAGCTGAAAAACATTTGAATATTATGTTCCGGGTAGCCGTTTTTGGTATTTATATCAGTGAATATATTTGTATTGTATGTATACAACTCTTAATCACAATTCCGAAAAATATCCAATCATTCTAATGCTTTTGCTGTATAGTACAACTGGTTTAATACTCTACAATTTAAGAGTCTCAAGAGTTTAAAACCAAAACAACTACCTCAGATAAACCAATACACGCAAAAATATAACTTTATATCTGACATAAACATGTACATCCATATAGATTCATCGTGTCTTTCAGTTGCCCCCCCTGCTAATAAATTTGGACTCAGGTGCAACAACCGCGTGACAACAATGGCAGTGCTTTAACTTCAACACATGTTCCCTGAAATGTTCTGTCGTGTTTACGATTCTTTTATTTACCAGTTTATTTGTACGGAAAATATCTTGGGTGCTCAAGATGTTTTAAGAAAATGTAAGAAAAACAATTCTTTTATAATGTCGTTTTGGTTAATTCACTTTCCCCTTAAAATGTATTGTAGTCAATTAACGTCGCAACTCATATGGTATTGTAAATATATGTATAGTATGCCACTCTTATAATACACAACTTACTATATATTTACTCTAACCCGTGTAGCATTCATTTCTAACATATCTCTAATTATGTGTTTTCTTTGAAGCCTATTGATACAATTTGTCGATTGTTATGTTTCTCTCTTTTTTCTATATCTTCCAAAATGGATATTTTTTTAAATATCATTGCTTAAAAATGTTTCTAGCCTTTAACTGCCATTGTTTAACTCGGAAAACGGAGACCATTTTGAAAGTAATATATTAATTTAATATCTCCGTATCTCTACAGATCACAATCCCAGTCAAACGATGTTTTGTAAAAAGTAAACGGTCACAAAGAGATGAACCATATCAAACAACGTCCGAGCATACCTTTTAACATTTGTCCAGCAAAGAGAATCCATTCATTAAGAACTTTGAAAAAAGTCTCACTAGAACAATTCTACTCTGTGAAACGGAAGAGCTCATGTCAAATACAATTAGTATGAAATTCGCTTAACAAGTCCCGGCCCGAGTCCCAATTTGCTGAGTTTGCTTGTTACGGTTCGCGTAGACTCTTCAACAGGTGGAACTGTAATCGTGTTTTAAAATATATTTCAAAAATCCAGAGGTTTGTAGGTAGAGTACTAGAATTCGAAGAGATTTAAATGCATATTTAAGCAGATATTTGTTTTTAGACCGAGATAACTTGTTGGAAGAACCGTCTGGTTTACATGCAAGAGAAGCGAGTTCAAATCCTGAGCTAGGCCTATACCTATGTGTCTTTTCTATAGTCATATGTGTGTTTAACTTAATACAGTTAGGGTTGATAACTGTGAAGTAAACCGTCATGAGAAAACTCACATGGCTAAGTTGTATTTTTTTTAAATCCAATAAAAATAAATAAAATTAAATTAAATTAGCATTCCATTATTATTACATTTTAATGTTTCAAACATAAGTTTCAGCTTCATTCTTTAATAATAAAGGAATGTTTCTATAGTCTACATAACTAAATATTCAGTAATGAAGCCACCCTAAAGTTTTGTAGTTTTATTTACCCGCGCGAAAGCTAAATATGCAGCTCAAAGTTATGCAATATTTCCTGCTTAAACTTACATTGTCGCCGTCAAATGTTCAAGTGAATGTTGCTTTTGTCAGTCCGGGAACTTCGCTGTAAGTTTTGCATGTGTAATTGCAAATACATCTTGCTCGGATATTTGATATATTATAAATAAGTAATAATAAATTTTGTTGCAAATAAGGATATTATTTTTTGAGCTCGCTCTAAGCAAATATCTTAGTTAAAAAAGGTTTATTAAATATGAATTGCGAAACGTAGTCCGTATTGCTGAAATATTTATTCTTTTTACATTAAGATCTGTAATAATCTGCTCTCATAAGCTTAATGCAACGGCTGAAAAAGTATCAATATGTATTTTTCAATATATAAATCAAGAATGATTTATATAAACAAAAACAAATGTATTAATTGAGAGATTAAATTCATTGGTAAAAAACTTTTTTCTGATTTCGTTTAAGAAAAATCTATTGAAATTCTTGCAAACTTGGTCAGAAAGGCAGGCGTCCAAAGTGTTAAGAATAAAAGGGTATGTATCTAAATATTGATGAATATAAATAAAGCTTGAGATGTTTGCCAGTGGGAATCAATAGTCTCTGCCTACCCCAAATGGGAAATAACAGCTTCAATATATGTTCCTATGTCTATTAGAAATTCTCGAAACCCGTGCTTTGTTACGCTGAATGTAGATGCCCATAATTCTACAAAGGCTTGTAAAAAAAGATTAATTTCAGTGCGTAATTCAATTAAACAAAGCAATCACACTGCCGGACTGAATAACAGGTGCATTATACGGCTACGGAACCCGGGTGAGACATAAATCGTGGAACCCTCCACACTTCACCGCTCCCATTAACGCGCGACTCCCAAACTTAGATTGTGCCCGTTCACTCAGAATAGAAATTAATGTTGATTTTGTTCAACTGTCTGTAAGTTACTGGTGGGTTTCTTGGAAATATATTATCACCTGGTTGGAGTCATTCAAGTGAACAAGTCTTTGCCTCTTTAGTGTTATAATACTCAGTAAGCTCTTCAATAAAACTCAGGTTCAGGAGATAGATTATTTATTTTCCACCAACACAGTAAAGTCTACCTTTTTATTACATTTTTGATTAAGTGGCTTCAATCGTGTTTGCCACAATTATTTCGCCAATGTCGAGTAAAAGTAAAATATTGCACAAGTTATTTCTTTAAATTTATCAAGACAACTGTCACTAGTCAGCGGGACGAGTGTATTTATTCTAGAAGTCAACCCCTTTCCTTATTTCCGTTTATTCATAGATGGCGCCCTAATACATTTTTCTTTTTAAAATTTAATATAATAAACATTAATACAAAAGTAATTTATCAGAAAACCTTGTAAATAAAATAAGCCTAACACTCGTCCATCCTGACCTCGTGTATGTCCTCATACACGCATTTCATTAAATAGCTTACTTTACCTAACACTCGGCTAAGATAAACTTTAATTATTAAAAAGAAACAAAATAAAGTTAATAAATTATCATATCTCCCTTTAAAGTTATAAAATTAAATTTACTGACTAATCCGTTGCTTCGGAAGGTGTTCGCAAAGAGAAGAAGCAACAAAGAAACTCTTTGCATTCACATTTTTTCATTTTTTTTCAAAAATATATTGTACAATTTTGGGTTTAACATATTAAGGTACAAGGTAATTAAGATACAATTACAGAGCTTAGACTAAGACATATAATAAATAAAGATACAATATGAACACTTTTAATCTGAGTTCCAATTACGACAACATTTAATTCTTAATCAATATAAAATATGCTCAACAAAAACATTACAGGTAGACTACAACTGTTTTCTTTTTCTTTTTAACTCACTTAGATTACATACATTAACTAAAAATAACACTATTTTCAAATGAGGAGAGATAAATCAATTTAATTATCATTTCGTTGTTAAGTATGGCAAAATAAACTTTTTTCATATACTAAATTAAAATCATAGAGCAACAATAATAAAATTAAAAAAACTAATTAGAAAACAAATAAAAAGTAACAACAGTACGAGTATATTTAATACATAATTTTAATAACATAAGTAGATCTAAATATATTTATTGTTGTAATTTCTATAATTGGCATATTTAATTGTTTTTTTTTAATTTGGTTTTAATTTAATTTTAATTTAGTTTCAATTAATTTAATTTAATTTTATAATAATAATTTTTTTGAATGTTATATCTGTAATGTTAGTAAAATTGTTAATTATTTCAATTTTTAAATCGAATGATGTGATTAGCCTATAATTGGTGTATTTAGTTGATATGTGTCATTTCAATTCAAGTACTTTTTAAGATTGTTTACTATTTTCACTGTTGGCAATCCGTAATAAATAAATAAATAAATGTATATTCTTTTCTCATGACTAAGAACCAAATCCATTCATTTAAACATGGTATATTCATATATATTTTTTTTAACATGTGAACCTATTCCATACTTACATCATTTCTTTTTTTTATTAAAGCCTATGAACTAATTCCATGCATTCATAACATGTGAACCAACACCATTCTCATGAGTAAGTTTTTTTAATTTAATTTTATATAAGGGATGTATAAAATTTTGGAAAGAAACGATTATTAGTCTTTTTTTTATCAAAGCCTATGAATTTTATTTTATAAAAGGGATGTATAACATTTTGGAAAGAAACGATTATTAGTTTTTTTTTTTTATCAAAGCCTACGAACCAATTCAATTCTCACAGGCATTGACAAAATGTGAACCAATTTTATTCTCACGAGTTTGATTTCTAATTTTATTTTATATAAGGGATGTATAAAATTTTGGAAAGAAACGATTATTAGTTTTTGTTTTTTTCATCAAAGCCTATGAATTTTATTTTATAAAAGGGATGTATAAAATTTTGGAAAGAAACGATTATTAGTCTTTTTTTTTATCAAAGCCTACGAACCAATTCCATTCTCACAGGCATTGACAAAATGTGAACAAATTTTATTCTCACGAGTTTGATTTTTAATTTAATTTTATATAAGGGATGTATAAAATTTTGGAAAGAAACGATTATATTATTAGTCCTTTTTTTATCAAAGCCTACAAACCAATTCCATTCTCACAGGCATTGACAAAATGTGAACCAATTCCATTCTCACGAGTTTGATTTTTAATTTTATTTTATATGACCCTTATAAATTTTAGGAAAGAAACGATTATTAGTTTTTTTTTTATCAAAGCCTACGAACCAATTCCATTCTCACAGGCATTGACAAAGTGTGAACCAATTTTATTCTCACGAGTTTGATTTTTAATTTTATTTTATATAAGGGATGTATAAAATTTTGGAAAGAAACGATTATTAGTCTTTTTTTTTATCAAAGCCTACGAACCAATTCCATTCTCACAGGCATTGACAAAATGTGAACAAATTTTATTCTCACGAGTTTGATTTTTAATTTAATTTTATATAAGGGATGTATAAAATTTTGGAAAGAAACGATTATTAGTCCTTTTTTTATCAAAGCCTACGAACCAATTCCATTCTCACAGGCATTGACAAAATGTGAACAAATTTTATTCTCACGAGTTTGATTTTTAATTTTATTTTATATGTCCCTTATAAATTTTAGGAAAGAAACGATTATTAGTTTTATTTTTATATCAAAGCCTACGAACCAATTCCATTCTCACAGGCTCTGACAAAATGTGAACCAATTTTATTCTCACGAGTTTGATTTTTAATTTTATTTTATATAAGGGATGTATAAAATTTTGGAAAGAAACGATTATTAGTTTTTGTTTTTTTTTTCATCAAAGCCTATGAATTTTATTTTATAAAATTTTGGAAAGAAACGATTATTAGTCTTTTTTTTATCAAAGCCTACGAACCAATACCATTCTCACAGGCATTGACAAAATGTTAACCAATTCCATTCTCACGAGTTTGATTTTATTTTGTCTTTTTTTTATATACATAAATCACGTAAAATTCTGGATAGAAGCACTAATTGATCTTTATTTACCCCCAAACCGGAACATGTATAGATGTAGTATTCAAACATATATGTATATGTAACAGCATAGATTGGCAATCAAAAACAAACGTCACAGCATACACGTCACATTAGGCGAGACCTCACACGTATACAACGACGGTTTGATGTCCGTCGCGTAAAAATGCAATCTTACTTATTTTTGAGTATTGAGATATTTCAAAGTGTAAATTTGTGTCCAAAAGACTTATAAATTATGGTGACCTGTCCAGCCGGGGTAGCATGAGGCGTGTGAGAGCCTCTGAGATAGGGCTATGTCACCGTTCAAGGGCGAATTGGCCGCCATATTTGACCGTTTCTCGCACGCCCGAGCATGAGGCATCTGAGACATGAGAGCGCTAGTGACTAGCCTTTGACATCGCAACGCCGAGTCACATGTGCGAGCATGAGCGGCGTGACAGCGACATAAACTGAGATGTTTGTCATTTTATATCAAATTTATGTCGATGTCAAAATTGAGCGCGAGAGCCAGTGAGAAAGATTACTTATCAAAATATGAGTGCTGTTTTGCAGCTTTTTTAACTGTTTTGTGTAGTTCTTAGTGTAAAAGTGTGATAGCAAAGCGACTACATCACTTAGATTTGTTTTAAATGGAAAAAAACCAAAAATGGATATGATACTCATCCGGGTGAAAGTTTGCCGCAAACAAGTCCTATGAAACATATTTGTATGTCATGACGATTTCCGAGGACCTCTATGATAGCTTGTGACCTATGAAAAGCCTCAGGGTATAGTTTCACATAAGGGTACATACAGGATTTAATGATTCCACATGATATCTATTGAATTGTAAATTTTAAGTAAATTAAGTGTAATCTACAACTAGTGCTTGTGTATTAAGTTTTAAATTCGTTAAAATACGTTTGGCTTTTATAACCAGCAATGCACTAGGCATGAGGATACAAATTCTGCAGCCTAATTTCATGTATGCATCCAATTTTCTGATGCAGTTGAGAAAATCAATGAATTTCATTGATCTTCTTGAAAATAACTATTAAGAACAGTTTCTAAACTTATGGTATGTTTCAGAGGTCAAATATAATGCATGTAAAATAGATTTCTATTCATTATTGTTTGTTATGTAGGGTTTGTAGTCTTAAATTATCATTATCATCATAAAAGACACCCGAGCTCATAGCATATGCTTGCATCAACAGGCACAGGCAAAGTCTGGATAGTGTGAGTAGACAATAGTCTGCTTGCTGTCTTAGTGTGGCTAGGAATGTAAAGAATGGTGATGGCATAATTTTGTTACCTTTTTATCTACCGACACACTTTGTGCAACATTATAAAACAAATTTAGTAGTCACCTTACTAGCATATTGAAATGACTACACATGAATATAATGCTCATGTTGTTTTCTTATTTTCAGTAAAACATATTGATTTAATACAAAGATTCTGGAACAATTTAGTAACTTGGAAGGACTCTAATGAAATTAAAAAAAAACAGCAATATGTAACAGTTTTTTAATTAATCATCAATAAAATTGCCTATATATTAATGAAAACCACTTGTTTTAATCCCCTTCATTGCAAGTAAATCCAACATTTTCCAATACCCAACCTATAGCAGAACTCTTTAGACCATTTAGCATAAAATGATAATCATGGCATGTTTGCGCCTGGGGATAAATTGGATTATTGTAATTCAAAGACAACACTACACATGGTTAAAACTGCAAACCTTGAATACATAGAAAAAGCAATGTTATTTTGTTTTGGGCAAATAGAGCAGTGGATACAAATTAAGTAACAAAAGAGATATATAGGTGGGAATAATGGTTGTAAGTATGAGTAAGTTTAATGATGAAGCAATTAATATTCTCTGCCTACTGCAATGGGAAATAATGTATAGTAGAATATATGCATGCACATTTTACAACTGAAATCTCATCTCAAGTGTAAAAGTAAAAGCTGCCTATGAATGGGCTTTATTTGCTAGTAAAACACATTTTGTGGAGTTAACTTTATTTATTGGATAAATCATTTTAAACAACCGCTCAACATCATAGTTTCTGTTCTCAAACTCATCTGTACTTCACATTTTTATTCTATTAACATCACTTTTTCCTTATAGAAACACTACAGATTGCAGTCATAAGAATGCTCTTTAAGTATGGATGCATACTCAAATTCTGAATAAACAGGAGCATTCAACAAGACTATTTCCATACATCAGAGCTTCACTAGCTTTTGGGAATATAGGATATTGTTGAAATTGAAATGTAGAGAAGGTTGTTAAGTTAAATAATGCCTATCTGCGCGATGGAACTGGCGAATGGGAATCTGGGAATGGACTGGCGGGATGGAACTAAGATGTTATAGGCAATATGTGCCATAGGCTGCACAGCATTTCTTCAATTTTCTCATCAAACACTTATATAGCTGTGCTATATCTGCAAACAAAAGACAATACAAATCATTAAAAGTATGCTGCTCACTTTCTAGTTAAATAATAGTTATATAGAATAATAAAACCTAATTACTTACTAAATATTTTATGATTCCCCTATATTGTAAGGAAGTTTAGTGGGACATTCCCTACAAACTAAACTTGTAATATTAAAACTTTTGATTTAAATTGTAAATTTGGAAACTTGTATTTATAAATTAAATATTTATGTTTGTTTTGTTTACGTTGTTTGGTTACAAAATGTCAATATTTGACATAAAATTAATGAAATATGACAGATTTAGCTACTATTTTGACTCAAAAAGATCGAATAAAATAGAGGAAAAATATTCACAGACCAATGATGGCAACAATGCTCTATCGATTCGGTGACAGGGCTCTCAGATCTCATCCGTCTGTCATACTGACGCTCATGCTCGCAAAAATGACATAGGTTGGCTAACTGAGATGTTTTCTGACATGGCTCTCACTTCTCAGATGACAACTCATGCTACCCGGGCAGTACCTGGATGCAGTTCATTCAAGAAAAATAATTCACATAATTACAATTTTCGTATGTAAGTAGCTCCGCACTATTTTAATGACAGTATACTATGATTTAAAATTGCCACAAAAGCTTTGTATACGAATTTTTCGGAAATACTTTGCCATATCATCACATGAGCACTCTTTTTTCATAGGACTTATATTCGAAAAGATATAAAATAGGCGAATTTTCGCTCAATTTCATAAAGTTTAAGACCCACTTTGATTGTGATTTAATTTCTTTTTTTATCGATGTATTTCTATATTCTTTGAAATCATTATAATGTGAAGTTTTGATTATATTTCTCATTTACGTTTAAGTTTTTGATAATTAATAATATCGTTACCGTTACGACTACGATAGACATCTTTGCCAAATGCAAAATTATATTGGCCTTCACTTAGGTAATGAATTAACAAAGTAAAACATATTAATTTTATCAATCATAAAATGAATATAAAATAAGCAGCTCAGCTACTTAGTTGTTCCGTTGCCACTAGTTTAAAATGTTGTATTGACGAATTGAAAATGCCCTTTCTAAGAAATTCGAAAAGCTTGCAGGCTTAATTATAAAAAAGTTATAGGTGAATGTGACAAAGTTAACCATTATATCCAAAATTTATATTATGAGGGACGTCCTGTATTAACACTGTATTAACGGGTTTTTACTTAATACAATAGCTTTAAAAAGTATGATTGTTGATTTTATACCGACGGAAAAACTGAAGGTTATTCCAACTTACAAACTTTCCCATGACTACTTGGAAACTAGGGGAGGATTTGATAATTAGCCTACGGTTAGGCAGTTCAGTGCTGCCTACGCTTAATCTGCCACGTTGAATTAAAAATCAGTGACAAAGCCAATTGTTTACATTATTGAACTAAAAATTACATGCCTGCAAAAGGTAAAACATGTTGATCTTTTCTATGTTATAAAAACTTATTGTACCATGTTATAAGGGCAAATAAAGATTACTATTCTATAATGTTTGCTTATCCAAACAATCACTGAGACATATTATGTAATTAGAATACAATACGAGACCAAATTTACAAAATATTAAAATATTAAACTAATAATAAACTAACTCTAATTGCCTCGCAGCTCGCATTCCCAACTCAAATTGTCTCGCACACATGCAGCATTTCACAAATATATAAATATATTAATATAAATATATTAATATAAGAATAAGATAAATATAATAAGATAATATAAATATATGATACACGCGAATTAAATCTTTGTTCTCGCCAGTAATTAGTGAATTGACGATCTATAATAATGTCGGTATTAAGATTATACATATGATTGTAAGTGTATTGTTTGTAATGGTAGGTTAGGTATGTGATCCAGTGAGAGATAAATAAGACTACTTTGAATCATAACTAAGAGCTACTTGCTTGTTCAGCAAACTCCAATGTTTCCAGCACTTCGTTTTAATTTCTTATCTGATAATTTAATCAATGACTTGTTTATGTATATTTTAGTTGATATAGGGTATTGTGTTTTTACATTAATGATAAGATGGATTGGCGTCGTCAGGGCTCTGTGCAGGAGGTTACCGGGCTAACACAAAAACTGTAGTTGACTTAAAAAGATGTGTGATGATCACAGGTATTGGATGAGTTTTCTTTCGGGCTCCCCTCCCAACTAAAGACCCTCCGAATCCCAAGTATATTTAGCCCAAAATTTAAAATTTAATGTGACGTCCAAAAACAAAGATCTATTCGTTTACTTTGAAATAAATGATTATTTTATTCATATTCTTCCTTACTTACGACCTTTTGTTTATGTGTGTGTTTCATATACTCAAAATTCACGGTATTCCTGATGATATAGTTATTGATATATAATAGCTATATTTATCGGTTATATTTTATTACATGATGTAAATAGAACTATCGGTATGGTATACAGTGTCCGTGATTTCACTTATAGAGTACTGACTGAAAATCTGTGTTGTGGGATAGCACTAAGTGCTGAGCCAGATGCCCTCTTATTGCTGATGCAAGCACATGACAAGGAAACTCTGAATGCTGTTCTTGATATATTGATATTGTCTCATTTGTTTGTTGCTATTAATATTGTATTTACTTTGTTTCATTCTTTTTCGTTAAAATTATTAAGGCATTTGTTTTTGACATTGTAAAAATATATATACAAAATTTAATTTTAAGATGGTTTGGTTACAGGATATGGGAAATAGTGACGTGCATATAAATTTATGTATTATTTAACTAATTCACTAAAAATAAGTAACCTGTACATTATAGAAGATCCAGCGATGCCACAGCCCATTCTGTTATAGGTCGTCGTCACTATCAGGTTCGATCACTACCGCTAGGGCGCCGAGATCGGCAATGGATGATGCCTCGGCCGCGTTTGCGACCCTCATGACGAAGGCTCTGGCTAAGATGGCTCCAGCTACGACGACACCGTTGACCACGATGCCATCCCACGCGTGAGCCCCTGCTACAGCTTAGACTGCGGTGGTCAGGCCTAGGCTTGATCTTTGGAACAAGGCCTTGCGATGACGTGACGTCCTAGGAACTGACGTCTGCACTTGCTTTGTCTCATTAACTGTTGACGCCATGCCTCGACCGAGAATGCAGAAATACAAGATGATTAGACAAGTTTTTGTTCGTATCTCATAAACGGCTGTCGCTACGGTAAAAATAACCGAAATGTTACCCCCCTTTTACAAACCCCAACCATAGTAGGGCATACACGATGGATGTACAAATACGAACATATATGTGCATATAGGTATTATATATAAGAATGTAAATTTTAATATTTTCGTCTACGTAAAAGACTACCGGACATTATTACACAAAATAGAGGCATATAAGTAAGTAATGGCATATGGCTATACGAACGATTAGGCACGTGTGCAGAAATAAAATTGTAGTATTTCTATTATCGGGGAGCAACCCTGACCAAGTGTAGGGCAGCATGAAATAAAATCTACTTCCACTTTACACATATTTTGGATAGTGAAGCAATGAACCGTCCACAAACAGAGTAGCTGGCTATATTTATAGAGCTTGGGCCCCGCTATAACACTAATACAATACGAAACCATGAATCATGGTTCATTGGTGAACTATATTTATACAATAATATAAATACTAAGGAATAATAATACGGTACTCGCGTTCAGCTCCGTTTTGCGTAGATAGTCCCACTTCTGAATTGTTATAATACTCAGTAAGCTCTTCAATAAAACTCAGGTTCAGGAGATAGATTATTTATTTTCCACCAACACAGTAAAGTCTACCTTTTTATTACATTTTTGATTAAGTGGCTTCAATCGTGTTTGCCACAATTATTTCGCCAATGTCGAGTAAAAGTAAAATATTGCACAAGTTATTTCTTTAAATTTATCAAGACAACTGTCACTAGTCAGCGGGACGAGTGTATTTATTCTAGAAGTCAACCCCTTTCCTTATTTCCGTTTATTCATAGATGGCGCCCTAATACATTTTTCTTTTTAAAATTTAATATAATAAACATTAATACAAAAGTAATTTATCAGAAAACCTTGTAAATAAAATAAGCCTAACACTAGTCAAAAAAAAACTAAAAATCAAGAAACACAACCAAAGATAAACTCACAGGTTGAAATTAGTGATTCTTCAGACACTTTTGACATTTCAATAGGGAAGGGATTGTAAACTAAAAAAAATATTGTGATGGGTCTCCAACTATATGGCCTAACCATAATTACTTAAAGCCCCGATTCCCTTCACCTCTTACGATATCCACAGAATGGGTGTGTGTTATTCCAAGCCGATACTACACAGTTCTTAAACAACCATTGTTCCTATTGTAGTTTCATCACTAAACCTGTCTGAATAAAAGGTGATTGGCAAGTGCTTGGCAAGATCTGTATCAAATATATTCAAATATGTTTTTAAACAACACTTTTAAAATTACGGATGTGATTAGTGCTATAAAATGCTTTGTAATTTGTTCTTACAAACTCGGTTGTTTTTGTCGTTATTTATTGATTTAATACGATTCTGAATTATTAAACAGTACGATACTTTATCATACCATCTCCACGACTCATCCTCAAATCGAACCCAAACCAACGAAAGTGTTAAAAAATAACCGAGAAAATAGTTTCTCCGAGCGTCTAGGTCACATTCCTCACATTTTCCCGTTCCCAGCGCATTTTTCACCCCACTTTCCCATCTTGTTATGCAGGACGCGTTCCGAAGTGCCGTGATTCCCACTGTGCAGCGAGAGTAAATAAAAAAACATCTCAAAGCCAGTTTCACGCCCATTCTTATTGAGTAAACAATGTTTACCTGAAATAACAGCCAGATCGTTTCCTGTGAAGTGTTTTATTGAATTTATTTTCGGCGTTTTGCGATTGAGCTTAGTCACTTAGAATAAAAAAATAGTCATTAGTTTTTGGCAAAAATTTGAATATTTCTGTAACACTACCATATTAGTTACATTTGTTTCGTTCAGCATTTACTGTTTCAATTGGTATGTGGAAAGAATTATTTGTATCGTACAGTTCATACAATTTTCAAGCTGGAAAGTAAAAAAAATCGTATGAGGTACTATATTAAACGCCAAAAAGGGTCTAAATCGAAGTTTTCATTGTTATGTCTTTCTATATCATGAATTTAAAAAAACTACATAACATAACATAAACATTCACGCCGAATATCCCCGAAGGGGTTGGCAGAGGTACTAAATACTTCTGAACATCACGTGACTTTGTCACCTGGTGTTCAGAGTACCCAGTGGGCAGACAGAAGCAACCGTGATAGCCCAGTGGGTAGAACACTCGGTTATCGTGCAAACGACTAGTGTTCAAATCCTGGGTCGGGCCTACACCAATTTGTCTTTTCTAAAGACATATGTGTGGTTAATTTATCATGGTTGTTAACGGTGAGGGAAAACATCGTGAGGAAACCCACATGGCTGAGTTGTACTTAGTCATGTGACAGTGTATTCGTACCAAACAGCGATAGGCCTGCCCCCTATCACGTGAGTACACTGTCCATGCAAAACGTGGGTACTCTGAACACCAGGTAAAAAAACAACTAAGTATTGATTTTAGCTTATGCTATTACAGAATTTTCAACGGATGTGTCTTCATAGTCACGTAACATAGAGATCGTCTTAACGCACCAACAACCGTAGACAAAGTCGATTAGTGTAACTTTACAAAGTGTAAAACTTAATATAAACCTGACTTGACAATGGACTGAAGTTACAATACAGTACAACTTCAGATCGTGCCATTCCTTTCTTAATATCTAATAAGAGAAGGAGGCAAAGAGCATGTCAAAGTTTTCGTAGGCATCAAGACGGGTACCCAAATATTGCATCCCAGTCACGTAGAAGGATAGAGATTACCGTGGCACTAACAGTCACTTGATGGAACCGCTTTTAATCCATTTGTTTTGTATGGGTTTAAATTTATTGTTATATGATGTTGTTTTTATGTGTGTATCCTTAACAATGATTATTTAAATATTCTTCTCTATCTATTTAATATCACAGCCCATTAACCTCGTATATAAATTTGTGTTACTTACTAGCGGACCGGCCCGGTTTTACACAGGTATTAATAGTTAACAAAATTTGCCAGAGGCACTATTTACTATAAAAGTAATCGGGCAGTGATAGTCCCGTTAAATTCGGTTCAGCTTTACACAGGTCAGCAATAACTAACCGACGGATGGGCGGTTTTAATTTGGAAAATTACATTGAGTGTCACATATGTTACTATATCATTATTCCATCTTTACCTATGGCCACTTTGTAGTTCATGCGTCGTATCTGTGAAAGCATTGATGCTTATTAAAATAAAAAATCGATACAAAATATAATATACATTATACCAACCAATTTAATGCAGCCAGCCTTCTCGGAATCCTGCCACCAGGCGGCAGCGAATTCGAGAGTATTTATTACATAGTTTAATCTAGGTTAGGTACTAGGTATATTAGGTTTTTTTATACCTATATATATAGTTAAATGTGTACATATGTTTTATTGTGCAAATAATTACATACATACATACATATACTCACGGCTATAAATCACAAGCCAAGGAATTAGAAGTTTCTCAGCCAGTTTTAGAAAATAATGTGGGGGATGGTAAAATAAAGGTTGTTGGTGATGCAACCGCATCGCCCAAAAATCCCTTAAAAGCCCCCAATACCGTTAGTCGCCTCTTACGTACACCCACCGAAAGAAATGGGGTAGTGCTATTCTATGCCGGCACTACACAGCGTTGTAAATAAATAAACGTACTAAATTGTATTTTCTAAGACTTTCACGATTGCACATCATAATTAAAACAACTATTGACTTTTCGGATATTTTAATCGCATGTTATTAGTATTAGTGAATGTAATAACATAATCATCAATTTTATTTAAGTAATAGCTAGTTCATATTATTTAGTAGATAGTTTCCGTTACTTTTAAAATATTGCAGTGTTTTTTATTTTTCTTCGAACGTTACTTTTACCAACTAAATTAATGAGGGCTACGGCTAAACTATAATCTGTTTAATTTCTAATCTCGAAGACAAAGTCGCGCGATATCAGCTTCCAAATTCAAAATGCCGCCACTGATCACAGATTAGCGATGCGGCTCACGCTCACAGAGTACAGATTACTCGCGCACGCTTCGTTGGCTGCAGAGATGCACGAGTGCTCTCGCTGATCTGTGGTGTAGTTTCGCCGCTTATCTGTGGAGTGAACGGTTTTGGAAAACTTGTGAAATATAATAGAATAGAATGGAATTGAAAACTCTTATTGCACATGAACATTATTATAGAAATTACAGAATTGAATAGAAGTACAATGGGCAAATATAAGAAGGCAATTAATTATTATTTCACCAAAAAATAAAAAGTAAAATGAATTATGGTTACTAAAACGAGGCTACATGCTTACATACACAAATATTCACGTGATTAGTTACGATTCCGGACGCAAATACTATCAATCGCCTTTTTGTGTGGTTTTGACAAACTTTTCACTCTTCATTGAGTTCGTCATTCATTTACTACAAGGCTTTGAAAGTGATAAATTGTATATAACTAGCTATACTCACGGTTAGAAAAAACAAAAAGAATAGTCAGAGCTTGACTATTGGGAGTTGAGTAAGAAAAAAGAAGGCTAATAATCGGTCTCAAGACGCATCGCCCAACAAACACTAAGGGCAAAAACTGCGTTACGCGTGTGCGCGTCGCGGGTCGGGTTAGATTACGCTGGTCGCTTCATAGTTGAATGGGCACTGACCACTATCAGTAGACCTCACACGCCGCGTCCACGCGTGTTTAGAAGAGCAGTCAATTTACATTGGTCAATGCCTAATATGCTATGAAGCGGCCAGCGTAATCTGAACCGACTCGGGCGTGCACACGCGTAAGGCAGTTTCTGCCCTAAAGAAAAGCCCGAAAACATTAACTGAAAAAATAGTTTGTGTATTCTAAACCAATACTACTCCGCTTTAATTATCAAATAAACAACAAACTTACAGATATTACATCGAAATTATACCTGTTGAAACGTGAGAGAGCGTCATAAATTAAAAATGTAATAAAAATCATGATCGTAATTTTGATGCACACGTTAATGGTTCCACAGATAGCTTCTTTCCCCATAAAATCGTAAATGTCAGTTCATTTGATGTATATCATAAAGTTTTTAATTAAAATGCTAAATTAGGAATCCCTTTAAATACGTGGGGCACAAAATTTAGACTACGATAAGTTACTTCTATTTCTGTTTTGTGAATCAACATTTAATCATTTGATCAATTGTTTGTCACTTTTACTTCTTATATTTTATGACTTCCACAAATGTGTAATCATTCATACGTTTGCAATGTAGTATCCAACTTAAAAGCACTGGTTTGCTCCTCTTTAAATTATAGCCCTAAATATACGTATATCTGAAGCATTGGTTAATCTTTCTTATGTGTTTCATTATCCAGATGTCCAAAATCTTAACATTAATATCACTTTTTCAAATTTTTCTTCCTTTATCCATTAATATTTATCACACCCACATACAACGTGATTAAAAAAAGACATTACAGTTAATATCTATATCACACAAGTAATTGCTTTATAACCATTATACCTTCTTTGTATCCTCTTCCTTACAATATTCCACTAAGTGTCAATCGCACGACATTGCGTGACCAAATTAATAATGTCACTTACATGATGACAGCGATTGTTCAATTTGACATGTACATTTAAGAAGAGTTAAGTTGAGACATTGTGTGGTTAACCTAGAAAAGAAAAACATACATACATATACTCACGGCTATAAATCCCTGAAAGGGGTAGCCAGAGCTGAGAAATTAGAAATTCCTCAGTCACTTTTGTAAGTTGAGTTGGGAAAAGATGGTAGAATAAAGGTTGTTGGTGATGGGTCTCCAACCGCATCGCCCAAAAATCCCTTAAAAAGCCCCAAGTCCGTTAGTCGCCTCTTACGTACACCCACCGAAGGAAATGGGTTATGCTATTCTAAGCCGTCACTGCACAACTAAAAGAAAAACATAAATGGAAAACTTGGTTTAATTATATGAAATCCTAAATTTCGTTTGAATAACTTCATATATGCCTACACTTCCCACCCCTGGATTTTAAATTACGTATTGACTTCCAAATATAGCTCAAAAAAGCGCTTGGTTTTCCTTGATCCGTATGCATTATTACATGAAATGATAATGACAATGAATTATTTGTCTACTTTTAAAACAAACATGTTCTCACGCCATTAGTTCCCATTAGGGTAGGCAGAGACTATCGATCGCCACTTCGTACGATACTTGTAAAACTTAGTAATTAAAATGACTGGAACCTATGAGAAATGTATTTTGTAAATTCAAAGTGAAAAACTGTATAATTAAAAGTGTTTTGACAGCATCAGTAAACTTATTTTGCCGCCAACTATCACTAGGTCTAGACGCATACTGGCGTCGTACTTAAATTCAACTTATATTCTAGATACTGTCATTCCTCGTTTTTAATAGAATAAAATATCTTGGCAAGAGCTTTTAGTGGAACTTGACATTAAACATGTTCTCGGTGAACAGCTATTAAACTAAGTGACGCCTTATAGTTACAGCATGGAATAGAATTTTCTACGTACCGCCTGCGAGCCTGTTGAAAGTCGTACGTCCTATGGAGGTTTTCGGTATTATGAAATTCTGTTTATTCAGTCCAAAGATATGCTTGTTGTAGTAACAGATTAATTTTTCAATCTTATATAATTTCATGCTGTTAGCGTTACATCAACAGAGTTTTTACTATGATGATCAGGATGCATGCAGTGACAAAATAAAGCAAAATATTGTTCCTTTGTTATTTTTTTTAATAGTAAAGTGAAGCGTATGATAATGTAAGTTTACACTCACAACCTTTGTACAAAGGAGTAAGCCGACATTAAATTACTCGTTTTAATAAGCCTATTTTGTTGCAGGTAATGACTTCAATAATCCGAAATCCTAAGTACTATCTACACACAAGGCAAGGCAAGGTAGGTATATAAATTGTGCAAAATAGTAGGTAGGTATATAAATTGTGCAAAATAGTAGGTAGGTATATAAATTGTGTAGGTAAATAATTGTATATTTATTGTGAACTAGGGTATATAAATTGTGCTGCTCGCGAATACGCTTAAAACTCCTTCAGCTTTCGTAGTTTTTTAGGGTTCCGTAGCCAAATGGCAAAAACGGGACCCTTATAGATTCGTCATGTCTGTCTGTCTGTCCGTCCGTCCGTCCGTCCGTCCGTATGTCACAGCCAGTTTATTCCGAAACTATAAGAACTACATTATTGGAAATTGGTGCGTAGATGTATTCTGTAAACCGCATTAAGATTTTAAAATAAAATCTGAAAAAAAACCAAAATTTTTAGGGTTCCCCATACATAGAACTGAAACTCAAATTTTTTTTTTTCATCAAACCTATACGTGTGGGGTATCTATCAAAAGGTATTTGAAAATGATGTTGAGGTTTCTTATATCATTTTTTTCAAAACTGAATAGTTTGCGCGAGAGACTTTTTCAAAGTGCTAAAATGTGTGTCCCCCCCCCGTAACTTCTAAAATATGGGCATGATAATACTGAAAAAAATATATGATGTGTATTACTATACAAACTACTAACGAAAATTGGTTTGAATGAGATCTAGCCAGTAGTTCTATTTTTAAACGTCATAAATCAAATTACTTACCTAATTTGGCTCCCATGATTTTCACACAAACGGGATTTTCTATATATATGATAGTACGGAACCCTTAGTGCGCGATCCGACTCGCACTTGGCCGGTTTTTTTACATACATACGTAATTATAATGACTATATTTCTATGAAGCTTGATATTTGGTTGTATTTGCAGTAGAAGATTATGATTTAGAGAAAGAGAAGTTGCTAATGGATGCTTAGCTTTAAATTATCCCTTGTTAAGGGCATTAGGACTATTCATAGGACTCTTGAAAGATGGGTTTTGCTTCCGTAATAGTAAAAAACAGGATAATGCTATACTAATTCTGTCCATAAGTACAGAATCTTACACATAACCTTCACAAAATATAGATCCGTATATCAAACAAAATAAGAGAAAGCCGAAAAAGACAGAAAGAAATATAATGCGTTCTACTTACATTAATGGCCGCATTAATCTTTCGTGTTGTTTGTTTGCAATATACTATACCTCACCCTTAATGTATAAACAAACATTCGGGGAGTCCTCGCGAGGATGTGTGTTGTTTTGTAAGGGACACGAATATTGTGGTTTATAACTAAGGATGATAGATATTGTCCTAAAAAGCTATAGTACAATACATATAGAAATGAATTATTTAATTCACCAATAATTTTTGGTACCTAAAAACAAAAAAGTAAGTTTAGGGATTTATTGTGATACGGTTTAAACCACTCTTTGGTGACGTTTTACTTAAATTATTCCATGCGTTTTGGTTGCCACTGCTCTTCATTTTAAGCTATCAGATTTATTTTATGTGTATGATACAAACTCCTTCAGTTGGACATATAATATTAATGCAATTAAAGCATTCAATAGAAGCTGAAACCTTCTTCACAAAGGGTATGCAGCCTATATGAACTATTTACTTCAAGAAGTACAACATTCACCAATAGAAGTCAATAACCACAACACACACATTCACCAACAAAAATCCGCTATCAACCAAATCGTTAACCGCAAACACTTTATAAAATTATGTTAAGGAGTGCGAAATAAAATGCAGACGGCAATAATAAATATCGGTTAAACCAACTATGAAGAGGAAAACGGCAAAACAGAAACCGCAGCGCCTGCCGCCGACAACTGGGATTCGAGTAAATCTGTATTTGAGAATGTGGAAACGTTAAGAATAAGGAATAAGGGAGCAGAATGTTTATGGAAATGCGAGAAATGAATGCTCTGAGTCTGTTGGTGACAGAGCAAGAGCGAGTTGGGTTTCGCGGTGCAAAATAAGTTTGTTGCATTATTTTAAGTTTATAACAGTTTACAAAATTGTTGACGAATTTTAGCAGCTACGTTAGTTTCGCGAAATTGCGGAAAGTATATTCAGTTGTTATCATGCCGTATATCAAAGGAAAATTATCATCATTCTAGCGTCCAAATAAAAACTAGTTATTAGTTTGGCGCCATTACGTAACACTTTTATTGGGACTGTGTTAGGTATTTTACATTAACATACAATTATTATTCGTCCACGTTACATACATACTTGTGGCTAGGAACTTGAAAAGTTGGAAGTTAGGTAGAGATAAGATTGTATTTGTTGGTCTCCATCCGTATCACCCAAAAATCACTTAGAAGCCCAAAACCCTCACTACACCCCCGGGAAGAAATTGTTTAATGGTATTTTAAGCCGACACTACAAATCACTTTCAGTTATATAATTTTTATCTTCTAAATTAAGTACCAATCTACATTTTTATCTTATATTGGATTGAATGAAATTTCATAAATATAGATGTGACCCAGAGGGTCGCCTTTTCTCACATAATCCTTAACAACCATGGAGTCAAGAATACCAAAGAGACTGCACATTATAAACTGAAATGATTGTGTTTTTTTACCTTTTTGATGAGAGTTTGATGAAAGGGGAGCATTTTTTCAAATCAATTTACTAATGAAGTTATTTGTTTTTTTTTTCATCACTAAATCTTATGTATATCTCTTCTCCGCGGGTGCGACTTGTATCGACTTAGGAGGTAAAAATGAATGACAACAATTCTTCCCATCCCGTTTTTACTTCGTCTGTGATAAAGCTCATAAGAAACTGATTTAAATTTTCTTCACCAAAAATGACTTCAGGGAGTTTTTGCTTTGTTTTTATGCATTGAAAAAGGTAAGCGATCCTTACATGTTGGTAAGCTTTATGTGTTTCTTTATTTATACTAGAGCAACAAACATTATGTTTGGTATACATACATACATACTTATACTCACGGCTATAAATCCCTTAACGGGGCAGCCAGAGCTTTGGAATGAGAAATTCCTCAGCCACTTTTGGAAGTTGATTGGGGAAAAGATGGTAATAATAAATGTTTTTGGTGACGGGTCTCCAACCACAGCGCCCAAAAATCACTTAAAAAGCCTCTATATCCTTAGTCGCCTCTTACGATCACCCACGGGTAGAAATGGGGTAGTGTTATTCTAAGCCGACATATGCTGTTTGGCATAAAGAAATTAAGACTATTCTCAACCTTTTTAACCGAATTCAAAAAAAGGAGGTTCTCAGTTCGATTGTTGTGCTCAAGCGTGCCTGCATGGCACTTGAGCTTTATTTCCATTCGTCGATCTTCTCATTTTTGCCCTTTGTTTTTCATACTTTGGACACCTGCCTTTTAGAGTACATTCCCTATTTGATTTAAATGTTGCCTCTGCGATTGTTTTATTTAGCACCCACTTTTGGTCTTTATATACATTTTACCAATTTACTTTCTTTACTATCTTAACATTCCTTTTTTTATCTCTTTTACAAAACTATTTTCACACCGCACCTTTTCCTAATGACACTACTTCTCATTCGATATAATAACCTAACAATACAAAATTATATTAATACCTCAAATATTAGATAATTTCCAGCCAAAACATCTAACTCATAGCTACAACCCCAAACTAATTAAAACGTATAATATTAGATCAGGGTTGCCGTCTCCTGGCAAACAATGCCCTTCCGCTCGCCCAGGTTAGTTCAAAATTAACAATGGTGGAGCACGCTAAATGCCTAAATACACCTTTGGTCTCAATACATTTGCTTACAATTCACTAGCTCCTATTCAGTCCAGTGTGATTCCATGTTTACCTGCTTTGACGTGTTTCTGAGCAATTCACTGTCTGTTAACAATGTGTCTGCTTGTACAAGGAGAGAGAAAATATAGTTTTAAATAATAACCTGGTATAGATTTAAAAAAGCATGTAAGCGGTAATACTATACCAAATTTAATTATGAAATATTTGTGATTATTATTATAATGCACTTCCCTCTCAAAAGATATTAACATTATGGTACATTTTAGATACTTTTATTTGATTCTAAAACTATGCCAGACTCTTAATGGACATATGTGTGTAAATTTATAAAAACCATCAGTGTTTATTTCTAAGTAGTACATTATTTTTTGCACGTTTGAATTTTGATTTGAAGCGATCCAGAGTGTTTTATTCCATTTACCATATCGTTTTTACAATACTTCAACAAATAATATTTCACTTTCAATATATTCGAGAGCTATTGAATATTTACAATATTTATCGAAAAGGTCTTAGCCATACTGCATTGGAACCCGTTGAACGTGATTCCGCATAAATTATACAAATTTTTGCGACCTGGCAAAACTGATAAAAAGTGCTTACCTCGGGCTGTCAGTGCGATTAACAATTTCATTTACCGGTGGGCATTTTCCATGTCACGATTATCGACTGACATAAGTTTGGATTAACTTTGATGAATATTTTTTTACTAGCTATAAGATAAATTGATATATTAATATGCTACCCCCAATAGAGTCAGAAAGTTGTAGGTACAGGAAATTTAGAAACACATTGTTAGTTGTCAGTTACGAGTACAAGCCTTTTTAGCCTTCGTTCAGCGGGGATTACATTTAGTTTAAATAGAGAATGTGCTTAAAAGGCAGGCGCCTGAAGTGTACAGAACATAAGTGTATTTAATGAATGTAAATGAAGTTTGATAGGTTTACCAGGATCCTTCAAAGTGGCCATCGATAATCGTGCCTACCCTAATGTAATCAGTATGGCTCTTTAGTTGCCTAAATGACACACACAACAATAGAGGTATTAACGCCTTTTAAACTGACACTTCAGGGAACAGATGAATGCATAAATTCCAAAAGCAAAACTGTTTAAACATTAATCACCGAAATATATGTTAGTGCTCAAAAATTGATATCTCGATAAAATTTTGTCGATGACGTTAATTGACAGCTGCTGTCAATTGGCACAACAATGGCGTCCACCTGTCATTTACACTTGGCCATATTTCATGCGGGAATGAATTGAAAACCCTCATTTAGCGCGCATTATTCATCATTTTGGATACCGGACTAGAATTGGATAGGAAATAAATAATAGTATATTGAATGTGATTTTCATGTCGGATCATTATTCTGAAAACTATTGTTTTTACAACAAACCTTAACCAATTGAATTCAAGTATTTTTTTTATATTCTAACTTTTATAAAACTTAAATGTGTTATTTAAAATTATTTAACTATACGCACTTTTTTATGATGGAATTTACTTCAACTCATCGAAAAAACTTAAGTCCATCCACATACTCACGCCAGTAGTTCCCATTGTTGGGGTAGGCAGAGGAGAAGATAGGATAGACTATAGATAGTCAATCCTCGCAACTCTCTTGATCTTTGTTTATATATATTAATATTTACTTGAATGCCCTATTATTATTTTTATTTCGTAATTTTGCCGTTTTAGAATAATAACTATTTGATATAAATATGTACTCTGCGGACTGTTTCCTCTGACATCACCACGCGAATTGATTTTATATATCTCATTCACCTATACACAGCTGGTAACAATGTAAATCTAAAGAGAAGACTCACATTTACGCTTACAGAGTAGTGAATCGATTCGTAATTTACGTCTAGCTAGCTTATCGACGCCCGACCCTTTTCTCCTAATTCGATGATTTCAATTTTATTGTTCCCGCTGCAGATAAATACAGTGTTCCTTTCTATTTCCAATCATTGAATCTAAGAGAACATTTCTTGTTTTTGTATAGTAGTTTTTTTGTACATTACACATTTGCGATCAACACGGTAGATTAATATCATTATGAAGTGCCAAATTAACAACGTTTGTTGATCAAGGACAATTAAAACAAGAAATTAAAAAAGTCAGTGTACGAGAAAATAGGAGTAGAGCCAGTGTTTATTTGTTAAAACTTGGTTTCTTTAACAGGTAAATTTGGGATCTGTGTAGTAGCTTAAAATATAACTTACCTATTTTTTCCGTTGGTGTCATATAAGGTACCCTAGGGATTTCTCTATTTTCAGTTTATAAAACACATATTACTAGTAAACTAAACATATACTAGCACAACATTTCTAACGTATTTCTTTTCAAATACAAATTAAATAGTTCTAAACCGACGACATTGCAAAATCCTAGAGCTCTATTCAGAAATCACTCGTTGAGCTAAACCGTTTCTCGATAAAAGCTAGACTCCGAACAAAAATGTTCCAATCCACTGCTCCTCAATAGTCTTTGAACCACCAACGTATACTCCCGAGACACAATATTGCAATCGCCTTGGAAACCCTAGTTTAAAGCACATATTGGCTTGTAGGAAGCCTTTGCACGTTTCTAGACTAAAGCTCGGAGAAGCCTCAGGGTCTTATAAATAAAACAGCATTCTGAAAGTGTTGGTAAAATTTTCAACATCTCCCTTTTCAGTATGAAATATTGTGAAATAAATATTTCTTGAATAGTCTTGGTAATATTGTCTTTGTCCTGTTTAGAGTATTACATTTAAAATTTAAAATTATATTATTTGGTTTAACTTTAATTCCGAAGTGGAGTGACATCGATAGGTATTCATAGAACTAAATAAACGATTTGTTCAGTAAATTTCAAACATGAGAGTCTTCAATGCTCAAACCAACCCAACAATCTCTTTACCCAACCAAAACATAAATCGTTTGAAACCTCTAAAAAACCAATGTGGCTGCCAAATATTTCTGTGTTACGCAAAATTATATATCCTTGATAGGGAAATTTGGCAAGGCTCGCCGCAACACCGAATAGAATGTTAGCGCGCGCAACAACCGCTTATTCGTGCTCACACCCCAATATTTGCGGACAAATAGACAAGTACGGATGACGTCATGCGTGCTTTGATAACTGCTAACGTTTGCACAGTGAATGAAACGTATCTGTTAAATATGCTCTCTGGCTTTTTGTTGGAGTTGGGTTTGAGATATACCTACAATAGAATTATTTTAAAATAAAATAAAAACATTGACGTCGATCCCAAGTCATTGAATTTCTTGATAAGATCCTAGATATCTGAAGTTTGATGAATAAAGGGCTTTGGATAAAAAGGTTGTTTTTATGTATTACATACCTGTGGATAAATATAATTAATGTCTTTTTTATATCTCATAATATGGGTTTGGAATAGAGTCACATCTGAGTAAAAATTTAATAGATAGATATAATTTAATAATATTTTTTTAGAAATATAAGTAAAGAACTAAAATACATTTTTACCTCACGAGGAGACAGTTATAAAATAAATATTAAAACAACATCTGCTACACATTAGAAAAATATTTAAAAAGTACACACAAAAAAATACAACTTAAGGACCTGACTCGGTAATTTGCAACATTTGGTTTGAGTTTAAACAATAGAATGATTTAAAAAATGAAAATACCAAGTTTACAATAATCAAAAACAGATATACCTCCGATTACGCTCTTCACAAATTAAAAAAAAATTGGAAAAAATTCAAATTCAAATTCTTTATTTGCATTCCACATGTTATATGATCTTACAAAGATAATTAAGTACCAATGTGGACCCTGTAGGGCACAGCAATATAAATCTAATTATAATATAACTTAAAATTATCTTAAAATATTAGTTAAAATCTTAAACTAAACATATTGTATAACTGTATAACTTAAAATTTAAACATAAAAACAAACATGAAAAATAATAATACTGAGGACATATCTGTACATTTCAGCCATGAAAGTAATTAAAGTAATTACTTCCATTATTTGAACAAAGAGCTCCTACTATATTATTTACTTATTATTTATTTATGTACTAACTTTCCAAAACAAAACAAAACAAGGCTCTAATCAATTAATATGGGTATTATTTATTATTATTATAATTGTAAAATTCGTCTAAAGTATAAAAGATATTTTTTGTAAGTACTTCTTTTAATTGTTTTTTAAATTTATTTACATCACTTATATCTCTAATCTCTGATGGTAATTTATTATAGATTTTAGAGCACATAGGTAGTGGGCCTTCTGAGACAATTTTCATGTTAGTAAAGTAAAAAAATCATTTCAATTTGTTTTTCTTGTTAGGAAAGAGTTGAAGTTATAAAAAGATGGACAGGACCTCAATAAAATTTCTACATGGAAACCAAAAAAATATAATATACTAATTCAAGTGTCATTATAAAACTAAAATTCTACCGTATATGAGATAGTTCTTATCTGAACAGAATAAACTACATTTAAAAATATAATTTATTAAAAAAGTATAACTAAAACATACAGTGTATTCTAAAATGCACATAAAACTAAGGTCCCGATACACAGTCGGATTACTTATCGCGTCCGAGATAGGGCACCCGCTCCTTCGAAGCCTTACGACGACATGTCCCGAAATTTACGAACGCATGTGGACACTAGTGACCTCGTAACTTTACTTTATGTGCTATTTTTTCTCGGGTATTTTCTGTTTAACGCTGTGTTGTTTTTAGTCGTGATTTCGAGTTGTTTTTCATTATTCTTACGCTTTTAGTATTTCTGATTTCTTAAAGTGGCTAAGGAATTGTTGTGTTTGAATCTTTGGCTATCCCTTTGCAAGATTAAAGCTCAAACTGTTTGATATGAAGATTTTGTTTAACATTTTCTTTGAAACTAATTTATTGAAGAAAGATCTGAGTGTAAGTGTGTGTATATAATTTGTACCTTAATTTTTGTGGTTGTTAGTACGTTCTTGATCGTTGTGAGAAGATGGTTGAATTTATCCAATTGTCTTATATAAAAATGCTGCTCTATCTGATAAAATAATTCTTCCCTAAATTAAATACATTGTTACTGACTGTGATTATGACTGACGAGAAGAGATTAATTTTCAAAAACTCTTGTTACTTTTCACGGAAATGTTATTTGAGTTCACAACAAATTTCCCAAAAATACCTATGAATAAAGTTCTGCAAAATCTGTTTCATCAAATCCTCATAAAACTAACGAATAACATGCAGGCTCTAACTCTCAGGCTGTAAGCTATAAACCACACAAATATGAAAGAGCGTTACAGTGGCAATCTCTGACAGACCAATTAACGAACTCCGAGACTAATTAGTGTTTGTCGTAACAAGTTTATAGATGTTTGTGTACCGTTTACGATATTTGTCGTTCGTCTGCGCTTTTGCTGAACTTTGGAATACGTTGATTCGTTTGATGTCCCACTTGACAACTGAGACTATTTTAATCTATAGTGTTCTGAACGGTTGATAGACATTTTCATTAAGTATGTTGAAGTTATGTTTTTTTATAATTTGCTTTGCTGAAATGTGATTTTACGTTTGATTTCAATTAACAAAGTTTGTTTTGAAATAAAAAAAACGTACTTAATTTTATACGGAGAAAACAAAGCCCAATTACTTATTAAGGAACGTATTACACAACAAAAAATTCAAAGGAAATGAATTTTCAAATAAAATTAAACAAACTAAAAGTATCTATTGTATTGAACCAACATACACATTTTTATTCCTGAAACCCTCCGTTCACCTTTATAAGTTTTATCCTTTAATCGCTAACAAGACCAAAATAAACATGCACGTATCTTAAATATACTTGACTGAAAACCCTTTCAAAACATTCAGGTTGTTTATGTATCGTTTTATTCAAGGTTGTGCAGTAAGATGATATTATGTCATAAATTTTCCCGGAGCTCATAAAAAATATGGCGGCGACATTAATCTCGGTCTTATAACTGCGCGTCACGTAGAATTGGCGAAATGTGCTTGCTGCCAAATGGCTGCTGATAGAAAAATATATGCTCTTACGAGTAAAAACACGATCCGGAAGTGATGGATTGCTGTAAAAGTTTTTTATTTGTAACTTCAAATGGTATTGGATTGAATCAGGCGTTACTTTGCGGAAACCCATAGCAATACTAATATTAATAAATTTCTTCGCTTAATTCCGCTAAATAATACCTGCAGTCTTCATGCAACATGCACTGTGCACCGCCCGCCCTTCCACTTACAAGAAATCGAAAAGCAGACAATGCACCACACACACACCCGCAAGCGAAAACCACAGGCAACCACAAACATGCGACGCGTTTCGACTCAACACGAGTCATTGACGAGCAGTTAGTAGACTCGGTAGTTACTCGGTGGTCAGCTGCCGAACTGTCTACTAACTGCTCGTCAATGACTCGTGTTGAGTCGAAACGCGTCGCATGTTTGTGGTTGCCTGTGGTTTTCGCTTGCGGGTGTGTGTGTGGTGCATTGTCTGCTTTTCGATTTCTTGTAAGTGGAAGGGCGGGCGGTGCACAGTGCATGTTGCATGAAGACTGCAGGTATTATTTAGCGGAATTAAGCGAAGAAATTTATTAATATTAGTACTTCAAATGGTGTAAAATTATATGTTTTAGTTAAGCGCTATGTTTGAGAGGTTAGCAAGTTGGTCAACATATCATAAAACTAATCAGTCGCACAGTTTTAGCTTTGAAAAAGAAACAGTTAAAGGTTGACTTTAGTAGATTTAATTAGGTTACGTTATTAACGTTTAAATGAAATGGTATTAGCAAGTTTCAAAATATACTCTATTGTTGGTAATTCTCAATATGTTTATGAACCTAGAAACCACTATACACCAACAAGAAAAAAATCTGTTTTTAAATTGTAGCCAATCAAAGTCATGATTTTAAACTTAATATTCTATTGAAACACAAATAACCCATTACGAAATGAAACCGATTACTAGAGTTTATCCGATAAAGGTTATAACTTGTCTGGTGTCATACCAAGGTTGCATGTAAAGGGGCGAAAGGCTTCGCCGTCAAATATCTCGCAAAGTTTATGGACTGCCTTAAACGAGCCCAATAAAAAGTGACGTCATAAACGAGAAAAGCCTGACGCCGCCACCGTCACGGCAGTAGCGCCTTTCATGGTGATTTTAAAATTGATAATATGAACTTTTTATGATACTGAACATAACACATAATAAGGAAATGGTATTTCTTTGTTATTTTCGTCGTATACGTTGTGTATATGCTGTGTATGCTGGTATGCGTTTGAAGATTAAATGGAATATATATCTGTACTGGTACGTAATTAATCAAAATGAACTTTACTAACTTTACTATATGTTCAAAATATTTAAGGCTTCTGTGTCAAGTTACATCTACTTACTTCTAAATAAATTTTCAGAAAGGAGGCAGCTAAAAAATCACCAAAATAATTTTACAGTTTCATCGATTCTATTGTTAACTGAAAGAGATTCTATGATATTTATTGTATTTGTATTTTATATTTCTAGTGATAGAATAGAATACGGAAATCTGTTCAAATCGGCTTACACCAGAACAAAGGGACCCATTGATTTGGTATTTAAACCTTTAATAACTGATTGCTGAGACCAGTGGTTTTACCACAAAAAACGACATCAATAATAGAAATCGTTTATTTGCATGAAATATGGTAAATGAAAGATGTTGCAATATTGTAGGGAACCACATCAAAACATAATAAAATTTAGGCAATAAAAATAATAATAAAATATAACTAAATTAAAACCATTGTATAAAATGTTCTTCAGATTACGACACGAGTATACATACAACTGAAATGATAGCTCTTATCAATAGACTAGTAAATAAAAACACAAATTATCGCAATTCCATCTAAAAAATACGCTCTTACTCAAAAGACAAAGTAAACAAACACTTCCCTACAATCAGTGATGCAAACGTCACAAACAAATTCCTACTTTACGTCAGAAAATAACACTGCAGCTTACGCCAGAAACCATAGGAAAGACTTAAGGGGTCTTTACTAAGTGGCAGGAGGCGAGTAAGAGCACTTCGTAAGGAAAGGGTGTCTTGACCACAAGCGTCTTAACAATAAATCCTGCCCAACACTTCAGATAATTTCCACCTTTATTTTATGAGGGGTAGAAGTGATTTTAGCATTGCTGTTGAGCAAGTAATTTTGTGTTTTGATGTAATGCGGGTTTTTATGTTGGTGCTTGTAATTATATTTTGAATTTATTGTGCCATGTGTTTTCTATTAAGGTTTAATGAGTTGGATGGTCGAGATATAACGTACACTTTTTTCTAAAAATAACAACTTGTTAATAATAAGCCTCCGATATGGTTAGTGTAATACAGTGTTTTTGTAACAATCAACTTGGTAGTTCAGTTAAATTGCTTATTGCTACAGACGTGGATGGTATTAGATTTTAATGCAGAGTTTTCTGCTTTGTGCTTGTAACTGACAATTATAAAATTGTGATTAAAACAAATACTTTTAAGAGTACAAGTTTAATAATAACATTTAAATCCAGTTTTGGGCGATGCGGTTGGAGACCCATCACCAACAACCTTTATTTTACCATCTTCTCGCCACTTAACTTTCCAAAAGTGGCTGAGGAATTTCTAATTCCTCAGCTCTGGCTACCCCATCTAGGGATTTATGGCCGTGAATATATGTAAGTATGTATGTACTTAAATCCTTATCAATGTGTGGTTGTATATTTGAATAGCTGACCCGACAGACTTCGTAGTTTCAAATTTGCTTCTGACAAAGCCTAAGGCGTTTTTTTCGGTACTCTTAGTTCAATCAGGCGTGAATATTTTATTGGTCAATTTTTATCGGGATAAAAAATATCCTATATATATATCTAGTATCCTACAATTCGGGTCATTATCTAGCATTCTGCCAAAGTTCATTTATATGCATTATGTACTTGAGCAGCCTTATTGCCTCAAACACACATCCAAACAAATAAACTTTCGCATTTATAATATTAATAGGATTTTTTAAACTTTTTCATGCATACTACATACTCTCAAATATAAGATAGTGCTACGACGGAAATAATTCTATTACTTAACATTTACTAACCGTACCCACCCACTCAGCCTTCTCCGGCTTAATGTCATTCAGGATCATCTCGTAGATACGGTGGAAAGTGGCGCAGCCTTAAAGTGACTGGTTCCCTTACTATGAAACCTTGAGGTATAAATGACTTTTACTTCGTAAAAGCTTACATATGTTGCGTTTTTCATTGGTACCAAGCAATAAAGGAAAACACTAAAATTAATTTAAATACTTATAAACATATAATTTATGAGTAATATATTTATTAGTGGGGACAAAGATGGTAATAATAAATGTTTTTGGTGACGGGTCTCCAACCACATCGCCCAAAAATCACTTAAGAAGCCCTTATACCCTTAGTCGCCTCTTACGATCACCCACGGGTAGAAATGGGGTAGTGTTACTCTAAGCCGACACTACACATCAACTTACAAAAGTGGCTAAGGAATTTCTCATTCCAAAGCTCTGGCTACAACGTTTAGGGAATTATAGCCGTGAGTATCTGTATGTATGTATGTTTATCAGTCAGAGCCCACATTCGTGGAAGTAGGGATGTAGTAGCAGAGGATTTTTTTTATTTAATTGTTTGTATTATTAGTAGAGAGGATGGATAGAAAATTGGTAAAAGGGATCTATAGAGCTAGTGTGGATGGTAATGTTAGTAGAGGACGACCACGGAGAACACACTTGGACCAAATTGAGATTGTGCTCAAAAAGGCTGGCGTCCGAAGTATGAAGAATAAAAGAGCATGTATGAAAAGATTGATGGATGTAAACGAAGCTAGAGAGATTTGTCAGGATCGCACGAAGTTTAGTTTTTTTTTTAGTTTACAAATAGTTTATTCAAGAAAAGTGTACAAGTTAATTATAATGGTTTATAAACAAAAACTGTGCTTAACTTTACAGTGCAATTTTATAGATAATTGCAGCCGAACTAGACGATAAATAGTGGCGATTAATAGTCTCTGCCTACCCCAATGGGAACTAATGGCGTGAGTATATGTATGTATGTATGTTGTATTATTAATAGGCGTGTGATAATCAGTCTGGCATATTAAATATGTTAAGTTAGCACTCTCATTACCATCTCCACTTTTTTATAAGTACGACGAAGCATTTACTTTTATGTTAATTTCAAAACTTAAAACAAACAACCAGCGAATAGTTTTTTTTATAGTATGTTCAATTGCTCAGTTATCTAGTCATAAACCATTGCTCTTATGTTTTTTACGGATTTTGCCGTTTGAAAGGCTTAGAATGTCGCTACCCCTTTCTACCCACGGGTGTCGTAAGAGGCGACTAAGGGTATTGGGGCTTTTTATTTGATTTTTGGGCGATGTGGTTGGAGACCCATCACCAAAAACCTTGTTTTTTACCATCTTTTCCCCACTCAACTTCCAAAAGTGACTGAGGAATTTATAATTCCTTAGCTCTGGCTACCCCTTCTAAGGAAATATAGGCGTGAGTATATGTATGTATGTATGTATGTTTACCGTAATATAACAGTAGTCAAAAATATATATTATAGAACATAATTTATAATAAACTATATCTTTACTTGCTAAGAACAACTGAAAGATAATAGTATAAGAAAAGATCAAACCTAACCGAGAATCCGTAGTAAGGGTTCCAGTGATACTTTAAGGAACGCATCTTAATACAGGCTTAAGATAGGGGTCATTAGTCGGAGCAAATGTGAGGTTCTATCGCAGTTACATACTCGACGGGTCGAGACACGCACTTTATTGCGCTACGCCAACTTTCACTGAGATGCATTAGAGCCTTTGCACACTACGACTTTTTGTCACACCGTAGACGCACGTTTCTGTGACGCGTTTTTTTCGACAAAATTGTAGGGGATGGGTCTGATTTTCGTGTGTGTCGCATATGTATCGCTTAAAATGTCGATGGTACTGAAATAAACATACATACATACATACATATACTCACGGCTGTAAATCCCTACAAGGGGTAGCCAGAGCTGAGGAACTAGAAGTTCCTCGGCCACTTTTGGAAAGTAGAGTGGGGAAAAGATGGTAAAATAAAGGTTGTTGGTGATGGGTCTCCAACCGCATCGCCCAAAAATCCCTTAAGAAGCCCCAAATAAAATAAAGTGGTGTGTAAAGGCCCTTTCTGTTACTAATGCTTTTAGTATGAAGTACTATTACTTTTATGTTTTCTTCTGAGAACTTTTGTAATAGTTATTCAATGATGTCTGAGTCTTATTTTGGCAGAATTTATAGCTTTGTGGTTAGGAAGCCACTTAAGAGAAACGCTCAGTTTACGAGCACCGTACAAGAAAATTACTTGAAAAGTGACTGGATGTTTTTTATTCGTGTCGAACATCACTGAGTCTTTCGTGTGTAATATTGTTTATTTTCCATAAATCTGTTATTCTTGTATATCAAACATACTGTACATAATGGTTAGTCACAAATTATAATTATTTCTAGTGATAAACCTTAATAATGCATAAAATCAATTATAACACAAAAAAAACCGTAATAAAATAATCTTCATTATATTTGCACCTAATGTTGTTTACTAGATCTGTCCCCTATTGCAGGGGAGAAAAACATGTGCCACCGTGAAAAAACGTTTAATTTGATTTAAGAACATAACAAAGAAATGTTTTACGAGTGGACACTCTGTCCCTTGCAGAATTAATCCTATTCAGTTCGGAAATTAAATGAATGAACAAAAAAGTCCACCCAGAGTTGCCAGGCAAAATTAAATTAAGTTTTTCACCCTCACATGCTCACGTCACTGTAAATTAACCCCTATTTTTCTCGTTTTATACATAAACCTCGTTAGTAAAACGTTCGCAGGTAATTTGGTGTATTCACATTTAAAACGAGATTTAAAGAATATACGAATCATTTTAATTTAAATTAAAAGTTAATAAAGTTAAGCGAAAGAATGAATAGCATTTCTGAATAAATAGTATATTAAAAAAACCTGTTATTGCTTAGGGATATTACGGTCACACAGAACATGTGTGGCACTATAAAAATATTTTTATCTTTTTCAATGTGGTAACTAAGAACTTTGTAATGTTAATACTAAAGCAACTGTTTTTTTATGACTAAGTAAAATAAATATGTATGTTTCACCAAGATGAATCCAACAGTAAAGTAAAGTGGTTTTAAAAAAAACTAGTACAGAAAATAAACATCCGGACAATATTTTTTACTATAAAAATAAGTAACCCCAGACTCTGCACCACCTACAACAACAATTCTTAAATGAGTGACATTTTAATCTCCAGACAAATTAAACCTCCCTGCTTTTGCTCTAGCAGTTCCAATTGTTTTAACATATACTGGAGGTTATATTAGCATGAACATGCCGCGCTGCATACATTACAACTTGAGATAAATTACCTTCACATTGCTAAGTGGGCTTGTGGTTCGTTACCCCTGCCACGGCTGCTTTGCTACGCGTGTGCTACGAGCGCTGATGTACGAACATGTCTACGGAAAATCGTAGCCAAAAGCTCCACTCATTATAGATATCATATTTTTATTATATCTTTTAAAGACTTAGAAAATAGTAATTAAACAATAAAATAATTCCTAAAAGAATAATTCCTTAATCACTGCCGCTAGGGGGTAGGTTAACAGACTGGCTGCTTTATTTTTATTTCTATCTTTTGTATATATTTAGAAACAAATTAAATGTTAGGAATAATTTGAAAATTACAGTTTTTTATTACATACTCTATAGGTGAAGATTTTTTAATGGCATTGTATTTTTTTAATTAGTATTATATTGTTTGTATTAGTCTGTTAGTCTTCCAAATAATCAAATAATAAAATAAATTTACTGAAAAAAGTTATAATGCGTTCTTTTTCGAAAAGATATGTATCGTGGCAAAAAAGTTTTAGGAGCATTATTTTCTTTCCATTTTATCACAATAAAAGTTTTAGGAAACTTGTCAAATTTCCGGAAAAAAGGACGAGTAGGGAACAAAAGTACCCTTCTTCTTAAATATTTGACAAGGACGCATATTATGGGAATTAGATAAGGCTTTTATTGTGTCAACAAAGTTTTTGCCTCAGGCACTGATTCCTTTACATACCTAAAATTTGTTTCTTATTTTACTGGATCTTTGCAATAATATTAGGTACTTTATTGTGTAATTTTCTGATTCTCTTCCTTGGCTTATAATAACAATAAATTAAATTTATGAAATGAACCCTAATCTATTAATAATCATACACATAACATAGACAAAAATAGAACACGAAAAATTAGAAGCCTCCTTATTATTTTGTGTTAATTGATGCAAAATGTGTAGCTTATATTTAAATATCTTTGTTTCAGGTATGTCAGTTTTTCATTTAAAGCTTATTTTCTGAGGAAAATATAGCTAGTTCAACAGAAATGATCCGCGTCCCCAAATCCTCGAAGTAAGTACATAATATTTTGCAGTATTGAGTTCGCAATGAAATCGCACAGTACGAAACCGTATACCAGCCGCTACAACAGTTATCTAATAAATGATGTTTACTGACTCGTATTTATCAGTATTTAACACTGCGGAACCCTCAGAACGCCATAATTTCCGATTGCAGCGTTTCGCACCATTTCACTGTACATCCCATTTCATAACTGTTATCGGTGCTATTCTGCCCCAATAGCGTTATTTAAGTTAAACGGGGTTAGTCAAATTTACTGATGTTTATATTTTTCTATAAATTTTATAATACACACACATTATATTCACGGCTATGAAATCCAAAAAGGCGAAGCCAGAGCTTCAGTATTAGAAATTTGTAAGCTAATTTTGAACGTTTTATAGGGAAAGTATTGTACAATTAACGATGTTTCGGGATGGGCCTCGAAATCACCAAAGATCACTTAAGTGTTTAAAAAAATACATAACCCAAAACATACTAGTCCTAAAACTTTAAGTTACAGTTGTTTCCTAGATGGTTTGAAAATCTGAGTAATTAGAATATATGTGACCATATAGAGAACTGTTTTTAATAAATATTTAATAAAAATAAGCAAAGCATAGAAATCAAATAGTTCCAAACAAAATTTCTATGACAAAACACGTAGTAACGATGACTCAACGTAATTTTCTATACGTATTATTCCATCCTGTGACCCCCTGGAGACATGGCGTCGTAAACATAACATGTCATTTACAATTTAATTAATTACGACTCCATTTAGGTGCCATTCAAGATCATAATGGCTTTCGTAATAAGTACGTCACTGCTAAGTCACAAAAACAACCGTTATAGTGTTAATTTCGGATAGCAGTACTTTAAAATACTTATCTAATACTACATCAGATCTATAAAAATCGAATACTTATTTTTGACCACTTTTATAACATAATATAAAAGTAAACAAAGAATTAGTTGTTGAATAAATCCTCTGAGCGCGCCAATATCCTAGCAGTAATCCAAATAGTGATTCCAGTATTTCTCTAAATGTGACTTATATGCAAACACAGAAAACTTTCTCCGACCCGCCAAAGAACTAAAAATCATAACTGCTTTTGTCAACAAAAAGATACCAGAGATTAATCAAAGTTAAAACTATGCTACAGCAACAGTAACTTTCGAATAGCTAATGAGGGTAAAGAATACAGAAAGTACTAACAAAAACAATGGAGGGATGAAGTTTTACGATCCCCGCAAATCAACGCGAGCCATTAACTTGATGAAGAACACATTTTATGTGGCCTTCTGGTCAAACTTCTAATGTGTAATCTTACTTTTAACATACATGATTTATGTAAGGGTTTTTTTATTACTTTACATATTAATAGTCACAGCCACAAATCCCAAAAAAGGGTAGCCAGAGGTACAGAGCTAGAAACATCCCAGTAACATTTGGAAGTTGATGGGGGATAAGATGATAGAAATAACGTAGCGTTCGTAACGGGCCTCCAACCGCATCGCCCAAAAAGCACTTAAAAAAGCCCCACACCCTTATTATTTAAAAAAAAGAAAACGAATAAATACTTTAGGAGATAGGATAGGAGTAAGATAAAATAATAAAAAAATCCGTTTTTTTTTTAAATTCTGACAAAAACAAACTAAATCCTAAAGAAATAAAATAAATTAAACTATTTAGTTAATAAAGATTTTTATAACAATAGCACGATACAGAAATGGTTTACATTTTTTACATTGCTCCTAATTGTTATTTTATAAACACAACACTCTCACGATTTGATTAAACATTATTTAGTGTGGTTTAATAATAAGCGTCAAAGCATTTGAGAATAAAAAGTTATAAGATAGAAAACTCAAGGAACTATGCACAAGGAGTAATATCAAACTATGAAGTCTTACCTTTTTTTATTACAACGTGAAAGTTGAAAGTAAAAGAATCCAGACTCATTCTAAATTTTCGTTTTAAAACTTCATAAATTGTGTTCGTATGTTACGTTCGAAGTTGGAATTTTTCGTGCTAGAAATTTTTAATAGGGTTTCGTACCAAAAAAGGCAAAGCAATTATTGAGGCTTCGATGTTTGTCCATCCGTCCGTGTGTCATCAGGCTCTATCTTGAGAGCTGTGATACTTAGAGAGCTTCATTATTTACATATGTTATATTTCTGTTGCCGTTATAAAACCAAATACTTATATTATTTAAAATTTCATTTCTGTATTCTCTAAAACAGTGTAAATATATAACTGATTCCCGTACAGCAAATGTTATTGTTTATCTATTTTTAGCTTGATATTGATAAGGACAATTGAAAGTGGAATGGAATATCCTAAGCATACATACATACATACATATACTCACGGCTATAAATCCCTTAACGGGGTGGCCAGAGCTTTAGAAGAGAAATTCCTCAGCCACTTTTGCATATCCTAAGCATAGTAATTATATTTTGACGACGTCCGTGGCCGAGTGAATAGGTGACTAGCTTCTCGGTCCAGAGGTTGCGGGTTCGATTCCCGCTGAGAGCAACATTTATGTGATGAGTATAATTAATTGTTTCTTAGTCTTGGACGTTATTTATAACATAACATAAACTTTTTTTTTCACTCCGAAAATCCCCGAAGGGGTTGGCAGAGGTACTAATACTTGACAAAGTCACGTGATGTTCAGAGTACCCACGTTTTGCATGGACAGTGTACTCACGTGATAGGGGGTAGGCTTATCGCCGTTTTGTACGAATACACTGTCACATGACTAAGAACAACTCAGCCATGTGGGTTTCCTCACGATGTTTTCCTTCACCGTTAACTTATTATTATAATTTTACGTATACGTTATTTATTTATATTCTTAACTTAAAACATGAAAAAAATAACGTGGGCTGCTTATCTACTTACATGCTCATATTGCCGTTTTGTAGATAATGATGCGGAACCTTCAGTGCTCGGCTCGCACTTGGCCAGCTATTGTTAATTTTAAATATTTACTTTACTCTTTTTAAAATAATTTACCTTATGTAGTTTGAATGATATGTAACCATATTTTTTTCCGATTAAAACTAAATATATAATTTCACTAGTAGCCTAAAGCAAAACCTGATATTGCTTTTTCAGTACTTAAAACTTCCAACCCTTGAAATCTCAGCCTATATTGTACAGGGGTTGTGACGTATGTTGATTGTCTATCGGAAACTATTTGGCATATTGGGTCGCCTCGTGGTCTGTAGGGCAGTGCCACAGGAAATAATTGCAATTAGCTTTGATGTGGCTCTAAACTATGATAAATCTGAAAGCATTGGGGAACTGTGATCTGAATCGTTTTAATATTTAGCAACACTCTTTATAAATATTTATTTAAGAAGTTTTCGAGCTTGAACATAGCAAACACTTATTATATTCGCAATCATTTACAACTTACAATAATGATTGATGTCAAGATAGAAACAGATATGTATAATTCATTGACTTACATACCAACGTTCAACTTCTTTCATTTAAAACTGCATTTATATTTGCGCTAAAATGAAAGTAACAAAAGGTTTACATAGTGCAAAGTTTACTGCAAGCAAGTTGCAAACGTTTGAGGT
This sequence comes from Bedellia somnulentella, assembly GCA_963576735.1. NCBI lineage: Eukaryota > Metazoa > Arthropoda > Insecta > Lepidoptera > Bedelliidae > Bedellia > Bedellia somnulentella. The sequence continues at coordinate 3,297,125 of OY755173.1, forward strand.
TGAATTCATCTAAATTTTAAAATGGCCGCAATTTCGTTCTGAGATTCAAATATGAATTGGAATATCTTGAAGACAAGTCAGCAGCGCTCTCGAGATATTCCACTATTGCTCGAGTTTTTGCAACTCCAACAAATTTATGCGCATATTGAACTCCTTTTAAGAAATCCGTGTTATATGCTATTACCGGATTTTATATAGTTTTTTAAATGAGTTTTCTAGACGTCATTTTGATAGACCAATTGCTAACATTGTTTAAAAACTAAAACTAAATATGTCTTTGATTTAAAAAAGAAATTGGTAATTAAACCTCCTGTGGGGATTATTACTAATCAATCAAGGAAAGAAATATTTTTTTGACACCAGCAGGACTCAAATCCACAACCTACAGGGAGTGTCGAAATAATTATTCTTTCCTTAATTGATACAGAGTACCTACATCTTTTGCATCATATCTTTCGTAGGCCGTCCCATGATCGCTTTCATGAAATCTCATAACTTCAGTTCATTCCAAAAATACATGAAATATTTGAGAAAACATTAGATCAATTTTCTTACATAACATAAACATTATACTCTTTAGGTAAATAACTAAGATTATATCAAATATTAATATCATAACATAACATAACATAAACGTTCAAGCCGAATATCCCCGAAGGGGTAGGCAGAGGTACTAATACTTCTGTACATCACGTGACTTTGTCACCTGGTGTTCAGAGTACCCACGTTTTGCATGGACAGTGTACTCACGTGATGGGGGGCAGGCCTATCGCCGTTTTGTACGAATACACTGTCACATGACTAAGTACAACTCAGCCATGTGGGTTTCCTCACGATGTTTTCCCTCACTGTTAACAACCATGATAAATTAACCACACATATGTCTTTAGAAAAGACAAATTGGTGTAGGCCCGACCCAGGATTTGAACACTAGTCGCTTGCACGATAACCGAGTGTTCTACCCACTGGGCTATCACGGTTGCTATATTAATATCATACAGAGATTTATACTACCACGATTTATATTATTTTAGAATCTCCTAAAACTTTCCCAATACAATTTTTCCAAAGCCCTCCTTTGGTAAAACAATGCTAAAAGTATGTAAAATTGCTTGATCCCTTCATGTTCAGGACAGACGGTGGAATGCCAATGCCAGACATGACAGAATCTTGGTGTCCTCGAGTTTTGCCGATTGCGCAATTATTTTAGTTGGTCCTTTCATTGCTCAAGTGCTTGGGTTAGGATTTAGGAAACTGGATAAGTTATATTTTATATGTGTTGTGTATAATATAGTTTGATTTAAATATAATGTTACTAACGAGAAGTCGTATCTGCATGCACTTACTTAATACAGTGCTAATAGCAATAAACTTTTATATTTTGTAAGAGTTGTTCTTTTAGTAACTAGACTAGAACTTTAGAATGAGTAAAATAGAAATAAAAGTATTTATTGCATTTTAGTAAAAAATAAGAACGCATAAGTCAGGCTAAAACCTTTTCTTAATAACTAAATGCAAACCTCATGTACAGTAACAGTTCCATAATAACCAAAACATGAACAAAAAAATTATAAAAACAAAAAAAAGTACTATTCCTCAATTCAAAGGACCGAGTAGCATGAATACCGCATCCATTTAGTTTCATTATTCAGCTGGTAGTGATGCAGCAATTGTAAAGTTTCAGACCCCAGTACTGCGGTGGAGTTAAGAGGTTCTGCGGCGAGTACTGCCTCCAGGGCGACTCGGAATTCACTTGATTGGTCTGCTCTTTAAGACTTTCCAATGCTTATAGATACATTTGCTGCTTAAAATATGTATGTATATAACTAAATGTCTGTTACATCATAAAAAATACAATCCAAAAATCTGTTAATTCAACTATATGGTGCCGTGTGTTCGTGTGTGGAAGGTCCATATTAGCTACAAACATAAATTAATTAAATTCGAATTCTCCTTAAATCATAAAGTTTCTTAGGGTTTTTTCCCCTTCAGAAGCTGTTGCCGCTAGGTCATAAAAAACAAACACAACTTAGAAGCAAATAAGAGCAAGACTTATTATAAACTATTAATCAAAATAGCACCAAAACCGCAAGTAGAATTTACTTCAATTAAAATCCACGCAAATTCAAATTAGTTTGGACCAAATTGCAAACTCCCGCCAATTCAATCTTTAGAAACATTCACAAAATCCAAAGTGAAGCCAGAAAAATGTCACTATCTGACCCACTTTGGAGCTCATTGACCCAGTCTCATTCAACAGAGCATTATTTTAAGGCACACCCAAAACTTCCTATAAAATAATGCACACAAGACTGTACCATATTACGTGAACGCAAAGACCGAGAATCGAATGCAACAGGAATTTAATTTACGAATTTATCTAGGGAATGATCATGCGAGTGTAAATTTTATAGAGTTGTGAACGATGACTGCTAACTTTGTGTACAGACAGGAAAGAAGTGTGTTAGTAAATTATTTTGGCATCGTTTTTGTGGAAATTTGTTATAGGAGAAAGATAATTAATTTCGGGGATAAACGGCGTGAACGTTTATGTTATGTTATGGTATAATTAATTTATATACTATAAGTCTACGATGACAATTATCTGAATTTCGAAAATTTCAAACCTAGCATTTGAAACCATAATACATACATATACTTACGGCTATAATTCCCTAGAAGGGGTAGCCAGAGCCAAAGAATTATAAATTCCTCAGCCACTTTTGGAAGTTGAGTGGGGAAATGATGGTGAAATAAAGGTTGTTGGTGATGGGTCTCCAACCGCATCGCCCAAAAATCCCTTAAAAGCCCTAATACCGTTAGTCGCCTCTTACGTACACCCACCGGAAGAAATGGGGTAGTGCTATTCTAAGCCGACACTACACAGCAGCATCATGAAACCATCCTGACTAAAAATATCACTTACACAGATATTTATTTAATATCAATATCATTCAATCTATAAAACCAACAAAAAACAAAATTCTTTCAACCTATTTTTAGAATACTAATCATAGTTTGACTAATTTTAGTGGAAAAAAGGCATAGTACAGGAATTTGAACGTTATATAATTAACCCAATCTTAATTACTTGTTCATTCCATTCATCCCGATACCGACATTCCCAGTTGGATATCCAATTACCCAACAAGAATAAGCAGTGGGTCTTATACACACCCCAAAAGCATGCACAGAATTCATGTGACGAAAATATTATATTATCGATACGATACCATATTTTCATAACACTATGTGCAGCGCGATTTGCTACGCGACCAAATGAGGCAAAATTATATTATCATCCACATTCATACTAATAGATGTCCACTGCTGAAAATAGTCCTCCCCTAAAGATGATCACAACGACCAGGCCTGTGCTTACTTCATCCATCGGCTTCGTCCTTCTAAGTCATCGTTTCTAATTGTGGGTTGCCTAAATAAATTGTTTGAAGTCTAAGCCCCATATAATAAATTCCCGATTAGTCATTGTCAAGGAGTTTCGCCTGTATTATTGGCTACAGGTTTAAATTTTAAACCCACATATTTACGTTTTTTCTAAACATATCTTAATCTAAATAAATGCATTTGTCGTTCGTCGCATCGCAAATCGTACGACAATAGTTGTGTGGCGTATTGATGGTGCATTTGGGCATAGCCTGTCAAAGTGTAATAACATTACTTTGATAACTTATTTGTTAAAACAACTGGGTCACTGCTTTCCTACGCTCGTGTTGCATTCGTATTCTCGGCTTTATTATTACTTGTTCTTCATAGTTTATCGTATGTAAATAATTTAATTATAGAAACCACGAACATTAACAGTCTTATTATAAAAATGATTTGATAAAGGCAAATAAAGTTGCAAAAAACTATTATGTCTAAGTGATGCACTGAAACTTAACTTTTGTTTTCCTTTATTTCTAAAAATTTAATATAAAGGAAGGAAGAGGTAATTTTTTTTTTACAATTGTGTAATATAAACAATAGCATTTCAATTCATGGTATTCTTTATGAACGTGTATTCTGTACAAATTGTAGGCAACACGTAGTACAGAAATCGTTGTCTACGAAGTTACTCATCACTTCTTTGACAAGCAATACTGCCAATTTTACGCTTCAAGCGCTAAATTTTGTTTACCTACATTAAGATTTTTAATCGCTCATTTTTGACATAACGTATTTTAATTATATGTAGTATATATGACTTTCAATCTAATAGGAATGGGTAACCATTTACAATCATGGCAGCGTAACTTTTTTTACTTATTATCTATTTTTAACACTTAATTTCTTGTTTTCATTAATAAACATCCATTAAAGTCAGTTCTCATTAAAGCCAGCTTTCCAATGTATTTTAGATTAAACCATACTTATTATGCAGCTCTTACAAATAGACGAAACAGCGCATTTTTGTCGAAAACCGATGCAGTACAACCGTGGGGCAACTTCGCTCATTATCATTGTTACTTCAAGTGTCAGCTAACACAACTTGAGACAATATCCCAACTTTACCTCATCAGTTACTATACTTAACGGAGTATCGTGTCAAATTTGTAGCGCGCATCTTCTTAATAATATAACAATATATTTTTAGAAATGCTAGCTTATGTATTTTTTGCTTGCCTAGGAAATGTTACATGTTTTTTTTAAATAACTTTTTCTTATTATACCAATTATTTTAATTGACTATTGTGGCGACCGCTAGACGGCGAACTCACTCGCATACTAGCAGCGTCATAAAAATCGTACATCGCGGTATCGAAATGTTTCTCTAGCTTAACATAAATACAAATTCTAAGTTGGTACACAGCAGGGTGTACTGGCCAGAATATCTTTAAAAATATCTTTTGAAATATTCTTGAAGCTCTTTATTTTTGAAGTGGCTGAGTAATTATTAATTCTATTTCAAAGTTCTATGTGTTTTAAAGGTACTCTTTAGTGATAGTTCTGAAAAACCTACACTATCCTTTAAATTTTTTACTTTGCAATTTTTAAAGTAACCCCCGCATAATCGTTTGAATTATTATGAACCTAAATGAAATTTTAAGTAACATTTTGTGCAAAAAAACGAGGTGACTTACTCCAAATATTAAAGAATTTAATTTCACACCAAAAATTCACACATTTCACAAAAAAATACGTTTAATTATTTGAGATTCTCAGTAAATTACCAAAGTCCGACGCTTAGTCGTGTTAACGAGAGTGCTGAATTAGAGAACCTTCATAAATTGTCACTTTTCCTCTACCCACCCCATTACAGTCGTAAAGATGAACAGGAAATTAGGAAAGAGCTCAAAGCGGTCCAAAGAACGACTTTTTACAAAGAAACAGTAGTTGTGATTATTTTTTAGTTATCCTGTCTGGAGAACATGTAGTATATTAGTCTTTGAGTCGAGGTCAACGTTACGGATTCAAATAAATGGATTAAGTATAAATTATTTTGTACAGGTATCTTAGAAGATGACATTAGTATGCATGTTATATTATTAGTGTGTAGCTGAGTAGTGTCAGCTTCGAATAACACTACCCCATTTCTTCCAGTGGGTGCACGTAAGAGTCGACTAACGGTATTGGGGTTTTTTAAGGGATTTTTGGGCGATGCGGTTGGAGAGCCATCACCAACAACCTTTATTTTACCATCTTTTCCCTACGCAAAACTTCCAAAAGTGGCTGAGGAATTTCTAATTCCTTAGCTCTGGCTACCCCTTCTAGGCAATTATAGCTGTTAGCATATGTCCTAATCTAAAAATGTCAAAAATGATTCGGCAATATTTTCTGCCAAAGCGTACACTGATACTCATAATTTTAGAATGCTTGTATCATACATACTTTGATCATCAATATCAATTGCCACTTTGTACGATCCTCTCGAGCTTCATTTATCTTTTCATACATACCCTGTCTGTCACACTTCGTATTATTGTTTATGTTAATAATATATATACATACATACATATACTCATGGCTATAAATCCCTTGAAGGGGTAGCCAGAGCTAAGCAAATAGAAGTTCCTCAGCCACTTTTGGAAAGTTGAGTAGGGAAAGGATGGCAAAATAAAGGTTGTTGGTGATGGGTCTCCAACCGCATCGCCCAAAAATCCCTTAAAAGCCCCAATACCGTTAGTCGCCTCTTACGTACACCCACTGGCAGAAATGGGGTGGTGTTATTATAAACCGACACTACACAGCAACATATAATATATATGAATATATCATAGCTGATATCTCTTTACCGCCTGTTTTTACGGAAACCAAAAATGATTAATAATAAAATTATCTCCTCCCGAAATTCTGCCGTAAATCTGTATTGTTAGCTTTTTCAATCTTTCAGGAAGCATCCTTAAGAAAAAGGTTTCCAGTGCCCACTTAAAGAGAATAGGAGGGACCTTAAGTTGAAACTTAAACTCCCTTAGGGTCTCTTTCTATCGTTTTCATTGGTAAGGGCCAAACTGGGGGTTCTTAACGAAATAAAAGCCTTTTTTTTACGCCCTTGCTCGGGTCTCACTGTTTAAGGATTATGTCAGCAAGTTAATCGGGAAATTAAAACTTTATCCAACGATTTCTTTGTTTTGCTTATGTTGATGGAATGAAAACACGAAGTTTTAAGTAAATTAAGGTTTATATAAAAGACTTTTAATGCATAATATATTTTTACCCGTGTAATTGATTTAGATACAAAAAATAACTATCTAATATGAAGGGTAAACGTAATTAAAGATAAATATAACCAAGAGTCTTCTCTTGTATTTTTTTATATAGAATTGACACCTTGTTTTAAATCAATAAAACTTTAAGTAAGTGTACTCGTAATCATTAAGATAATGTTTTAGCCCTTGATAGAAAGAAACAATGCAAACAAATAAATCAGAATACACAAAACAAACAATAGAGTTTTAAAATATCGTATTTTCATCAGTTTGATAAAGATATTTCGAATGAAGCTGTGTTCATATTTGCTTTGATTAATGGAACAAGCATACCTGAGGTTGTCTAGATGTTGGAACAAAGGTTTAGAATGCAAATTCCAAAACTCACGGATCTTCTGTTAGTGTAAACAATACCATTTTCTAAAATGAATATTCATCTGGCAACACAATAAATATGATTAATGCAACCGAATGAATACCGACGGATTTCAGGCTTTTAATTTTTATTGCTTACCATTCAATTGTTTGCAGAATAATAAATGAATGGAATGTTTTAATTAATCGGGGAGTTTATGCTGTAAATAGCACAAATATTTGGACGAAATGTAAACATTTAGACTTTTGCTTTGTGCAATTTGGACATCGAGGGAAAATTAGTTGTTATTTGATGGATTACAGCCATAACCCGAATATTTACGTGAACAATAAAACATATTTATTATATAAGATTTCCTAACAAGATAAAATTACCTATAGCCCTATAATTTCCATACCTTGTTTTGAATAAAAGAACAAGGTTAATGAGTCATAAAAAAAATAGAAGTATTGTGTGTATAAAAATAGAAGTGTTTAGTGTATTTGTAAAGGTCACCTACATACTTCTTTCTATCTAGCCTATACCTAATGTGATGACTCATAAAGATACTGAAGCTCTATCGATCACTTAATGAAGATTTTACCTCAAAGCTGATAATACTTTTCTGTAACCTTACCTCATAATTCCAAAAACGCAAGAAAATAAAAAGCAGAGAAGCCAAGTCTAAATGAGTACATCGACAAGCATATAGAATCACTTAACGTGTCGGAGTTATCCTTTCATCCGCTCGCCGGTTTTTATTTAAATCACTCGCAATATAAAAGCCGTAGTGAGTTCCGCCCGCCCTGACCCATTTCCGGTAGATCCGCGTAATACCGCCTCCGCGCCGCTTCCGCTTCCAAATTCAAATGCCACGACATGTAAAGCTAAGTAAATATTAAGAATTAAAAAAAAAATTTTTGAATGATCGGTATTTTCCAAAAGACTTTAATGGGGGATAGTAAAATCTTGTTAAAGATACTTCACTAAACTCTACATCACTTGGGAGATAGTAGAGAATTCATTACAATTGGGAGCTTTTGATAAATTGTGTGTGTTTATCTATGTCTACAACAAAGAGCTGTTTAAAAACTATGAATATTAATATATTTATATTTTAGGACAAAAGTAATATATTTAATACAATTAGGTTATCAAAATACTGATGTATAATAATTTGTGAAGACACAATTAAGTGCAACAAACGTTGGGAAATGAAACGGACATAATTTTTGCCTTTATATCTACAATTTCCAATTCCAGGAATTATATCAAACTCAATTGGAGTTTATAATTAATTTTAATCTTAGCAACTTACCACGAAAGTTAAATGTAAAGGAATAAATTAAATAAAAATAACTATGAAATAGATCGCATATTTCTTTTTATGTGTGGTTTATGTCATGGTGTCATGGAAAACCGGTGGATGCGCGCAATGTCAGGCCCATCATTATATAGAACTTCAGTTCTGAACTTCTGTTCTTCTTTCTTCAGATCAGCTTGTATAGTATAGTATATAATCATGGATATTAATCCCTAGAAGGGGTATCCAGACCTAAGTAATTAGAAATTATTCAGCCACTTTTGGAAAGTCGAGTGGGGAAAAGATGGTGAAATAAAGGTTGTCAGTGATGGGCTCCAACCACATCGCCCAAAAATCCCTTAAAAGCCCCAACACCGTTAGTCGCAGCTTACGTACACCCACAGGAAGAAATGGGGTTAGGGTAGTGCTATTCTAAGCCGACACTACAAAGCTTATATAGTAATAGTAGATATCTATAAGCGGATATGATAATGGCAGATATAACGGCCTGCCTGCATGTCGCTTGTATCTCAGCAGTTTTCGTGGCTTCTGTAAACAAAGCTGTGCAAAATTTCGCTTCTTTTAAAAAATAATAATAACACTTTGCATAAGCAGTTTTTCCTTAAACCTCAGATTTTTCGCATTCAAATATGTCAACAGTTTTTGTTGAATATTTATTATTATTTTGTTGGTATTGTTTCTTTTTTTGCAACGGTATTTTGATACATATTTTTTTTTACACAGGGATTGTTCAACTTCTACTAACTTAGTATTTGTTAAAAACTCTCTTAGTTAGCACAAGTTAATTACTTATTTCAACACGCTGCTCACTGTGCTGCTATAAACCTATTTGGCAGTTTGCTTCTTATTTTCTTCGTCCTTTGTTCACAATTTTTTAGTTTTAGAGTCTACAGAGATCATCTCGCTTACATCCAACTTACTATCACTTCATTAAGAACATATTTATTTATATTATTATCACAAAGAAGGCAAAATTGATTTTTTTTACGAAAACCACTTTTATTTAATCTTTAAAATAAAACAAAAGAAGTAGTATCGATCTTCTAAACAAAAACCGTACAATTCTATTTCAGAATTTCTAACAAACCCGAGAACAGAGCTTCCTTATAAACAAAGGCTCACTTTCATTATATGAGCAATTTCATGAATAAACATAGTCGTAATATTGGAGACGGAGAGCCTTCGCCCTGATTTACTGTCTTCCGGAGCAGCCTCCGTGGCTTGCGAGATCATTGTCCTAAATGCTAGCGACTGAGGCCAGGATGTCCTGAGAAAGATTTTATTTTTTTGGTGTTTTTGGGAACTACCGGTCCTTTTCTAATTGAGGCTAAACTGAATTGAGGCTTAATTTATAATTTAATGATATCAGGACTAAACAACTGTTTTAAACTGTGCTCAAAAATGACCTTTATTATATCTTTTTTTTTGACGAGTATATACTTATTTTATATTCTATACAACGATAACTTTCTACATGGGATTTCACGAGCTGATAACAATGATAATCCTTTTTAAAACCATTTTATATAACACTAACACACGCACAAATTCACACGGATCTGATCTACAACAATTTATGTTAATATTGCGTCTAAGATATAGCCCAAACCCCTAGACAAATTTGATCCATAGTAACTAAATCAGAGGACCATTGAATGTGTCCATATTTGCCTTCTAATTGAATCAGGCTGCTTATAAAATATTCATGTGATATGATAATTCCTACCCCTCGTCTCGGATGTTTAAAGGTGCAGCCCACTAGGCCAGCGTTAATATAAAATCGCGATTATATCTTCAATTCTCAGCAAAATATGCCTAGATTAGATAATTCACAAATGAGGCTGTTGATTAAATAATTAAATGTATGCAAGATTTTTAAGCAGCTATAATGTCATATCATGTCAGAATAGGTTTTGACTTCTATATCTATAAAATGTATTAGATAAGAACAATCTACTAAGTTTATGAATTTATTATATCATTCTTGTTATTGTCGTCATTGTGAATAGATCATGTTGAGTAGAAGGTTTAGCATACTATCATAATCATTATAAGTCTTACATCAATCACAGAAAATATGAAATAAAACCAACAAATAGTATATCTACTTAAAACAACGATTGATTTTCGGATATATAACCGCAATTAAATAGCCAAAAATCAATCGTTGTTTTAACTATAATGTGCAATCGTGAAAGTCTTAGAAAGTACTAAATAGTATATCTGTCTTATCAGTACAATATGATCACGAACAAGCTCAACAAGATTACCCTCCTGACGGATTCATAGTTTAGGCAAATTGCTGAGCTCAGCCAGCGGAGGATTATGTACGGTTGAGCTGCTTTCAGCTATAGTACTCGACTCTGTAATATTATTTTCCACGGCTATGGTATTTTTGTATTACAGTTTGGTATTTCTCGTAATTAAATGGGTTCATTGATTGTTTCTTTAATAGGACAATTCTAGTTCTCTAGAGAACGAAACATGAAGCCGAAGCTTCTTTGGTATTGTCTGCATTTTGTTGTTCAGTATTTTATTAAATACACTCTTTTACATACTTTCATTGAAGCTGATATAAATACTCTTACGGATTTTCATCAACGATATTTAAAGTTCTTTGACTTCTTAGAGTAGATTTGTTTTTAGTTATGCGCTAATGTCTTAGTATTTACATTAAAATCCGAAGTAAACTTAGTATTCAGTTAAAATTTGACGTTCAAAAAACAAAGATTTATCTTATGATTTTGAAATAATTGATTATTTTATTTTTATTTTATTTTTAACATCCGAAATTTGTCTGAAGTGAAACTACAGAAGTAGCAAAATTTTTCGCAAGAATAAACAAACGGTTGCGTATGTTTTATGTAAATGTAAACAGAAGAGCAAAAAACCCTTTTCCTCTTTTAAAACTTTTTACTGTTCAAAATAATTTCTACCTAAACCGAAATAGTTATCCGTTTTTCATAAAATAAACTGCTCAAAACATGTTTCATAAGTTATTGAAAAATCAAAAGTTATAAACTCAAAAAAACACAAATTTATAATAATAAATGACTAATTGTTTCACCGACTGAACAAATAAAACCTTCCATTTATCAAGTGTTCTTTCCCCCTGGTCTGTACGAATTTTCTCTCAATAACTGGAAAAGTAAAAAAGCACGTTTCAAAAAGTACATTACATAAGATCCACCCTGACAGACGCTCTCACTTCTCAATTCGTTATCCGACAATTTCTTTCTCATAAAAAGTAATCTTGTTACAGAAAAACTTATTTCATAAAGACGAGGGAAGCTGAAAATTAAAACTGAACGACTTTTTCGGGAATGTTTAAATTGTTTTCGGAATTTTGTAAATTATGAACGCTAACGGAGCCTTCTATTTGTATATATAATTCAACTAGGCTGTCGGTTTGTGATCAATGTGATCATCTTTCGGTTGGTTCATCTGTCCAGTCTTATTTAATTTTTATAGGGAACGATTTATGTTACTATTTTATGTTTCAGGATATTTGTGTTCCTTTTTCTATTTTTTTACATACAGGCAAATCTTTATTTGGGTTGATAAAATTACTTGGTATTCACGACGTGGCATTCAAAGTTTCGTAAATAATTGTTACTTCACCAGAACTCTATTTTATTCTGATCCATATCACAACTATCATAATGATAGCTTGAATAAAGATCGAACATAATGGTTGTTGTTTATGACCAAAAGTCGAGGGAACCTGCTCTCATAGGCAGCTTAAAACGTTGTCAGGTTGTTGTGAGCAGCAATGGACAGCTGTTGTCTGATTGGTAATAAAATAAATTGATTTAAACGTTTCTAAAAGTTATTAATACTCAAACCTTAACATTCGATAATTTAATTTAATTTATCAATAGTAATCGTAATTATAGTTTGTCTTTGTCTACTCCCTTTGCCAATTCCCGTAAACAGATTAATACCGCATTCAAAGTTTCTTCCAAACAACTCAAAACTTGATCGAAATTAATCCGAATTATGTACCCCTTGCTGTGCTGTTCAAAAATAAATTAAATTATGGAGCAAGAAGCAAGGCTACATAATCGAATAGTCTCGAGTCGACTTCTCGAGACTTTGTGCGAGAAAATTAAAAAAATATGGCTGCCGCCGCCGCTTTGCCGCCACAACAGAGGTTGTACGTCAACGCAATGTTTATCTTAATCTGTTTTACGAGTTGAGAGGGAAACTGATGGTTGCTTTAATAAATTTGGGAAAATTTTAGTGTAGCATATTTACTTTTCCTGTAAAGAAATATGAGTAAGCTTTTAAGAAGTTTACACAACTATACAAAATGGTGTAAACAGTAACTTCGTTATTTTTTTTCTTTCATGATATAAAGTTATGCTAAAAATTTATTTTTATTCTTTTAAAAAAATATTTTAGGTAATGTCACAGCAGTGCGTAGTACGACCACTGACCAGGGACCTAATTCATTACCAAGATTTGATGGAATTACAACACCTGAACACCTAAATTGGATTCAAAAGGGGTGTTTTTTGTCTTATATATATTATTAAAACACATTATGAAAGTTGCGTTCTACTTCCAACGATAAATCTAACATAAAAGAGCAGCTTCTGTACACAAAGATAAGATTCGGCATATTGCTACAGAAGAGTACATAAAACAAACAGTTTTGATCCTATTAGACGGCACAGAACGCTGTGTGTTTAGGACGCTCCGGAAAAGATTTCGGTTCTCCTAAGTACATACGCAGACATGCCTAATAGGGCGGAGCAGTGCACACTTGTTTACACAAAACTCTTGGCGTGGACAAGAGTATTCGATTTTAGCTGAGTTTGAAGAATTTTCGTACCTTCTTGCAGTTATTTCGGGAGTGATTGTTGAAAATCATAAATAATGTAATCAATTCATAGCCGTGATGAAATCAAGATCACAAAATCAAGCATTTCTATTTGCTAATAAATAATCCGAAATCCATTAAGCTACTATTGCCATATATTGTATTTGAAACTTGCGTGATTTTGATTACTTAAACCAGTTTACAAGTAAAACAATTACAGTTATTATTTGTCGATTGACAAATCAATTCCTAACACATTTCCTTTCAACTGGTTTCAATTGAAATAGCAACGTTTCACATACTAAATTCAACGTTCTTTGATTCTCGAATCCCACAGCTATCTATGTTCATTCCCCCACAATAAAATACAGCCAATCTATCGTACCCAGTTGAAAATAAACAAACGTACACCAATTAACTGGTGGCTAAAGTCTTCCACAAACAGAGCCGCATCGAAGTGAGGGCTCTGAAAGGGCTGTGATCGCAATTATACGCCGGACTTGAGGAGCTGCTAGTTTCACATGAGCGCAGCGGGGTGTATTCTTGGTGATTTTTTGGGAATGCACTTATTCTGCGTATTATTTGAATTCGTAATGTTTTTCATTTGTTTTTGTTTAATGACATACATACATACATACATATACTCACGGCTATATTTCCCTAGAACTAACTAGAGCTAAAGAATTATAAATTCCTCAACCACTTTTGGAAGCTGAGTGGGGAAAAGATGGTAAAAATAAAGGTTTTTGGTGATGGCCCATAAATCTAATAAAAGCTCCAATACCCTTAGTCGTCTCTTACGACACCCGTGGGTAGAAAGGGGTAGCGACATTCTAAGCCGGCACTACACGGCACTGTAGTGCCGGCACTGTTTAATGACAGTTTTTATTTCAAAAAATATAACCTGATTAGCCAGGTGGTTTGAATGCTTAGCCAAATAAGATTAAGATAAATAAAACATCAAAGAAAACAAGAGGTTATGTATTTGAAAAAAATATTGCGCGGGTTTTAAAACGGCTTGCAGCAGCTAAATAGCCCATAATGACGTCAGGAATGGCAAGTGTATTTAAGCATCAAACATATTTAGCCATTTTATCATAGGACTTAAATATAGAATAGGATAGAATAGAATAGAAAACTCTTTATTGTACATCAAATATGGAAAAACAATTACAAATACACAGAATGAATTAACAAAAGTACAATTGGCGGTCTTATCACTAAAAGCGATCTCTTCCAGACAACCTTAAATATAAATGAATTAAAGGAACTCGTTGGCTGATGTTTTACCTACCAACCATCGTCATATCTTTGAATCGTATATTCCTTTACAAATTATAATGAAATGATAAGTGTAGCGATGGGAGTATACGATTATAATAAAAAACCAATGTAGAATACAAAAAAATAATATGCATTCAATACTATTTAAAATTTAGACCCCCTTCAGCTAGCAGTATCCTAAAATATATATTTCAACACCAATTCACCGACATTACCGAGAGTATATCTCAGTAAAGTTGGTACTTTTCGTGTCCATCCGAAGTCTGGATGTTTGCGGAGGTCGAGGATATTGCCAGCCCCAAGCCAAGCGAACGTGAGACACATTAGCCGTGAAATTAATTTGAACTACGAGTACTGATACTAGATTTTACTTTTTTGTGTGTTTAGCATTATATTGACAAAATTATATGACCTATATTTAAGTGTCTGCTTTGGAAATAGGATTCGTGCACTTCTTAAAGGTTTTCAGGAACGTTTAATAGCTACGTCTCTATTAAAAATTAATAATTTAATCTAAATAAAAATTTTTTGGATGTCGTTAACTTAACCTTGCCAAAAAGCCAAAAAAAATTGTTATTATAAATATTTAAGTATTCAAAACTTACGCACAGTTATGAAAGTCAAATTCTGACATATTTCTAATGACAAACACATCGCGTCCTATCCCTTACATTAAATAGAGCCGAATTGGCTCAAAATATAAATATTAAATCTTTGAAAACGGACTTCAAAAGCTATTCAAAACTCCCTCATCAGGTCCGGATGCAAATATGAGGATAATTAGCTATTTAATATATTTAGGGGATCCAACCCAAGTGCCTTCTATCGTTTTTATGAAAAATAGGCATTAGTATACGTTGGTAGATATGTTTATATTTTCACCCCTCTAGAATGTTTAATAATTTAAATTCCAAAATTGCCTTGAGACGACTTTAATTTTTAAGTAAGAGATTAATTTGTACAACGAATAACGTAGGCATGTACTGAAATTAAACGAGTCAGCCCGATCAAAAATATAACGAAGTTTACGTCAAACTAGAAAATTGGTTATCAATATTTATCAAGAATGTATTTCATTAAATATCTCGAACACCTTTTTATATTTAAAACATTTACATTTGGAAAAATCTAGACCATATTTAATATCTACTAAGGTTACATACATACATATACTCAAGGCTATATTTCCCTAGAAGGGGTAGCCAGAGCTTAGGAATTATTAATTCCTCAGCCACTTTTGCAAGCTGGGTGGGGAAAAGATGGTAAAAATAAAGGTTTTTGGTGATGGGTCTCCAAACAAATCACCCAAAAATCCAATAAAAAGCCCCGATACCCTTACTAAGGTTACTTCTTAAAACCTTTAGACTTCTTTTTATTAACAAAAGTTTCATCAATACATACACCAGTCCCAACTTTTATAATTAAGAATTCTGCTCGTATTCAAGACGTATTTCTAAAACGATAGAAAATTTGCTTTCACACGTCGTGCATCGCTGAAACCGTATACTGAAATCACTGCTATTGATATCTCTCTGGAAAGCAAACTCTTTTCACCAAGTTGCACCCTAAATCGATTTATCCGATTCTAATGCGATTCGATTCTAACTCGATTCACTTGTTACACTACGCGTCTGTTTGTAATGAAGTCTTCATTGAAATAAATTAGGTTTAAACTTGCTTCATCATTCTAAAGGGAATGCAATGTTGTACATACTTATATCAGTTTCGTTTAACAAAGCATTTCTAGTAACCATTGTGTTTCAATTATACCGAATTGATTACAGTAAAAGCGGCTAAATATTATAACCGTACATTATTTTGACAACCGTGGCCGAGTGTATAGGTGACTAGCTCCTCAGTCCGGATTTCGGGTTCGATCCCCGCTGAGTGGAACATTTATGCGATGATGAGTATAAATAATTGTTTCTTAGTCTTGAGTGTTATTTATATGTGTATTATATAATATTAAATATATCGTTTAGTTACTTAGTATCCCATAATACAAGACTCTCTTAGTTTGGGGCTATTATAGCATATCGCTGTTGTTTATCCAAATAAATAAATATAAATAAATAAATGAACTTGGCCTGCGTAAAATATGTCCATATATATTTTTTCATTACTATGTAGGAGCGGTGGCTCAAGTTGATTAATGGAAAACATTCCTGGCCAAGCCTTACAGGTTTTGATCCGGAGTGCTCATATAAGTATGAATGTTTTTAAATCAAATGTAAACGCTAAGTTATGACCAATTTTTATATCCATAGAACACAAACCTAGCACACTTCCGCTTTTTTTACTCTTTGTGTAATTTTTTTTGTGTTTTATAGTTTTTTATGATAACATACTAAAGGTTTTAAGTAAGTAATGATCTCTGTGTTATGTGTAATAATTAAAATTCTAATATTGCCATAAAAGATTAATGGTTAATTAATATTTTTACACTTACTAATAATCTTTTGTAACTTAAAATTATTAATTTATTTAAAAATAGAAGCAGCTGCTCTTATTCTTAATTTCTCACACCAGCTCGTAAAAGTACTTATCCTCATTTATATTCATCAGCGGAATAATGATTGACATTTGAAATCCTATTAGCGCAGATTACCGCAACCCTTTTGTCTGTCTGTCTTAATTATATTATATATCCTTAACACCGCAGTACATACCGCATTTACCAATTAACAGCGCGTAAGATTCTTAATATCATTCTATAATGGTGCCGCGTGGTGGCGTCTATATTAATTAATTATGTGCCAAGAATATATTTATTTATTTTATTTTGCGCTACTTATTCTCATTAGGATAGACAGAAATATCAATAGCATGAAAAATCTAGTTTGGGCGAATAACTATTGAAAGCTGACTTATTGTTATCAATGAAGGTATGCGTATTTCTAAGACATTAAGTTATCGACAGGTTTCTTCTCGTAAGTTATGTCAATATAACGGTTACAAACTCTTTTGAAAAAAGTTAATATAAACGCCATTAAAATTAGTAGTTAGTGGGTTAATTGCAATATTTTGCCAAAACTCGTCACCGTTGAAAGGTTTGCATTATTATTTTCTGATTTGTTATACCTATTAATATTACATCTCAGCTAAAAGACGAAGACAAATATAAAACTCCCTAAAAGGTAGGCTTTAAGTACTTAATATCCTCAATACGGAAAGTTATCCATGGAACGACTTAATGGGAAAATAAACTGAATTTGGAGATGCGAAAACTTTGTCAAGCGACGAAGAACTACGAGGTAAACATTAAATTAGACAACAAATCGGCTGCTCTAAGCTAAAAACAAGTATGTCGATTTTTGAGCGTTTGCTTTTTTTTACATCGTTGGATTCGTCATAGAAAGACCCTTATTTCTACATTATTAAAACTCAAAATATCTTCTTATTTAAGGCGCTATTGATAAACATAATAGGGTAAGACTATGCTAAAAGCATTTTTATTCTGCATTGGCGTTACTGTAAAGGTCAAGTTAAAAAAAATATTAATTTCATTAGGAAACTACATCACGTCGGACATATCCAAAAATCATCAAGATCTGACAATCACTTTAGGAAATATTTTAATTTATAGAAATAAAATGTTTTTTCGCTCTCCTGTAAAATTTGCCAAAAACGACATACTTGTTTTTAGTTTAACACAGCCGAAATACTATGTGTATGCAGAGTAAATGAAAAGTCAATAATCATAAATGTCATAAATCTCTAGAATCTGTACATCTATAATATGAAAAATTAAAAGGTAAAATTTTAATCATCGTTCTATGAAGTGAAGTCCGCGAAAACATAAAGATTAAAATTTGGAGTTTTTGTTAATTTACGACAGAAAATAACATGCTAGTAATGTTTAATTAAGGGAATAACCTTATTATCGCTTATAAAAAAAAATCTTGACTGACATAACAAAAAGAGTATTCTTATCACACCGTTAATCTTTACATTCTTAAAATTATACTTTGCAAATATAGCTAATGATAACACTGTACCTCTTTTTATGTTTTGTCTTCGCTTGCCTCTTGCTGAGTAAAATATTAGATGTTTTTATGTCTTCATAATTACATTTAGATGTGTAAATAATAAATGCGGTGAAGATGTGCATTTTGTAATATTTAGGATAGAAGCAAAGTACTATAAATTTTTAAATAACGTTTCGCTGTGTTTTTTTAAGTATATTCAATAATATTTTTGAAACCTTTATTCTGGGGCCATAGTGAACGTGCCAATTATTCGAGAAAAAGATGACAAAATAGCCTTGTTCCTAGAACACTAAATACGAACACTCATATGTTATAAGTAGGATAAATAGGAAATAATGTGCCTCAAATTTAATGAATCTGCACCAAGAATATTCTCCTCCGTCTCATGTCAAACTTTCTTCTTATTCCTGAACATTGCAAGTGATATAAAAACCTTTTTCAAATTTCCATGACAATGCGATTGAAACAGTTCAATGAACCTATTATATATTCAATTTGAAAGTTCTTTAGAAAAGCCGTCGGAGATATCACCTGAGCCATTTTTCTTATTATAATTGCTTTTCCACTTGATTTCACACAGTCTGATAAATTTCCTTTTGCGAATATCCATTTGATGAGTCGCTGCTGTAGGAAATTAAATTTCTAGTCAAATCAATCCTTTGAATAAATTCACGTCTTCGTCTACAAACTTCGATTTGATCTTCAAGTTTTGATTTTGAACTTCATGTTATCGGAACTATTGAAATCAATTATTCAAAGTTGTTTTAAATGATACTTTATGATGATACACCTCCCACTCAAAAATATCACTATTTTTTTTATTCATCCTTTTTGTAGTGTCCAATGTTTGTGGATTTGTGTCCAATATAAAAAAAACACGTATTATGAATAATACGTGATATTAAATCACCAGTATTTAAAATTACAACTTTTATCAATCGTTCCCTAGTTTTTCATTGACTATCTTTTTCTTGTTACAGGTAAATTGTACAAAATGACCTCAGCTATTACAAGATGGCGCCCAAGTGTCACACACACACCAAGCAGGACAGAGTAATGAGGTTAGATAGCTGGCTCTTGACGCCATGCGTCAAATGACAGGCCCAGGAGCCCGCGCTTTATCGACGTGGACCGAACAAAGGCACATCGTGATTAATAGTCTTGGAAGTCGTAGCATACCACTAACTGATTGTTCACTTTAATTAAAATCTAAAGTATTCATCGAATTTAATCGGTACTCGAACGAACAGTCGATTTTACCAGAAACAAACCAGTGACTTTATCCGCTATGCGGTGATACAAATATATATTCTATAACTTATATATATATATATATATATATATATATATATATATATATATATATATTGAGATTGAGAATGTTTAGGAAACACATCATAAGTATTTTTATGATTCCATTGGCACTAAATTTAAAATTTTGTTCCCTTGCAAAAAGAAGTGGTTGATTTGAATATTGTAAAGGTACATAATGCCATTTTGAAGTAGCCAATTTACATTATATGATTGTTCTTTTTTATAATTCGCCAATGTAACATTCGAGTGACAAAACCAAGTGCCGCCAATCTTTATTCGCTCCTGAATCTCTAGTCTCGCATAGTAAGACCCCTGTTTAATAGACCGAAAGAAACAGTCGGGTCCCTCCTTGTCTCTAACCGACAAGAAGTTGGGCTAATTAAAGGGAAGGGACTTCATTACTGAGTGATGCCATTTATTACAACGTCAAATACTTGTACATTGTTTAAAAAATATTTACTTTAGTTATAAATTATATTCAAGATAATGCTGGGACATAAGGAATGAAGCTATACAGACTCTTTAAATCAGTTTGAGTGATAATAGCCATTTACCTTTTATAAGAAATGGTCTTCAGAGAGACCTATTTAAGAGTTTAGAGTAACATGTGAATCTCAAAACTGCATACTGCTATTTGGTGTTGGTTTAGAATGACATTAACTTAACTAACATCTTACAAAGTGATGAAGAATATGGGGCATTTAAGTGATTATTGATTGATGTGATTGGAGACCCCTTGCCAACGATACATTATTTTTACTATCTTCACCCCAAACTACTTCCTAAAGTTAGATATGGCTGTGAATATAGGTATAGATATAAGAATCTAGTAACCAATACAAAGCAAAACACTAAAATATGTTACTGCCATTTTTCTTACTCTAAGTAATAATTAAAAGAACTGGTTTGCAAAGATGAAAGAAAACTTTAAGTTCCTTGCCACAAACAAAAGGGATGAGATTCATTTCCTGTTCCGCAAAAATCATTTAATCTTCTCTATCCGTTAAAACGGGACGTCACTTACAAGCCGTCTTTGGGACCCTAAGAAGACGAAATTAAAAATAATATCGTTCACTAAGAAGTTTGGCAGTTAAAAGACAAATGCATTGACGTAGGAAAATACAATCTTTATCAATTTCAAAGTCATGGGCCCTTGTTTTAAAAATACATAATTCACATCTTAAAATCATCTTTCTTATTTTCTAAATATCATTATATATTTTGATGAAATATCTGATCCTAAGCTTTGTTGGTAATTGTAACCTCTTATCATTCAAATGCTATCTCTGCATTTTTTATTTTTTAACACTAATTTATTAATGTATTGTAATTTTGATTCACTTTGTAAAAATAATTATCAACTATATTTGGCACCAACGATACAGGCTTGCCTAGTGTGGGGCCGCTGGTATTATATAATTACGGAAATGTCTAAACAATAAACGGCAATGTAACCTCTTTGGGCATACCACATAAGGTTAGATAATATAAATTTTAGGTAAGATTACATCTGCGATAAAAAATATAACTAAAGAAAATCCCCAAAAATTACAATCGCAAAACAATAACATTACAATTTCACTGAATCCACTCTAATGTGCTCATATAATTATTCCGTATTAAAATATATAAAACAACTAAAATTAAATTTCCTCTCAAAACTTTTAATTAATGTTTTTTAAGTATTATTTCCTCTGTCCATAGTAAAGTCGTCTGCAGTAGGCCGTACAAGGGGAGAGTCTTTTCCGCTGTTAATCAGATGAAATATTTAATTACTTGGATTGCCGCGGCTGTCACAAAACGGGTGAACCCTTTTTCTATCTTAATATTTCACTCAATCCGCGCAACGCTGCGAATTATGTTCGTGTCCTGTTTTTCAAATAGCCGAATTTATGAGATTAAAAAATTCTACGTGACTGCATACAAATTACTTTTCAGATAGTCGTTTATTTAGTTGTCTTAATCACGATTATTATAAGTAGTTTTGAATAAGTGTTAGAAAGTAATTCATTCCTACCAGTTACAATTGAGATTTTGGTTCGTAAGCAGATTATCTTTATAACAGCCCATGTACGACCCAAGTGATAGGCTCATCAAGCCTACCCTTAAAGCCCTTGACGCTGGTATGTTGGGGGTTGACAGGCTAAAGATACCTTCCTTGATAGTAGCCGGTCATCATTCATGCAGATTGCAAATGAATTTTAAAATTGAAATTTTGTGCTTACCCCCTGGAATTGAATACTAGACATTCTGATCGTGAGATGAACATTTTACCGCAAAACAAGAGCGGCAGTGAGCATAGTTAGACCTAAAATAACACCACATTACTTCTATTAAACCAGAAATGTTACGAGTACCTCAGCCATTTACAAAAAAGGAAAAGAAATATTCTTTTTAGCAACAATTTAGACTTATATAAACGTTTACACCTAAGA
Source organism: Bedellia somnulentella (assembly GCA_963576735.1). Lineage (NCBI taxonomy): Eukaryota > Metazoa > Arthropoda > Insecta > Lepidoptera > Bedelliidae > Bedellia > Bedellia somnulentella. The sequence goes on from OY755173.1 coordinate 3,319,298, forward strand.
ATGGTTAAAGGGAGGTTTACCTCAATATTTTCAAAAAGTAAAATTCTAAATAACCAAGGTCCTTTACAAATTCACTGTTCCATTAAAACCCCACATAATCTACCAGCAATACTTTCGCTTTGAAATAATCCTATTAAACGAAATTGATTTTTTCGATTGAAATAAATTAAATCCTGATGCAAAAGGGTTACAAATGGTAGGGAAGTAATTAGAGTAAGTTAATTGAAATTATCATTTGTCTTATTTAATCAATTTTTAAAAACCCTGCAGTGTATTATTAAACAAAAGATGTTACATACATATATAATATATACTCACGACTATAAATCCCTAGAAGGGCAAATTACAGAATTCTTCAGCCACTCTTGGAAGTTAAGTGGAGAAAAGATTATAAAATAAAAGTTGTCGATAATGGGTCTCCATCCGGATTGCTCAAAAACTGCTGAAAAACCCCCAAGTAATTCGTCTCCTAATACACCCACGGGCAGAAATGGGGTAGTGCTATTCAATGCCGACACCACACAGTGATACTATCTGTAAAAATAAAGACAACAAAAGAGTGTCTACTCTAACGCAAGAAAAGTTTCAGGGACTAATTATCGTCGAGCAAAGACAGTAAATTAATGTACGTATTACGGAGAGTATTGTTGATGTACTGTGTTCATTAAGATTGCTTCGTTGCGACATTTTGCAGTTAGCTTTGGCAGCTGGTGCTTTTAAACTTTGATGAAGTTTGCTTGGAAACTATCTTTTTTTGCTTGTCTTTAGTGCTTCGGATAAATTAGTTTAAAGAAGCTTATTGAGACAAAGATAAAGTTATAAAATACGTACCTTAAATATATCATTGTAATCAAATTTAAATACAGACACACATATACTCATATATCCCAGATGGGGAAGCCGGAGTTTCAGAGCTAAAAACTCCTCAGTCACATTTGAAAGCTGACAAGATGGTAGAAATAAAGTATCGTTGGTGATGGGTCTCAAAGACATCGCCCAAACACCACCTAAAAACCCCTTACCCTTAGTCGCCTATTACGAGATCCGCGGGTAAAAAGGGGTAGTTACATTCTAAGCCCGGCACTACACGGCGACTTTAAATTTAGTCCTTGTAATCATCATCTTATATACTTTACTTCAAAACGACTAACCACAATTCTTTTCATTTAATAGTGATTCGGTATAATTTTATCTATCTCTTAATTTTTCTTCACAATTTCAAATATTTACATCGTGACATATAATACTTTGGCAAAGAATTACATCTACAACTATAACAGTCTCGTGATAAAAATACCTTACATTTCGTTAAGTATCACTGAATACGCATCAAGCATATGAAATAAATAATAAAGACACACCTAAAAACATTCGACATTCAGAATTATTATCATACTCCTCCATGTTCTACTACGAATAGAATGTGGGTGTGAAAGAGATCATTGTTAATAGACCGATGAAGCAAAGAATAGTAGAACATACAGCCAAAAAAACTGAGTTTTTAAACGAAAACTGTGTCATAAAAAGAGGGATTGAATCGTAAACGTCGTAAAAATGACGGTTGCATAATAAACTCGAAGGATTTATGTTATATGCGAATGCGACTGAATAAAAACGCAAAATGAAAATACTGTAACAGTTTGTAACGTATCGTCACAGTTATACGCTGCATATTGATATTCAGAATTTAATAAAACACTAAAATATTGTTTTTGCTTTTATCGACGAGAGCTGTGGCCGAGTAGATAGGTGACTAGCAAGTAGAGAGGTTGCGGGTTCGATCCCCGCTTAAAACAACATTTATGTAATGAGAATAATACTCTACACTCTCCCATAATACCATTCATACTTAGTTTGGGGCTAACTTAATCTGTGTATAATATGTCCGTATTTATTTATTTATTATTATTTAAGTGAAATGCTATAAATATTTATTCAAACCACCATTATCTAATTCACCAAAGATTTTCCATTTTTGTAATGGACTGTTTTTGTATTTGTGTTTACGAACGGATCAATAATGTAGAACGCGCAGTAATCGCTTCATCATGAAATCTCGATGTTTACTGAAATGGCTCGAACTGAACAAAGCCATGGTTGTGCTAAGTGAAAAATATGTTTTTATTTATCTTTTACATTTTGACTTTAATGGCTGTGTACACTTAGTAAAATCTTATCACCTACATTGGGTATCACCTCACCTAGTTGTCGAAAGAGATGCCAAGATTAGGCTTTTGGGGCTTATTTAAAAAAATGTGGAGCCATGCGGACTTCTAGATTGCATTTGAAACTATGCTAACAATTTAAACTTTGTATGTAAAACTATGTTGTTATATGACAGTATTACGTTTTTGGACAGTTTCAATCCCTTTTTAAGTAGGTATCATAATTGGTAAGGTATTAATAGGGTTTATTTTTATGGATATATAATAAAGAATAAAATGATTTAGAACTTTTTATTCTCTTATTTTGCCAAACGACTCAGCCCTATTGTAATATCGTGAGCAAAGTAATAAATAAAGCTTATTCGTCAGCCTTCAAACGCGACTCACGATTAAATCGTAAAACGAATGCGTTGTATCGCCGCCGTCGCCGCCCGCCGGTGCTAACTTCAAACGTCGATCGCTCCTAAATTATCCATCGTAAACGACGTATGACACGACAGGTGTGTACCGCACCTTATTTTATATCGTTGCAAATATTTTGGGCATGGGAAATTAACTTCTCGTTCAGAGGACAAAGAGGAAAAACCATAATACGTTTTAAAAAAATCAAGTAATTAGGCAGAGTGAACGAACAACTAGAAAACAAGTATCGGTCTGAAATTATTAAAATGTTTTTCAAATCTTATATGCTATTTTAAAATAGTATATAAATTCCTTACTGGTGTCTTATTGATTAGTAAAATAATGCACACATGAGGTTTCATGTACAACATAGTATCTGAATTGATAAGCATTTGTACCAAGCAGCAATTATGTGTACCTATGTATATAGTTATTATTATTATTAAATATTTTATTAAATAATTGTAGCATATATCTTCAAGAAACAAATTCAAATCAATCAAACATTTGAATAAGTATATGAATACCTTCAGAAAACCGCAAAATATGTATAAAAGAAATCCTCTTCAGAAAGCAACCTTTTTTGCATCTGGCAGGGTTGATTTTACTCCAAAAAGGTTAGTCATGATTTATGCATATGTGGCGCAGTTGATAACAGCTTTTTATGACGTCATCAAAAATGGTTCCGATTTCAAAATACGTTTTGATGTAGTCGGCGGGAAAATAACGATAACGAGTTTTCGCGGCTTTTTCTAAATATGTGATGTGAATTGGATTATTTAAATTTGGAATCCGGCAGATTTCCAAGTTTGTTGCCACTTTTGTGCGTAAATAAGGTTTAAAATAGATCACTTTCTTAGGTTGTAATATAAAACATAACATAACATTTACTCTCGCCATTAGTTCCCATTGGGCTAGGTAGAGATATTCGATTGCAACTTCGTACGATCCTTGCAAACCTCTCTAGCTTCGTTCACATCCATCAATCTTTTCATACATGTTCTTTTATCTTCATACTTCTGACGCGTGCCCTTTTTTATTGTGATATAAAGGAGAAAAATCATAGGGAATTTCACAGTCCAAGTTTGCATATATATTTTGCATACACCGAACGACAAAATATTGGAATCATATAACGTAATATAAATTTAATGTCGATCAGATCGACAAGGGTAAAATATAAAAAGCACATTTCTAATTATTCTTAACCAAAAAAGCCTGATATCATATAACTGACTTTATAAAGATGTCGAAGCCACATTGTAGGCTTCGTGGGAACAATGCCTCCTGAACGCTGAAAGCTTTTGACCCCAATTCTTTGTATTCGCGACTATAAAAGATCTTTCGACCACAATACAAGTCACTTGAAAAGGTCTCCAGATATTTTACCAAAAACAATATTGCTTGTTTTTTTTGTAAATTTATGGTAGTAATTATATTCATGGTAATATATTATTAAATGCATATTTAATTGCAACAAAAATCAAATTACGATCGATTTGATAATTAAAAATGCATTCTTTAAATTCACTTGATAATTTCTGACTACGGACTGTAACATTTTTATAACAGAAAATTAAATCAATTAAATTTATAGGTCGTGGTTATCAAAGATTAAAAGGTCTGAGATGACAACATAAACGTTCGTTCACGCCGTTTATCCCCGAAGGGGTTGGCAGAGGTACCAATACTTCTGAAGTCACATGGCAGCGTCATCTAGTGTCCAGAGAAGGTACCCACGTTTTGCTTAGACAGTGTACTCACGTGATAGGGGGCAGGCCTATCGCCGTTTTGTACGAATACACTGTCACATGACTAAGTACAACTCAGCCATGTGGGTTTCCTCACGATGTTTTCCCTCACCGTTAACAACCATGATAAATTAACCACACATATGACTTTAGAAAAGACAAATTGGTGTAGGCCCGACCCAGGATTGGAACTCACGCCCTTCTGTTTTCGGGCGGGTGTTCTACCCACTGGACTATCATGTCACTAATGAAATGACATGAGATGACAACATATAACAATAATGTTTTGTATACAAAACAAAGACTTCAGGTTTACTTATAAATTATGTTTGCATATCTACGCTACGCGACTTCCCTCATTCCATACTTGTTTTATCCCATACGCACGACTTTAAATCACTTTTAAATCTAACCAAAGCCGGTAATTTATTTCAAGATAACAGATAAGCCACGTTAACAAAATGTATTTCCAATACATTAATGCCAACTTCCGCAAACACGGTAGGCATCATCGTACTCAAGGGGTGATATTACTGATCACTTAGCAAACATTACTCCTGCTTACCCCTCGCATATGTACTCACAATACTCATCAACACTTTTTTGAGTACTCATACATACATATGCTCAGGGCCATAAATCCTAAAAAGGGGTAGCCAGATCTTCGGAGCTAGAAACTCCTCAGCCACATTTGGAAGTTGATAGGGGACAAGATGGTAGAAATTAAGTATCGTATCGTCAATGGGTCTCCAACAGCATCGCCCAAAACCACTTGAAAAGCCCTATACCCTTAGTCACCTCTTACGACACACTTGGATGGATAGGAGTAGTGACATTCTAACCCGGCAATATTAGGTTTGTGTACGCATCATTCTAAAAATGATATTCTCAAGAAAAAAATATGATATTATTGTATCGCGGATGCTCTGAAAGTATCTAATACGGTGCATATAAACGAAAACATAAAGTTAGATTGATGAACAATAGCCAAAAAATTTGGAAAACTTATATTTGCATAATGCATACAAAATGACTAATAAACTTATTCTGAAAACTGCTGTCATAAAAAATAAACTGACAACGGAGACGATATAAGAACCGCATATTGAAAACTAAATGTTTAATTTTGAACTTTTCATCAAGATATTAAAAACTAACGAGTTCAATTTTTTTAATGACAATCTTCTGGAGAAGCTTACTTACGTATTTCAACTCTTAATCAAATAATTCCATGGAATAAATTAAAGTGATTGTATATTTGAAATCACTCTAATTGCACTGAAATAAGTGTGTTTGCTATCGGGAGGCAGATGTTACAGGATATTGATAAATGATGGCAGATGAGATGACAGCACCCAATCTGTCACAGCTTGATTGATGACATGTTTTGTGTTTGGTCTATCACTGATATATTACAGGTGTGATTGATATTTGGGCTAAATTTCATTATTCAAATGGAGCCAAAATTTGTCGTTAATGTTTAGAAAAAGAGATATTTTAATCTTGTCAATTATATATAATTATAGTACCAATATTTTACTAAGCAAAGTTCAGTTGGTGTAAAAAAGAAGATTTAACAGATAGCATAGTATATATGCAAAATAATCAATTGATTTGCTTGGCTTATATCTTTTTGTACCAAAAAGAATTCTTTTGAATTTCGCATTTCAAATGTCGGTTTCGCGCCAATGCCGCCGGAGGCGCTAATCTTCAACAGGCGCCATTCATGTCATGGCGTCACTTCCGGCGACAACAATTACCGCCATCCAAGCCAGCCAGTTCCCTCTACGAACATTTCAATTGCAGAAATACTACCCCTTTTGCTCCTTTTGTCACTTCAATCTAATAACATGAAATTCACCTTTTATGTTTGTAATTTTCTAAATATTCTAACTGAAGCCATCGTCATATCCATTTAGAAAAGCGACGGTATTAATCTTGGTTGAAGTTTCCGCCTTTTAAGATGGCGTCGTTGTTTTAATTCCCGCTAAATAAGTCGGAAATCGTCTACAATAAAACATATTAGGCCCCGGCATGCGTCGTATTCAGCTGGTACGTGTTTCAAAATTTAATAAGAGCTGCGTGGCAGCGATTAATCTCATTACAACAGCCGTTGAAATGCTTAGTTACAAATTAAAAATGCCATCTAAAATTATGATAAGAGAATGTTTAGGAGAGTTTACCGTGAATTTAAGTAATCAAAGAAGCACTCTGAAATTTACCATATATAACCACTATTTGTGTAATTTTCTATGTGAATTGCACACTACACGGTGTTGCTAAATGAAAGTACGAGGAATAGAAATAAAAACTTTTCAGCGCAAAAACCTGTTAAAACACCAGATAGTGTTTGAAATGGCTTTTAGCTTCTCCGTTCGGCGCGTTGTGGAATGAGAGTACAGTTTTATTGGACATAGCTTTTGTGGCCGCTTCTATTATTTTTCCATTTTGTTTTGTTTTTAATTGTGAACGTTTATGTTCTACTTGTTACGTCGTAAAGAAACTTCTTCTGACTTTGGGTGGTGGTTTACACATTAGCAGTATAGCACCTATATTTTCTGAAGAAATAAATCGTTTCTTTAAATTTTATGATATCCAAAATTCAAATAAGTTTTGGATATCGTTAAACTATAGCGTCGTCTTACTAGGTACTAACTACATAACATAACATAAAACATAACATAAACGTTCACGCCGAATATCCCCGAAGGGGTTGGCAGAGGTACTAATACTTCTGAACATCACGTGACTTTGTCACCTGGTGTTCAGAGTACCCACGTTTTGCATGGACAGTGTATTCACGTAGGCGGGGGCAGGCCTATCGCCGTTTTGTACGAATACACTGTCACATGACTAAGTACAACTGAGCCATGTGGGTTTCCTCACGATGTTTTCCCTCACCGTTAACAACCATGATAAATTAATTAACCACACATAATGTCTTTAGAAAAGACAAATTGGTGTAGGCCCGACCCAGGATTTGAACACTAGTCGTTTGCACGATAACCGAGTGTTCTAACCACTGGGCTATCACGGCTGCACGTACTAACTACCTTTGACAATGTTATAATTAATATTCCTTTTTTTTTGTTTATGTTGCATAATTTTGCTTAGTCCACCACTAAACAGAAAAAAACAACTAAGTGATACAAGAATTTCATACCTCTTTTTACGTAAAATATAATATCTAATTCTGAAGCTCTGGCTACTTCTTTTTGGGATTTATTACAGTGAATTTATGTATGTATAATATAGAAGTTAACGTAGGTTGAACGTGTAAGCTACTCTTCACAAAGTGATGTGTCACGCATATGGTAACTGGCAACCTTTGAAATATGTTTTAATACAAAATGGCGTCGACACAGAAAAGAGGTTGGAGTAAATTTTTAATATATCACGAAAATAGGTTGACCACCTGCGCGTTGATAGCGGTTAGGCGTTCGCGCCAAATTTTATTGACTTCTCTATATTTTGATGAAAAGCATATGAAAAGTGAGAATATGAAATTGTAGAATTTTTATCACGGCTTCCATTATTGGTACAATCTATATCTATACTTATAATAAATCTGTAGAGAGGTCAATTCTGTACATGAAATATATTTTCAAAATAACTATCAGGTGGTGATTAGGGATCGATACTGATGCCAAAAATGCAATCAGTAAAATTTTTGTCTGTCTGTCTGTCTGTCTGTCGGTTTGTATGTTCCTTATGGAATCAAAAACTACTCGACGGATTTTAACGAAACTTGGTACAATTATTCTCCATACTCCTGGGCAGGTTTTTGTATACTTTTCAGCAGAGTAGTAAAGGGGAATTTTGGGAAATTTTGGGAAAACGGGAGAAGTTACTACATTTTTTAAGCTTCCGTCGCGTGTGCAGCCTTAATGGTTAAACTTACATAGAAATCATGTATGACGGAAATACTCTTCATAAAAGTATCTAAAAAAAAGACCTCAACAGTTTATGTCTATCTTTTACGGTTGACTCACAATAACACGTGTAATTCCTGATAGCTTAGCAGTTCGGAACATTCTGATTATATTTGTTTACTCTTACGTTTGTAAACCTCTCACTCATCCCTAATTTAAAAAAGGTAACATTATTACCTATTCAATAAAAAAAGAATCATAGAAATCGGTAGAGAAACACCGAAATTATACATAAAATAAGCTATCGCGCCCGTGACCAAAACCGAATCGTTACTAATTTACATATAACATACTAGATGGCGCCAGTAGTTGCATTCTACAACACGTAATGATTTATTTTTTAGATTGTTATAAATACTTCATAGCGTTTTATTCCAAAATTTGCTATTAAACGGAAATACTGAACCGTTCATTAAAGCGCATTAAAAATCACCAAACTACACTGTTTAGGGAGTGCTATAAATTGAATAAATTGAAAACATTGCGCTAAATTTCACAATGCTTGAGCAGTGACTAAAGAAAGAAACCTCAGATATTTAAAAAACAACGCTACCCGTGCGAAGCTGGGACGATCCACTAGTCTGTTAATAAAATTTCATCGCCAAGTTGTGACTTTAATTTTAGATTGATTGAAACACATGGCTTAGAGTGTAACTACCAAAATGAGTTTTAGTATATTAGATTATTTGAAAAGAAATATAATTTCTTACGGTTTTAAATGAAATACTAATACATAAATATTTACTTATTAAGCCATTACCTTCAAAATAGTTTATACTTATAGGTTTTTTTTATAAATTTTGCTTATATAAACAAAGTTGGGGTAAATATTGGTATAATTTATAATCTACTAATCTTATAAAAAAACACTCACATATACAACACATTGATAATTAAATAATAAGTAAAATATTGCTATAGCTGTGTAGTGTCGGCTTAGAATAGCACTACCCCATTTCTTCCGGTGGGTGTACGTAAGAGGCGACTAACGGTATTGGGGCTTTTAAGGGATTTTTAGGCGATGCGGTTGGACACCCATCACTAACAACCTTTATTTCACCATCTTTTCCCCACGCAACTTCCAAAAGTGGCTGAGGAATTTCTAATTTCTAGCTCTGGCTACCCCTTTAAGGGATTTATAGCCGTGAGTATATATGTATGTATGTATGTAAGTAAAATATGAATTATTATTTCACAAAATACAATATAATACCACACAGAAAAACTTTTTGTTGCATATCAAAAACAAATTATATACAAAAAAATATAAATATGTTTTACAAATAACCAACTTGCTACTTCCTCTGCGATAGTGACTTGCACTTAAATATTCGCAATTCGGTCCACTGGCAAAACATAATGCAAAAACCTTATAAAGCAAAGTAGGGATGTCTATTTCCCTCACAATGGAGTAGACCCTTTCTCCTGACTCCAGGTGGTTATAGTCCGGTCCAGTTCGGCACCCAATTACGTATCCGCGCCCCAAACACCTGTCAATAACAGGGTAAACTCACCTACTTATTTTTATAATACAAAATATTAGTTTTCCTTCCTTACTATATGGAAAATTTTAATAAGGTCCTGGTATTAGAAACCCGTCGTGTTATCTTAGTTAAGAATTGCTCTTTGTATCTTATTCTTGCGAATGAAGAAAAAAAGCTTCTTAAGGTGATTTGTGTTGAGGTTAGTAACTCATCGCCTAACCACCTTCATTTAAATTAATCGTATATTTATATCTCCTCAAATAAGTTTTATTTGAACAAATCATAGTCTGTAGTAAACTAACTTTTACCTTATAATTTCAAAAACGAAAAAATTTAAATAAATAAAAAGATAACTTAGGTTACGTTCTCAATTACTTTTAGGTTAGAACTGGCGGTTAAGTTAGAATTGGCCAATTGTCCGGTCATCTAAAGGCCAATATAACTTGGCAGCTCAGGTGGTCTCCTCTCGCCACTAATCGTCCACAACTAGCGATCGTTCTCATCCGAGCACCCTAAACGGTAACAGGTGCATATTATAGCTTGACAACTGCGCAATTTGTTATATTAGATGACCAGTTCAACGTATTGCTGGGATTTGATTAACTGCTGCGACGAGATTATGAATTGAAGGGATAATTATAGTCTCATATTTACAAAAGTTGGTATTAAATTTAAGTTACGTAAGAAAGAGCGAATACTTATATTTATTCTGTTGAATGCTTATTTCTTATTGCGATAGTTTTGATTTCATACCGATTTTGCTTTTTTTTATAGTTTCATCTTTTAGCATAACAGGTAGTTATTTTTTTCCAATAAATTACTTTTAATGCATTGTGCCAAAATATCTTTTATGACCAAACGATAGATTTCTATTATATCAGAAACCACCTTATGATTCCACCAATCCCTTTCGAGTCTACACTAACTGATTACAACGTGAAAAATTAAACAATACGAAACCAAGTTTGATCCTTTGTATAGTATTTGCATAGTAACAGGGTACAAACTTTGTAAATTACTCTCAATCAATTAGCTGCTACAGTGTAATCAGCTTGGCATCAGACAGAGGCATATCCGAGGTATAAGCGTGTTAGGCCAATCATCCCAAATGAAGCGGTCGGTACAATAAAACAGGCCAACGCAGGTGCAGTTAGCCAAACACGAGAACGACATATACTAGGGATTACGAATTGATGTAGGATTGGTCGGTATTGGTCCAAATTATTATCTGAAGCGTATCTTATTATATGTGCAATTTTATTGGGCAAGAGTTTTTTATTTCTATTTCAATTTAAGTAAATATAATAAATAAAAAACCTGATAAGATATTAATTCTACAAAATTAAAGAAATGCACTAACACTCAACAAAAAATATTTAAAAATCAATTGTTTAATTTTGCTGCAACTAAATTACAAATATTGAGCGATTGATTAAACAACAAACATACAACTTAAAATAACACACACATATATAAATTTGAATCGCAATGTATTATGGCCAGAAAACTACAATTTCATCCTATTTATTCTTATAAATAAAGATTATTACAAAAACAATCCTTGCAAATAAAACAGTGACCCTGTATTAATAAACCACAATTCCAAAATCAAACTAAGTGTAAGCCAGTTTACTCCCAACTCTTGATTTCACTTCAAAATATGACAGTTTAAATGATATAATATGTAGGAAATCTTGTGTCCTGACACAAACAAGAACGCATGGCGGATTTAATAGATAAGATTTACGACACCACTCATCTGGTCAAGGGTTAGGGGCGCCATAATGCGTCGTAGCTATAGAGCCAGGTATTTTCACATTGTCACAGTATAGAACGAAATTGGGGGCGGAATAAGAGATATTATATTGTAGAAAATACACGCTTATAGGACTTTATTGCCACAAGAGGTTATATTAGACTTAGCTTCTGAGAATCTCTCTTATTGAGTCATCCGCCATTTAAAAACCGCAATGGCATCATCAAACTAAACTTATGACTTATATACTTTGTTTGTTTTTTTTTTTATTTTGGACCAACTTTGATAGAGTTATAGCAAAGTCTACAATGTTTAGTGTATATTTTCATTATGTTAGTAATATACTTTATTAGAGTCCTTTTAATGAACCACCTAAAACTAAGTGTTGTTAAAATTCAATTGTATATTTTTGCTGTATAGTGTCGGCTTAGAATAGCACTACCCCATTTCTTCCGGTGGGTGTACGTAAGAGGCGACTAACGGTATTAAGGGATTTTTGGGCGATGCAGTTGGAGACCCATCACCAACAACCTTTATTTTTACCATCTTTTCCCCAATCTACTTTCCAAAAGTGGCCGAGGAACTTCTAGTTCCTCAGCTCTGGCTACCCCTTGTAGGGATTTACAGCCGTGAGTATATGTATGAATGTATGTATATTTTAAAGAGGATCGATGGTGTCTTCGGACTATTATGGGAACAAACATATACATAGGAACAAAAATATAGGTATATGTAATGTATGTAATTCTTACCCATTAAGATTTCTTCAGCATTTGAATTTTAACACATAGTAATGAAAGGGTAGGTTAAAGTTATGTTACCCTTCCAATTTACCAGCAGGCCTAGCTCCATTAACAAGAAGAAATTCTGCTGTAGCAGTTTATAATGACTGACAGAAAAACGTTAGCCTGTTAATTGGTTGTATAATTAGCAGTCAAATAAAAATGCAATAATTTAAATGAACTTTTACTTCGTTAATACATTTTCTTACACACAGGACTTGGTCGATATACTATCGTGACTTTCGGCTATAAAACCGCAGAGTAAGGGTGGCCTGTAAAAAAAAAGAAAAACACGTTTTCGTTGGTAAAAAACAAAGCATTAAATTATACTGTAATAAGAACGTTACCAAACTTTGGGTAATCGATCGGCCTATGAATTATGGCTAGATATATTAATAACTGAACATAAAGGATACTATTCTTTTCCCGCTCTGTTTTGCATTGCTTTTGCATGAGAGTGAGGGAGAAAAGCACAAAAAGTGATTTAGATTGAGCCTATATTACGGTATTTTCGGTTTATTGGTAACCATTTCCTCACGTGGGAAATCAGATCATGGACTGTTTATGATTACGCCAAAATTCTGTAAGTGCATTAAGAGTTTTGAATTGATACCGTTACTGGATTCAATATGTGTTTTATTATGAAATATCTAGTATATATTTGTAAATAAAAAATGGCCTACACAACAATATTACCAAATGTGTTCATATATTTAATCTTTGTGTTTTGAATTTGATTTTAGAGTCGTTCTGTTTTGTTACGTTAATTTTTCCAATAAATGTCTTTCACTATGTTTCGAAGCTAGTTAATCAAATAAATTTTATTTGCAAAACAAGTTACTATAATGGTAACATTGTTTTATGTAATATAAATAAGCGCACAAGTAAAAATAAATGCATTGGCTTTATAATGAAAACACTGTGCCATGACTGAACATAATCAATTACAGTAAAAATCAATCATTAAATAATCAGTTAATGGGCAAGATATTATTAATTTAGATATCATAAATCTAAGTATTTTTATGGTTATTAACGTGGTTGGATTGTAAAGCTTGGATGCCTCTGGATAGAACCATCTATATAAAAAAGAAATCTTTCTATTTTCTTTTAAACCATATACCATATCATCCAACTAATATTTTATTCAATATGTAAAGTTTGTAACTTTGATTGTTTGTTTGTAAGGGATTATCTTCGGAAATATTGAAACGTACATGAAAAATCATTTACAATCAACATCTACACCATTGATATTGTAAGAGAAAAAGGAATGTTGAGATGGTTTGGGCACATAGAGAGGATGGATGATAGAAAATTGGTAAAAGGGATCTATAGAGCTAGTGTGGATGGTAATGTTAGTAGAGGACGACCACGGAGAACACACTTGGACCAAATTGAGAGTGTGCTCAAAAAGGCTGGCGTCCGAAGTATGAAGAATAAAAGAGCATGTATGAAAAGATTGATGGATGTAAACGAAGCTAGAGAGGTTTGTCAGGATCGTGCGAAGTGGCGATCAATAGTTCTTTGCCTACCCCAATGGGAACTAATGGCGTGAGTATATACGTATGTATCTACACCATTAAGGCGTGATATAGGATATAATCTCATCGTGCTAAATTACATAAAGGGTGAGCATTGATTTTAAAAAAACATACATATTTAAAAAATAACGCTACTCATGCAAAGCTTGGGCGATACAGTTAATACAATAAATTAGATGAGTGTTATTGCTTAACGTTTAAACATAATCCTAGGTAAATTCAATTCCAAGTTACCAAAATGACAAAGCACTCTTACGCCGTACACTTTGACAAAATAAATCATTTCGCATTATTCAGTTTAGACTTGAAATGCCTTAGTTAAATCAACCTTTTGTTGCTCTTAGTCTTATGCCTTAATCTCGACTGTCTTAATTACATTTATAATTAAAACGGGCAAAGTATACATTCGAAATAAGGATTGTCTTTTGAGCCATTACTTCATAAGCTTCACCTAAAGATTTGAGATAAATTAATTCAAAAGTAACTCGAGACGAAGGCCTCTTTCTTGCAGGTTTCTTCACATAATGAGAAATTTATAAATGTAGAGACCAAATATATTAAACTGTGTAGTGTGTTATACCTGTGGTCGTCCTAAGAGGCGTTTTAGTTACGGGAGCTATTAAGTGATTTTGGGATCCCAAGGCAACCACCATTCATACTACCAACCTTCCTCGAAGGAGTTTCTAGTTCTAAGGCTCTGACTACCCTTTCTTCGGATTTATAACCATGATTGTATACATACATTCATATACTCACGGCTATAAATCCCTAGAATGGGGTAACGCTATTTTAAGCCGACACTACACAGCAAGTAATGATTTTAAATATAGACATAATGAAAATTAAGAGAATGAATAATACATATGAGAATACAATACAATAAAAAATATAATTTTACTGGTGATTGGGTTTTAGTTTTAAAATACGCTATCTAAAAGTCTAGAGAAACAAGTAAATGAAAAAAAAAACTATTTTGTTTATTAACGGTAGGCTCACCGGGCATATATATCATTATTGATCAACATAATATTAGAACCATGTTATAGAAATTAAAGATATACTTAAAGAGTCTACTTATTCATGTATAAATGCGACACTGAGTGTGATCAATTACTAAAAACTCTACCCTATACACGTGCACTATATTTAAAATAGAAAAACTTCCTTATTTATTAATGTATAATTATTCTACCTCATGATAAATGCTTCTCTCGCGACATATACCTAAAATACAATTCTTAAAGCTTTACAAAACGTTTTACCAAAACTCATCGTCGCTTTTGACAGTCTCCCGTCAAAGCCGGAAGTGATCTGACGAATGAAGAGGCCGCGATAAGTGCACTACCGCATGCTGTCTCGCTCGCACTCGCGCTGATGGATAGGTTAAGCTGAAAATTACACTCGGTCCTAAATTATGACATTAAGAGAGAGCGTTTGTGTGTTATTTGTCATCACAAGAGACATAATGTTCGTTTAGTAGTAGAATTGTTGACGTGATGAGGGAAAACGTCTTGAGGAAAATATGGTCGAAAATGTACTTAGTCATTTGATAATGTGTTTGTTAAAATTAAAGTCTTGTCTTTGATAAATTTATGTACCTATATGAACTCGGAGTACTTTAATTTTTAAACCTTAGATTTATACAAGTGAAGGTTGCACTTCTGGGGTTTTTTTAGGATGTCAACAAATTTATTTAAAATCTAAATAAACCTCCAATTAATCATTGAATAAACGTGTTTTCTATACATTCTTGTATTTATCATTCTAAAGCGTATCCAAGCTAATTTTAATTATCCCACAAATTAGGCAATTTAAGCATCTCTTGAACCAATATTAATGATTTACAACACCATAATGGCCTCTCAAAATGCAGACACCGTTGAGTAACTTATCAGACGTGCAACTATCGATTAGTCTCAACAAACTTGTCTTGGCTTTACACTCGCGCCGTGACCAAACTATATATGAATTTTAATATTTGTGGAACATATGCTTTAAGAACCGTTTTACACGGCGAAAACAGAAATTGAATACTTAGATAAGGTTGGTAAATTACAAAACCGGTGTCCGAAAAGAGTTTCAATTATGAATGCTTTGATAAATGTAACAAGAGCATTAGTAGTCGAAAAACAGTTTTAATACCAATATTAAGGTGTTAGTAGTGTAAGAAAAGCTTTTGTTTTACAAATTATTTATTGACTCAACTTCCACAAGTGGCTGAGGATTTATAGTGTGAATAAGTATGTATGTATATAAGCTTGGTATAGAGCGCAAGAGCATAATTAGTCAATGATATGTATCAATACTTTTTATTATTTTTACGTTTATTTAAATATTACCGTAGTTTTCCCCGTTAAATTATTTCTATATGAGTGACTACCAAAATGACAAATAAAATATCTTATTTCTCCTACATGTACTTAAGTGTGACTTTAACATGTAACCGGTGAATTAAACCAAAGTTAGCTCTTTAGTTATAAAACTAACATGGAACAATGACACGGTTTGTGACACGGATGAAACTCTCCCGTGCTCCTAAAGTGTAGTAAAACTAAAGACTTTATAATGCAAAACTGGCTAAAATGAACAAAACTCATTCAGAATTAAGCGTTTCAGTATTAAGTACTAATTTTCATCTCTTTGTTTCAGAATGGAAGAGACAGTGCGATCGTTACTGCAATACAAAAGCTGCGTAGAAACTTTGAAACAAGAAAAGGCATCCCTCTCTTCTGCTTTGGAGGTAACTAATTAAACTACTATACTTACGTTTAATGAGAAAAACTTTGTTGTTGAGTTTTAACTATCCATTTTATTAGAAACCTCATAAGGAAGAGTCTTAAATTCGCAGTAAAACTTATAGTTTTATGCGAGTTTTTGCTGTTCATCAAAAGTTTCTACAATGCGTACTAAACGCACATTGAATAATGTTTGTTGCGTAGATCAGCTTACTAGACGCTTACTACGTAGATCACTACAGGATTATTTCTTCCTTATTTTGCTATCTTTTCTCCACTCAGCTTCTAAAAGTGAGTAGCTCTAGCTACCCCTTTATAGAATTTATAGCCATGAGTATAGTTAACCTTACTAAGAAAGCAAAATTGAGCGAGGCAAGCTTTTAATATTAATAGGTACCCACCACCAACTATTTTATAATCACTTACTAAAAATTTCAGACAGGCTCTATGATTTTAGTGATAATAAACTTAAGGTGTTTTCATAGAGTTGTCACATCCGATTTTATCTCCTGCTGTTAGCCATGTGAAAAGGCCAAAACAATTGAAACGTTTTGCAGAGATAAGATTTGTTTCCTTATTGTATCTTTGAGCAATTACCAACCACCATCAAGCGAAGCCAAATAATATTTAGGAAATATTCAAAACACATCACCCAAAAAACAAGTTACGGTTATATATTGCTACGGCTAACAAGCACGACTTAATAATCTTCGTCTCGGAATTCTGGTTCAGATTACTCCGCTTTGTGCCCAAAATAAACAGATCTCCGAATCACGCCTAATTTTGTTGATTTTTAAGATCAATGTTCAGTGGTTTCGAATATAAGGGCGAAATCAAATACAAATATTCAAAATATTTCATTAACCGGTCGCTATTGTCCGGGCCCTCCTCCGGTTTCAATATAAAAGTTATGAATGACTTTTCGACGAGCGAGACTCGCATTTTGCAATTTTTTTGTATAAAAGTATGTTTTAAAAGAGCAGTTTCGCTTCAATAAAAGTGTAGTTATTTATCTTAGTATTAAAATATAATGGGAAAATTTTCGCATTTCTTCAAGCTTACAAGAAGCATAAATGTCCCAATCAACTAATAAACAGGTATACAATTCATTTAATTTAAATAAAAAATAAGTACAATAATTCAGCAACTAACGAACCATAGACAAATAGATTCGATGTATAAAAAGATTTCTTTTTGCTTTGATAACGAGACTGCACCTCTTTTGTAAACATTAGCAGAACCCCTCCGCTCCATAGATATGAAGTCAGCCAGCTTTTTGCCAGCCAGTACACGACAAACAAAACGGTTGTATATTTTTCATTCGTCTGCCTTATCTGAATGTTTTTTCTTTTCAGTTTAGTGAGCCCAGAGATGTATGCCCGCATTCAAAATCATCATGTTTTCGTAGAGTTTTTTTTGCCGTTGCCTTTTTTTATGATTACGTAAGCTAGATAATCAGGTAAATTAAAAATTTATGTATGTAAATAGATTACGTTTGATTAAATATTTTTTAGACTCACATCAAAAGAAAGCATTTTGTTTGGGTTATAAACACCAAATAAAAATAGGGGTTACTTTCATTCGCGCATATTCTTGCTTTATCAATATTTTCTTGTTTGCATCTCAATTAGATATAAAATAAAAAACATTAAAATAAAATAATAATGACCTAAACCTAGGAAAGTAGAAAAGTACAGTATAATTACGACATACAAAAAAAACTATGAATACATAGAATAAATTACCTAATGACGAAAACCATTATCGCATCAACTTAGCTATTACCGAAACGATAAGCTTAAAAACTGCTTGCAGGCAACGTGCCTGTGGTCCCCATTACCGCCAAAAATACGATGACAACCGACCTCTATGCTCCGTTTATGATATAAGGGGCCTTAATAAATCGGGCCAAAGAGGCGCTCTGGCAAATTAATTCCTCTTTGGCGCAGGGACAGTATAATCCAAAAATGATCGCCCGCCCCTCACCCCTTATGAGGACCCGTCATGTCGTGTCCAGATAAATGGTATTTAATGACGCTAAATGCGGCCAAGCCTTTAACGAGAAGGGATTTAGAATTATAGGGAAAGTTACCGCCGAAATTCATTAAAGCTGTAGTCATAGTAATTGAACTATGAGAGACTGTGAATCCCCTACTATTATGAACCTCCAAATAATAGGAAAGTAACTGGCTTCATTTTTACTATTTCATTACACACAAAAAAACACACTTTAGCTTACTAAGTTGAAAGACAAAATAGTTTCAACTCCTTTGGGATAGGTTAGCGTAATGTACAAACACCGTATATCACAGAACAACTCATTGTATAAATAAAACATCATCTTTGTACGAATGAAAAACTATGCATGAAGTTTAAATGTGTAGTCAGTGACACATACATATAAAATTGGTATACATATATTATGTTTACTCGTAGCAATAAGCTAAAAGATCAACGAATCCCCAGACACCTATAAGAAATAGTAAAAGATACAGAGGAATGTTAAAAATATTGTTTTGAATGGTAATACAATACCGCCATTATACATCCACTTAGTCTAATAGAGAACCTTACAAGTCCTTGAAATAATATGGTTTGTACTAGATTCTGGTAAAATCCTTGTTATTGATTAAAACTGTTGCTAATTCCCCTTAAAATCTTTAGCCCAACATATTTTAACACATGTTCAAGTGTGCAATGTAAAATGACATCGTTAAAAGACACAATAAAAGCTTAGCGACAGTAAAAGGTTTGGGAAACGATGTCGCCAAACAATACCACTTGAAGTTTTCACGGGTTTGGAGCCATCTATAGGCGTATGAGAATATCTACATACATAAATGAAATTGGCGTGTCTGTTTGTGATATTAAAGTATCAATAATTGCCCCTGTTCATAAACAAAAACAAAATTTATTTAATAAAATAATATTAGTCTCTGTTTGTTTTTTTGTCTCGGCTAATCTGATGACGATTATGGTGTTTTTGCTTAAGAAGATGTGGTTATCTTCTCGTGTTGCCCGAGAGAGAAAATATATTCAAATTCTCGAAAAATCAATAGTTTGTAACTTTGCTGTATATTATTGATTACGATGGGCGAACCACAGAACAAATAAACCACAAGTGGACTATATTACCACTTACAACTACATACATTCATACATATACTCACGGCTATAAATCCCTAGAAGGGTAGCCAGAGCTAAGGAATTAGACATTCATCAGCCACTTCCGGAAAGTTGAGTGAGGGAAACATGGTAAAATAAAGGCTGTTAGTGATGGGTCTCCAACCGCATCACCTAAAAAACCCTTAAAAGCGCAAATACCTTTAGTCGCCTCTTACGTACGCCCACCGGAAGAAATGGGGTAGTGCTATTTTAAACCGACACAACACAGCAAACTACTTTACCAACCATTATAGTCTGGACTTTCTTCCTGACTTTATCAATGAAATTATACGACCAATCTTATTAGATAGGTATCTCAAAAACAGGGATGAATTCCGCGATAAGTCAGTTTATCAGACTAAATAATACGCTGTTACCCAGTACATTAAAAAAAGTGTGAGTTATGTATGCAGAACAAAAGCACAAAATATGAACATCTCTGCCATTAGTTCGCGACATACACATTGACAGCACAGTGGATGTAAGGACATTGAAATGACGGTAGCCAGGAAATCGGCTATGCACAATGGCTGGGGTTTCCCGGTTTAAAAGCCGCACCCGCTTTCACCCCCGCGAGCCCCTCTAAACAATAATTCAGCTTCACCCTTCCGAAGTGCAAGGGCGCAGTTACTAGGGGCAAAATCGTAGAGAAGGCAGGTTGAAAGGCTTTTAAACATCGATAGTTTGAGTGATGCTTGAAACCAGCTGAATCGATTATGGTCTGGTTTTTAAAGATGGACGATGACTGAAAGAAGGATTCAAAATAAATGTTGTTAATGATGGGTCTCCGACCGCATCGCCCGACAGTTACTTAAAATGTCCAAATATCGTAGGTCGCCTCTTAAGACACTCTCAGAAAGAAAAGGTTAGTGTTATTCGAAGTCGACACTAAACAGCTCTGTAACTCTACTTAAATTATTAATATATTCTTTTCTTGAGTCATTATGATTGAATTATCTTATTCCTAAAAATTTTGTGTGAAACTTACGACCGATTTCTGAATTGAGCATTCCAGCTGAGAACAACTTAAGTATCGTTCTGTCGCATTGAAATCTTGACAACTGAATGAGACAAAACGATACTTAAGTCGTTCTCAGCTTGAATACTCAATTCAGAAATCGGGCGTTTATGCTCGTTAGTTTTAATTAGCCTTGCATTTTAAACTTTTAGTACGGGTCACGTGCTGGATAGAATATTATATGTGTAGCTTAAAGTCATTACGAGCTTATATTGAGTTTTGGTAAGAAATGAGTTTGGTTTTATATAGTTTCAACACTCTAACCTACATTCACGGTTTAAATCCCGAAAAGAGTAGCAGTAAAAGAAATCGTATGTTAGTAGGAGTATAAAATGTATTTTACCACTTCCTTGGCTATAAACTTTTTTATATTTACACCAAAGGACAGCTTGGAAGACCCAAGCGTCTACGGACTAAGCCGCAGACAGACAAACAAACAGACGAACATAGTGAAACTTTAAAGTTTACTACAAAACCTTAAAATTCCCTGTTCTCATGAGCCTTGCAAATTTGCAATTCGATAACAAGTTGCCCCCATCTCTAAGTGGATAGCCCATAGGGTGCATCGGCCGTTTATCTGTACCTCAGTCATATCCCTCGCAACAGACACGCCTCTCTCACCGAATCCACATTCAGCTAATTTTCTAAAGCCTTTAGCTGAATGTGAAAATTGTGTTTCGTGCTCGATACATATGCTTCTAACTTTCTAGCATACGCGTAGCAACAAAGATGTAGCGTTTGAGAGAAAGAAGAACTATAACTTTCTGAACAGGGTGTTATGGTGTTACCTAGTGTCCAGATACTTACTGTGTGCCTATACAATTGTTAGTATATAAAAAAGTTTTCACTAGCTGACCCGACAGACTTCCTACTGTCAAATTTGCTTATGACAAAACTTTAGGCGTTTTTACTTAAATGTATATTTTTCTATCTTTCTGAGAGATTTGCTTAATATTTATGCCATAAGAACCTTGTACAGTTAAGTGAATGTAAGTTACGGACTTACATTCACATTATAGTTTCAAATGGGGTTATGGAATGGGAACCTCGAAATCTCCTCTTACGGTTTTAAAGTATCCTCAATGCATTAAACGTTATAATGACCAAATAAGCGAATAATTCGATAAACTCGCCACCAAAATAACGAAACAACACAATACATTTCGCCAAAATCATTAGTTGATGTTCGAGCCAAACCGAACATAGCTAATGATGTCTACACTGCAGGTCATGATTAATGAACCTGCCCACCCTTCGCAGTTTTAATTCAAGTTATTGCCGTAAATGTAATCACTCCTTCGTGCTGAAAGGTGCCCTTGTCGAAACTACGGGACGCAAGGGCCTAATGTATTTTTTATGGGCTCTGTTTTGGATAGCCTTTTAAACTTTAATAGAGGTTGGTTACAAAAGAATTCTGAAGAAATAAACCCGGTTTTTTACTGTTAATTACCGGTTAATAAAGTTTTGATTGCGTTGCATATAACTGAAATTTATTATATAAGCGTTGAAAAATTTTACGTTTGTATTAAAGCTGAGCCAAAACATAAGCAACTATAGCTCATGTAGAGCTTAATACTTAAACCCAGTTTTGTTTAAATCTGAAATATATTAAATTCATTACTTTTGTCTATTTCATTTAATACGTTGTCAACCTAGTCACATACAATACTGGCGCGATACCAAGTGAGACAACGAAAAAACCTACCTTAAAAATAGGTTATGATAAATTATCGTCACCCTCAAACGTGAAACTGGCTGATTTATTTTATTTCCAGACCTATTTCCTCACAGCTGGAATTACGTTGAAATTAATGCATACGACATCAATCATTTCGTTGGTTTTGTCAGAATATTTTTATGTAGCATGACGCCCTTAAAACAACTTATGACCCTAAAATGAAGCAAGTCACAAAAGATAGAGCAAGTTAAGTGTTCAATATTATTTATACACTTTGTTCTTCGGAAAGCAAGTTAAGCCGTCAGTCCCGGCTACTATAATGGTAATAGTCGTTGGTCTGCTAACCAAGCACTGCGTGGTGGACTGTGGTCCTTCTATGGTCCTATGCTCATCACCTTGCATTTACAGGTTACCCTGGGTCGATCCCTTCTATTTTCGTGAAGTATGTTAGTTTAATTTTGTATACTAGGATTACATAATAAAACGTGAATAATAATATTTTTTATATTACTTATAAATATACTTATATATTGTGGGGCTCTACAAATTTTGTACTCCCAAAGACAAACGTGGAAAGATAATAATAACAACGAGTAAACAAAAAGCAAACATTTATATAAAATTTGGTAAATGATACTGAAGCCAACTTCGCCAATACTAAACTGAACTGCTTTTGCCAAAAGGTTTTCAATCAGCCGTAAAGTAATTAATTAACATTAATAAATGTTTCGCAACAATAAATATCTGTCAATCACGATTCTGAATTCGAAACAAATTTTCATCAATAGCTCTTTCAACCGGCAGCCAATTTTCAATTTGCTTTCGCTATAATTACCACAACTGAAGCCTGCAAATATATGCGAGTTTCCTTTAAAGTTCGTTCGACAACGTAACTCGACTGAATGGCTATATTTTGTATGTAAATCTTTGAACTATTTCGTGGAGTTTGTTATTGTTGGAATTTTGATTAATTTCAGTTTTCATCTGTATTGCCATAGTTGTTATCGTTTAATTAAGCGGAATAGTTTTGAACAGCCCTAGTCGTTGGGACAATCATACAAACTGAATTCTCATTTAAAATATTGTTTAAGTGTTTGTCTGATACTTCTGTGACTAGTTATCAAACTTGTTGTCAATTTCACAAGTTTCAGTCGGGAAATTTGGGAATCTCAAATACCATATTATATCAGCTTTGAATAACAGTAGTTCGTATTTTTCTTGCGAGAGTTGTAAGAGATGCAAATCTAACATGGGCATTCTAAAGTAACAGATGGTAGACAAAAATCAATGGTAGCTAGTCTATACTTGAAGATAGCATCTTTTCCAAAACTCTGGTTACCAATTTTAAAGGTAATATGCATAACTGTAGGTTATACATGAATATGGAAAAAAGGGCCAAGTTGGCAACCTTGACAGGTTTAAATCACCTCAACAAATAATGGATTTGTCAGTATGAAAAATTTTGTTCATTGTCTTCTCGTGTAAACATAAAAAGCCCTGTTACGTTTCCCTCTTAATCCCCCAGCACACTCGTTCAAAAAATCCCTTCTTGAACGTTCCCCCTTTCTTTGATTAGCAGCGCGGCGTGTGACGACCCATGACACTGGCTGTTTTGTTGCTTTTCTCTTTGTGAAGGCTTCAAAATCAAACAAAGTGTAACTCTGGCGAGCTTTTGAAATGACACGCTGTCGGCTGGCAACACAACTTGATTCTCCAGTGAATATCAAACTCGACTCACTGGCTTCCTGTTTTTGAATGCTGCGCTCCATGTCGGTTCTTGTGTGGAAATGGTTCTGTAAATTGGCAATGCTTTATTTTGTTACAATTTTGACATGTATAAAGTCACGGTTGTAGATGTCGAAAAGATTTCAGAATTTGAAATCATTCAGACACTTTCGGAAGTTGAGTGGGGAAGAGATTTTTAAATAAAGGTGGTTGGTAAAGGGTCTCTTGGTTGATATGGGACCCGTATCGTTCACCGATAACCTAACTTTGTCCATTAGCTTCTACTTCGTCTTTTACGACTTAATATAATTATATTCTAATCATAATAAACTAGTACTAGTATAAACTCAACCCTGGATCATTATTTAAGTTTTTCATTTTGTCTGTCGCAGCTCATTCATGTAACAAGCATCTTATTGCATGAGGATGTTATATTATATACTTTATAAAGTCAGAAAATAACAAACTTTGAGAACCTCAGTACGTACACACAAACTGTTGGCTTTTAATTCAAAAGTAGCTGCAACGTAATGAATGTTACTAGCAAATGCAAAAATAAGCATTAAGCTATGAAAATAAAGTTTGAAATAGCTGCAACATGTGATTTCAATTCACGTGCTTACTTTAGTGTTAATTTCCTATTTCTACCAGTCGTTCTCATTTCCAGTTTTTAGTTTAATCTAGCAGCTAATTTACATTTTCTCATGACAGATTGTTTATAGTAATATTTTGCAGTATGTAAAATGTGGCAATTGAAATAATACAGTGTTATGAAAATAAAAGGCAAGTTAAGTAAGTTATTCACGTATTTATGATAAGTTAAAGGCAGTAAGGCACTATCCCGTTTTTTCTGTGGTTTTTGTGTGTGTAGTTTTGAAAAGCACCTGACTGATTTGGGAATTCCTACATGATTGGCACGCGATGTCGTTTGGATGCCATCATCAACCTCTAATTCTGAAATGTGCTAAATCTTTTTGGGATCACTGCCGTAAGGCAATAGGTTAAAGATACTCGTTGTCACATAATTCTGGAACCAACCTTTGGTCTATACGTTAATAGTAATAAGTTTCTATTATTGTTCCAGGCGTCTGCAGTGCACTACCACGGGCAGGTGGCAGCACTGTCGGAGGAGAACGAGCGCCTGCAGAGCCAGCTGGCTGCGTTGTCGGTGGGCCTGGGAGGAGAACACGAGAAGAAGATTGATGATGTCGCGCAGCAGGTCGTCAGGGCTTTGCTGTCACAGAAGGTAGCGTATTTTTTATTGTTGTAAAGGAGTTGTCTTGTTTCTGTGGGTTTAAATGAGTTGTTTCTGCGGATTTTCGACTGTAGTTTGGATTAGGATTATAGTATCTTTTGTTGCTCTAAAATGAGAGGTGATGAAAATAATTTTGAAGAAACTCATAGGTCTGTGTTCCTATTTCACCATGTAGGTACCCACTATGTCATGGCTACACAAAATACAGCATAAGACTAAAACTAGTACTCTCAACACCACCAAAGTGATTTTTTTAAGATATATCAGATATAAGCCAGTGATGAGCAGCTATTACATACTAGTCTGAGTCACCATTTTCACCATCTTTATTTATTACTTCCTTTTGCTTTACTTCTACTACAAACTCTAAAACTAGATACAAAACATACATACATATATATACTCACGGCTGTAAATCCCTAAAAGAAAGGAAGGAAAGGAAGGCCAGAGCTAAGGAATTAGAAATTCTTCAGCCACTTTTGAAAAGTTGCCTGGGGAAAAGATGGTAAGATAAAGGTTGTTGGTGATGGGTCTCCAACCACATCGCCCAAAAATCCCTTTAAAGCCCCAATACCGTTAGTCGCCTCTTACGTACACCCACCGGAAGAAATAGGGTAGTGCTATTCTAAGCCGACACTACACAGCAAACATAACTTTTTTGTTATTAAGAACTTGGAATATATATTCAATAATAAGCAACCATTACCAGTTATGCTACTTCTACAGATTAAATTAATTAATATCAATAGCCATCTCTAAATTCTCGGGTAATCCGCGCTGGCAACATTAAGATGGCGACCACAGGAATTGTTTTCTCATAATCGTACCGGATTCCGTATTCCCGGCTTAGTGGGCGCAACATTTGGGCATAAATCGCGGAAAATGGGACAATGGGACTAGCACGGGAACCGTAATAACTCGAATGCTCTGTCCGGGTATAATCCGAGCAGTAATCTGGCCGATAATGCGGGATATTTAAACACAGTTTGGGAAACGCTGGCGCACTGTATTTGGGATACACTTTATATCACTGCCGTGTCTTCAACTATAACAATTACACATAACAGTATTATTTTATGATAATTTCATTAGTGTAATTTTGTTTGGCTCATGGTTTTCGGTGATCCAATTTGTAGAGCTATCCAATCAGAGCTGGTTTTAGTATTAATATGTATTAAAAAAAACAATCCTTACAAAAGGTTTTGGAAAAAAAGTAAAACAAATTTCGATACATATTTATTCAATTACTTCATATAGTAATTTAATTACATACATACATACATATTCTCACGCCGTTAGTTCCCATTGGGGTAGGCAGAGACTATCGATCGCCACTTTGTACGATCCTGGCAAACCTCTCTGGCTTCGTTTACAACCATCAATCTTTTCATACATGCTCTTTTATTCTTCATACTGCGGACACCTGCCTTTTTGAGCACATTTTCTATTTGATCCAAATGTGTCCTCCGAGGTCGTCCTCTGCTAACATTACCTTCCACATTGGCTCTATATATCTCTTTCACCAATTTACTGTCATCCATCCTCTCTAGGTGCCCAAACCATCTCAACATTCCTTTTTCTATCTTTCTTACAATATCATCTTTTACACCACACCATATAGTAATTAGCAGAAAAAAATATATGTTTAAATAAATAATTATACAATTTAGACTCCCGCAGCAGGAAGTTTGCGAAGTCTTTGCTGTCTGTCTGTCTGCCTATCTGCACTAGTAGCAGGAGGCTTGTGAGAGCGCGTATGTCACATGAGAAGTGAGAAACTGAAAGATTGCTCATACAAAATCTCTCAGTATCTCACTTCTCACATGACATAGTCGCTCTCACGCTATGGGGGCAGAATGAGCTTCTGTCACTAGGCTCTATCTCATAAAACGTTTTAGTGAGATAGGTTTTTTTTTTAATGCGAATAATAAAATAAATTTAATGAGACACTTACTAAACTTGTTTCTTTGCCATTTTTTTTCATTTCTTATGCGCTTCACTCCTTTAGTTAAATCGTGAATTCCCATACCTTAGTTAATCATCCCAAAACATTGTACGTTTCCAGTTTTCGCAAATGAACGTAACAGAGCAACGGTAACTTATTTCCATTATATGAACATCAATTACCCAATGATATTAAAGTGAAGCCTCCCTGTCATGAACCTACTGAACCCTCTAACGCCCTTAATTATATACGGCAACTTCCCAATAAAGTCGGCACATGTGGCGTATGACGTCACGCCTTTCGTTACTGGTTATAACCGGTTAATGATAAAGGGGTGATTAGTTGTTCTTGATTGATACCCCATTTAGTACCTCATCATTATATGAATCTATTTCATGAATTAATCTTGAGTTTTTGTCTTTTCGATATATTTTTACTACAGGTTGCAATTGTACATATAAGCTATGATTTGTTGTGATATTTTTTTATTAATTTTAATGTAAACTTCATCATATTTTGTTGTAAATATATTAAATTTATTAACTAAAACATACAAGATCGGCGAAGAAATTATGACGGATCTTTAGTTATGCATACCCATGCAATCTGCAACTTATAAGCTATTCAGATCAATAAATAATATGTTCGTACGATGTGCAGTTACCGAAATATATTATTTAAAAATATACTTGCAATATTAGGCTAACCGTGATATCCCAGTGGGTAGAAAACTCGGTTATCGTGCAAACGACTAGTGTTCAAATCCTGGGTCGGGCCTACACCAATTTGTCTTTTCTAAAGACATATGTGTGGTTAATTTATCATGGTTGTTAACGGTGAGGGAAAATATCGTGAGGAAACCCACATGGCTGAGTTGTACTTAGTCATGTGACAGTGTATTCGTACAAAACGGCGATAGGCCTGCCCCCTATCACGTGAGTACACTGTCCATGCAAAACGTGGGTACTCTGAACACCAGTTGACGTAGTCACGTGATGTTCAGAAGTATTAGTACCTCTGCCAACCCCTTCGGGGATATTCGGCGTGAACGTTTATGTTCTGTAAAATTTGTTGTACATTGCTTGCGAGAAATAAATAAATAAATAAATAAATAAATGTAATTAGGCTAAAGGACAATTTTTGTGCTAGTCACATACATAATGTATAGTAAAATATATTAATTATGGGAGTCCAGCATTATGTTAGAAGTATAAAAATATTATCTATCATTTTCAGGAAACATTAAAATTATCAGAATCTAATACCAATGATAAGAAACCCTTTCCCGTGAAACGTCACATATTAAATGTGCTATCCACATTTGTTGATAATATTATAATAGGGTTAATTTCTCTATTTAATACTTGTCTACGATTATTAGGATAAGTAACTTAAGTTAACACATAAATTAATCACTTTAATAACATTAATGATGTCACAGTCAGTAAAAACGGACATAAGCAATAAATAATAATAAATAAACGCTGATACACACAACCTTTTAATCAATCTTATCTCAACGCAAAGACTGAAGAATAAACTGTAAACGTCAAGAACACTCATAATCCTTCGGCTCCCTGTCCACCCTCATCAGAGGAAGTTCTAAAACATCCCCTCCTTATTACACCCCCATCAATTACCCCCTCGAATTTAATTTAACTAATGAAGCGTAATTAAAATAAACACGATTATTGCCAAATAAGGAGGGCTTCAGAAAGGGATGGAAACGTTACTACTTCTAAAGTTGGGACGGAATGAGTTTCTCTCGAAGATTGTTTCTTTGATGTCTGAAAATGAGAAGTTGGAACTTGTAATGAGTGAGATAGGACTGATTTACATTTTTATGTTCGTTCGTTTGTTAACATTTCCGTCTTATTGTATAGATGTCTGTATTTTGTGTCAGCTTTTATTGATAAAAAGGAAAGTTTTGGGTCGACGAAATCATTCGTTGATATGGAACTTGGAAAGAAATGTATTTTTATGATTATTGCATTTTTATTATTAATAAATCCTTGTGGCGCTACCACATTTTGTGATAAAGCAGATATAGTTATTTGGACGAGGAAAACTCTGTTCAGACAGAACAGAATGAGAAAAAAATATTGTTATCTATTTTGCTCAGACATGCCTAGTTCTAGCTATATTTTTAATATCTATAATGTCTCGGTGAGTTTTTAGTAATGTTCCTTCAGGCAATCATGGTGATAAAAACGGAAGAATATTAATTAAAGAACATTGTGATGAGTACCATAACGACCAACCAATTTCAAATCCCCGAAAGCCTCAGTATAGCTGTTTGCCTTGACACCCACGTAAAAGATTTCATAGTCTGAATCATATACTCTAAGCGGATACACGGTTGATAGCAAAAATAAACCAAAATAAAATATAATAATAATAGAAATATAATATAAAATAATAATGTAAGAAATACCATAATTGAGTTGAGTTCAGCTCTTTGGAAATAGTTTAATGTGCCATGTAGACGAACAATCTTATTTCAATATTTTTCTACCAGACTATAGAAATTCATAGGTAAACGTCTTAGTGCCCCTTTTCGTTCTTGCTTTTATTTCGAACGCGTTGTTCTAATGGCCTTACCTGTAAAGATAATAATCAATAGGTATTTTCTCCTTTTATGAATTCAAGTGAAAGTTTCAATCTAAAAACTACAACATTAGCCTAACTTAAGCCTGCAACAATACATTTCCATTCACACAACTGAATAAACCAAGCTACATGTTAACTTCCAAAGTGCGCGCGAAGAACTGAGCTGTTCTGCGCCAGCGCGCGGGCCTGGGAGTTGAAGGCACAGAAATATAAATAATATATGCGTTGTAGATCTCAATAAAAACTAGCAACGAAAATTTGTTTAAACAAAATATATTCAGCAGTTTGTGACATATAGCACACTAGCTTTTTGCCCCGCGACTTCGTCCGCGTGGACTTCATTTTTTGCATCCAGTTTACATATTACCAAAATACCGAATCACTATCTCAGCTCCTGTTTTTTATATTTATAATCCCGCGGGCATTGTAAATGACATAAAGGACATTGAGGCTTTTTAAGTGATTGTTGGGCGATGCAGTTTGTGACCCATCACTAACAACCTTTATTAACCTATCTTTTATCAATATATTTCCAAAATTGGATGAAGAATCTCCGAAGCTATGGCTACCCTTTTATGGAAATTATGGTTGTTAGCATATATTCATGAATGATTGATAGATGGATTTCATAAATTCAATCGCACCAAGTTTTATTATAAAATGTAAAAAAACTCTATATTAACTTTCATTTGCTATTTCAACCCGTTAGGGGTTGAGTTCCAAAAAAACCTTTTTAATTGTTCATAAGAATCATGAAACAAATATACCAAGTTTTTATGTTCAGAAATGAGAATATCTTTAGTAAGTACAGATACGGATAGTAGTTTGGCACTGCGGCGACGGCCCGGTGCTGCCCCCTACACTGACCGTTGGTGATAGTGGGAGAGCTTGCAGCGATTGCTCGGCAATATAGGGATGATTAGTGGTGGATCTCCTTCCAAAATAATCGCTAAATTGAAGGGATAGTGCTTGTTATTATTATATATAGTGTTATTTTAAGCTAACAAAACATTTTTTTACAAAAAGCTTGAATTACCTGGGATACGAACCCGGGACGATTGATTCATAATAGTTCTAATTAAATATTCATAGTAGTTAGTTATACCGCTACGCCACGGAGACGTTACCGGGGCGGTGTCAAATTTTTATTACGCTTTATTTCATATTAGTCTTACTATTGATAAACAAATTTGTCATTTAAATTGATAAAACCCCTTCATCTTTCCAAAATGAACATTAACAAAGTGTCTGATGTGAATTCCATCGATGATAAAAATAATCGCTGCAATATTTTGAGCCATATATGAGTTAAGGTTTTTTGATGTTCCTATGAGAACTCATGCGGATTCCTTAGTTTCAAGGAATCGTCGTCGTTTCATTTAGCTTCTAAATTTACATGTTAATATTCGTTGGCAATATAAGTAGATGTAAAAAAAAATGTATACGATGAAAAAATAGTACATCATCCCTCGGGAGTTCCTTATTTTCGGGGATCCATTACCGTACCATTAAGCTTCTAAATTTTGATTTTTATATTAGTTTACAATATTTTACGTTGTTTTAAACGATACACAGCGCCATCTCCAATGCATTTAGTAAGCAAACAATATTTTTGATTTCCCATGGGAACATATTTTTTCCGGGATAAAAAGTACCCTATTATTTAATTTAGACTTCTAACTACACGTCTGAAAAATTTCAAAGCAATCGGTTCAGTATTTACGGCGTGAAAGCGGAACAAACAAACAAACAAACTCACTTTCCCATTTATAATATTAGTATGGATTTTCTGAAACTAAAAATGTAACTTTGTATTTCATACAAATACTACAAAAAACCAAAAAACATACATGTTATTCTTTATACATCACATTGCTTTCACTTGCTACTACAAAACCCTCTACGAGAGGGCTGACTCGTACTTGGCCATATTTTATCGTGTTTATCTCAATTGGCCTAGACCTCGCTTTTTTAACATGGCCATATTTTATCGTGTTTATCTCAATTGGCCTAGACCTCGCTTTTTTAACATACCCTTTTTATATTATAAATCGATAAAGGACATCAAACTTAACAACTTTGCCTATGGAATGCCTATCTAAAATATTGTAATTTTCAAAAAATAATAATAATTAAAAATTGTCGTACCTAGTTCAAACTGAGAATGTATAGAATGAGATTCCTTGCTTCAGTGAAAATAAGAAATTAAAAAAAAACATCTGATCTATGCTTTTTGCTCTGTAAACAAATACATAACTTCTTTCTGTATTTTCCAGTTCAATCGCTCGCTTACCGGTTTATTTTCATGATATTATTTTTCAACGACGATCAATACAACTGGAAAATACCGAAAGAAGTTATATTTTTGTTTACAGAGCGAAAAGCATAGATCAAATGTTTTTTTTTAATTTCTTATTTTCACTGAAGCAAGGAATCTCATTCTATACATTCTCAGTTTGATCTAGGTACGACAATTTTTAATTATTATTATTTTTTGAAAATTACAATATTTTAGATAGGCATTCCATGGGCAAAGTTGTTTAGTTTGATGTCCTTTATCGATTTAT
This sequence comes from Bedellia somnulentella, assembly GCA_963576735.1. Classification (NCBI taxonomy): domain Eukaryota; kingdom Metazoa; phylum Arthropoda; class Insecta; order Lepidoptera; family Bedelliidae; genus Bedellia; species Bedellia somnulentella. Next base: position 3,351,812 of record OY755173.1, read on the forward strand.
AATATAAAAAGGGTATGTTATAAAAGCGAGGTCTAGGCCAATTCTCCAAACCTCTTACTTCCAGTCGGCTAGCTGGAGGCACAGAACCGAGTGCTAAGTTAAAATATATATTGTACTTCTCAATAAAAACGAACGACGAAAATTCTGTGTGATGTCATTTTCTGAAACTGCAAATATATCTGTGTTTTTCATACCAACACTATGAAATATAATGAAAAGTTTGTGTTAATATTCCGGCTTCAAAAGTTTACAGGGTACCCTCCACAGGCGAAACTGAATTCCCTTAGCTTATTTTTAGTAATTTTTTCGTATTCATATCCATTTTTCAACCACACACCATTGCCACAATCCAGAGTGCGCGCGAAGAGCTGGGCTGCGCCCGCGCGCGGGTCCGCGAGCTGGAGGCACAGAACCGCGCGCTGAGCACGCTGCTGGTCCGGCAGCTCCGCCCGCAGCCGCGGCCCTCGCCCGCCACGCCGCATACACCGCACTCGCCTAGGGATTTGCAAGGTATTATTAGATTTAGAATTGAAACAATGACAAAATATCCTGGTGAAGTCTAAGTAGAACTAAGGTCATGTACAGTTGCAAAACAGAGGGAACCTATAAAATACGTTGGTGAAAACACCCTTTTAAGAATATAAACAATTATGCCTTTTTATCAATCGCAACTCCATTGTGAAACAATGAATAGTATTCCTTCATACCTGACTTTTTTACTGTAATCTCATTGTTTGCTATATAACACAAATAGTTCAAAAGTACAAAGATAGATAAAAGGATTTTTTAAGGGATATTACAAGTAAAAATATTGTTTTCATTGGAAATTCGGAGATTTTAACTTTAATTATTTATAAGGATTATGTAAAAACTTCTGAAGGAAAATTTCATCGAAAGTTTAGGCCAAAGAATATAAAGTCTTCTGAAAAAATCCCTGTCCGAAACGGCGTCTGTCATTTCCGCTGTTTGATATTACACAAATAAGTTGGTCGATCTGTAAATATTTTTACAGTGTTTTTCATTTCAACTACTAATTTATGCTACTAATTTCATCAAGGTAGAGGTAATGCTTTTATTATTGCTTTTGTTGATCGTGGCTACATTTGTCTCATTTCTGTAAATAACCCTAAGCAACAAAAACTAATCAATGACAAAAATTTAACAAATATGTCACAGTTATGTCATAACATTTCAAACTCAAAACCAAAACAAACATACAAATAAACACATTCCAAATAAAATGTTTGACAATTCCAGTGCAAGTGGTGGATGTAGGTTCCTGCGGTTCGCTGGTTTCGTTCCGGGACTCCCCGCCGCCGCCGGTTCCGCCGAGCCGGACTCCCACTCTCAACCAAGACGATAAACGGAGACATCAGATCCTTGCTAATATTTGGACTGAGCTCAAGGTAATACATTTGTTAAACTGTCGCCCGATTTCTGAATTGAGTATTCTAGCTGAGAATAACATAAGTATCGTTCTGTCGCATTGAAATCTTAACAACTGAATGAGACAAAACGATACTTAAGTTGTTCTTAGCTTAATTACTCAATTCAGAAATCGGGCGTGTATGTTTTATTTCAGTGTCTGTGTTACAGTTTATGCTATATTTTAAGGAAATGTTTGAGTCTTTTTTTATTGATTAACACTATTATATGAGGTATGCCAACAGAGTGCAAATTAATACGCATTTTACTAAGACCCATCATACATCTTTCAATACAATCATTATTATATTATTATACTTTAACGGTAGTAAAACACAGCACAATAAAATATCTTTATTATTTTCAGGGTCTAGAAGTCACTCCTGCTAACTTAGCTCGTGCTTTGTCATCAGTGGACTCAGCATTGTGGGCGCCACCATCGCGTCCAGTAACACTTAGCCTCAACATGGCTCGACCTCAATCTGATACTGCTCGAGGTAATTTAATTTACAAATTATTATGACCTGAATTGTTACAACCGTGATAAGATTTATTCAGAGATTTGCAAATTGTTTTTCAGAAGAAACTGAAGAAAAAGTTGTGGAGGAAGAAATTGTTGAAGTGGGAGAAGTAGGAGCCGAATCACCAGAGAGTGGCGCTAAAGATGAAGGATACTCTACAATGTCAAGTGATGTTCAAGCTGACGCTTCACGTCAAAGTGACCATGCAGCTGATAGAGCATTACCAGACCTTAACGAAGCGTCCGATGAAACCGACAATCAAACAATAGTTTCTATAAACCCCAGAGAGTCAAGGCGTCACGCAAGATTAAACAATGAACCAGATTACTTTTATTTTCCTATAGGTGTAGCTTTTGCAGGATTTAGAGGCAGTTACCCTCCATCAAGACCAATATTGCCTTTTCAACATGTAGTTCGGAGTTTTTCCGATTCACATCTTTGCCTTAAGTTTTTGACTGCAACTACATGCCCAAGCAGTTATCTAGAAACTCCTACACCCAGTTCAGGACTTTTAGTTTTAGATATCAAACCATCCCTAGAAAGACCAATTAATTGTCCAGCTATTACATCAACAACAAGTTCAGATAGAGTCTCATGGGGAAGCACTGTAGATGATCGACCAGATGCCCATCGTTATGAATCAGATTTTGTTCAACATTGGCTTGAGTTGGATGACGCTAGACTAGCTTTGCAACAAAGGCATAGAGATGTAGATGACTTAGAATATGATAGAGCAGAATTAGAGGATTGGAGTTTATCATTATCTTACGAAGATTTGAGAGATAGACATTCACCTTTCGCAGAAATAACTACACCTGGTCAAGTATCACTATCAACTTTGCCTAGCATAAGAGAAAACGATACACTAGAATTAGATGAAGATGTTGGTGACTGTTTATGGAATGATTGCGGTTTCGCTAACGTGGAAATAGATGATTGCAGAATAGGAGATGAATTAAATGCTTCCGAAAAAAGATGGAGCTGCCTACGAACTCATTCACCAGGTGGTTCTTGGTCAAGTACATCTGACGTACCTGATAAAAGGTCAGGTGCTGCTCTTAGTGAAGACGGCGACTGTGCAAATATTGGTGTGGAATTCACACGTGATTTTTACCGACTTGTTAAATATGAGAGCACCAAAAGTTTAGCATCAAATTCATCTCGTGGACTTCCCAATCCGGATCCGTCAACTCAGTTGAGAATTCATGATGTGCAAGCCATGGCTCTACAAGAAGATAGGGAACAAGTTTTACAAAATGTTCTCAATTTCATAGCAGAGCAACAGCAGTACTGCCGTGAAAGAGAAGAGTCAGACTCAGTATCTTCAAGACCTATGTCTGAAATACGGGAACTACCTCCACCATACGCATCAGCAGATTTTGATGATGATTCTATTGCACCAAAGAGTGAAGTATCTGAAGACAGACCAAGGCCAGATTCTTTTGGAAGTTTTTCAGAAAATGACTCTTGTGATATAATTTCTAGCAATAATACAAAAGTTTTATACTGTGATACAGTTTCGGAACCAAAATGTACCCCTAGATTTATTGAACGCGAAGATCCATACGTAGAATCAGAAACGTGTTATGATGGCTGTAATAAAACGAATAATACAGATATGGTTTCAGATGAACACTTACTTAATATTCAAATAAAAAATGAGTTTAACAAGGTTCATATCACTAAGAATGATTTAAATGAGCAACTCTTAGCAAATGAAAGGGTAGATAAATTATCCAACATAGACTGTTGCCATGATTCTGCTTCCAAAGATAACAAAACTAGCACTATTTCAAATTGCCAGCAAACCGTAAGTGATATAATCGAAGACGACAGCTCTCTGTCAAAATCAAACAGTTTTCCTTTCACAAGTAATGAAAATGAAGTGTCGTTCGTGGAAGAGGTGTTGAATGCATGTAGAAAGAGTACTGTTGTTTTGGTCACTGTTCCTGAAGAGGAAGAAAGTTCCTCACCAGACACTTCGTCTCCACAAATGACTGAATCAATAACGACTAGTACTTCAACTGCCGAAACTGTGATAGTTAGTAATAAGAATGAAATTATTTATAAAAAAGATACTAAAAGTAAACCAGAAAGAAGTCGAATACCAACATTTACTGGTGCAAAAAGGTCGCCATCTTCACCGAGTAAACCGAAATCCAAAATACCAGTTGCAGATAAGATGCGACCAGTATTGGCTTCTTCTTCCGGCTCTGATGTAATTGTGCGACAGGAAAACACCTTAAGCTTTCACGAAGCAGCAACTTCAAAGGATGTCATTGAAGAACTAAACCGGTAAATATTGTAATTTAACTCTAGTACGTTGACGCCCTGTAATATTAATACGAAATAGTCAATACCTTTTAAGCTGTGTTGTGTAGTGTCATAACTCCGTTTCTTTTCGTGAGCGTCGAGGGTATTTTTAGGTGAACGTTATGAAGTATTGGAAGATGCGTCGCATTGAAGTTTAAAAAAGGCTCAAATTAGCCTTTTGAGACTTTTGAAATTCATATAAATAATTTAATTTAATAAATAAACAACAGTTACCTTCAATAATAATTTATTTTGACCTATAAAGATCATATTTTAATTTATTGAAAGTAAATTAATTTTCCAAATGGACGGTGTGTTTTCCAGAATGATACGTCAGAGCGAGTGTACAACTAACACTCTTGGTGATGAGAAGGTGGATACTCGAACTCAAGGACACAAAGACAGTGCTCTCTGGGCACCAACCGGCTGGGTGCATGTTGAGAAAGATATCGATTTTAGTGATCCAAAGGTAACTATTAAACTTTGAACTTTCGGTTAGAGAACCTAGATAGACCTCGGCGTCAAATATGAGACAATATGTACTATAAATATTTCAACGATATACTAGTGTTGAGTTGTTTACTGTAGAATAGCACTATGCAATTTCTTCCCGTGGGTGTGCTTCGACAAGACTAAGGGTAAATACCCTATAAATATTCTATAGCCCATTCCATTCCCATTACTATCCTATATTTTACAATATGTTCTCCGCGCAACTTCCTAAATAGCTAAGTCATTCCAAACCCTTACTAACCAAACAGCTAATATTAATTCCTATAAAAAAACATTCCAGGCCCGAGCAAACCTCCTAGACGTGATGCTGGCATCGAGCGACTCATCACCGTCGTCGTGCAGCTCCTCGCCCGCGGAGCCGCCGCCGCCGTACTCCCGGCTGCATCGGCTGCATCGCTCCAGGAGACAGAAAACCGGTAATTTACTAGACGGCAGTTCAACTGATGACCAGTAGAATTGGCGTTTGTGAGAACGGGTAGAACGATTTAGCATTGATAGTATTTAGATTGGTTTTTTCATTAAAGATACGGCGATTATTTATGAATTTGGGAAATAACTGAAATCGGGAATCGGGCATATATGTCATAATGAGATTATGGATCCGTTGGTTTGCAATATTTCAAAAAAGTTTATTAACATTGCGTAGATTATCAATTTTAGATTGTTTTTATGATTTTACGTTTGAAAACGCCACGATCGTCAAGAGGCTGAGTTATATGTGGAGAATATTAAGAAAATGAAGGCTGAAATGATACGCTGCAATGATAAGCTGAACTTAAGAAAATGGTTCAAATCTGCAATCTGTCCATTATTCTAAAACATACTCGCTTAATGATAAACCAACGATTCTTGTAATCTCACAATGTCATGTATTGGTGAACTAACGAAAAACAAAAAATACATGACAATGAAAAAAAAACTCTTTTCTGCAATGCTACTAATTGTTCTAGCTACTCTTTAAAACCATTCCATTATAATTAAGGCGACATCTCAGAATACCTCAGAAAATATACTTACAGCGTGAAACACCGTTTAGAGGCAGGTTAAATGTAGGTCTAAGCCCTGTTAATTTATTCTATAACACAGACAAATGCAACCAAACTTTGTTTCCAACATTGTTAGACCAAATCCACATACAGAAAGTTACGGCTTTAAAATGGTGTACCTCGCTGTCTTCATATTTTTTTTATGTAGTCTTACGTTACTAAAATATATAGCATAGTATATGTTGGATGTAAAGCCATTATATTATTATATAAGAAAACCTGAAAATTTATTGGTCACTTGGATATCAACTATACACTAGTGGGCAACCCTGGCGTAGTCGCGTCCAATAAAATGAGTTTATTTTGAAATTTTCCGACCAATCACAGCGCAGCTCTTTTGAATTTCTAGTGATTTTTTCTGATTGGCCGGTTTGAAAAAATTCCGACCAATCACAGCGCTAAAGATTACGCGCGCTTATGACACTCAAGCAAAGTCTATAGGCCAAAATTGAAACTATGAAATTCTGTAACAATTAACTTAATCCAGTTACATCAGATGTCTGAATTTTGTGCACACCACGGCCGCGAACTGTACCAAACGATACCTGAACCAAATTTCTAGCTTAACTCATCGCGTCACAGGCTTCCGGGCAAGAAAGAGGCTTACAGAAATAATATATAAAGATATGTAATGTATACCGTGCTATATTAATTTGGTTTCGTGGTTTAATGTTGAAATTAAATTTTAGTATAAGTGGATCATTTGAATGAAAGTAGTAGTTAAGTGTTTGATTGTGTGTTTTATGTTTAGTTTTGAATAAAAAATGTTTCAATGTACCATCAACTGTTATGTCTGAAATGACATGCATACCATATTGTAAAATAATTCTTTAATGTTTTAGTTCACTATCAAAAATCATTTTCCGTTTTATTAAAAAAAACATTGCAAGAATGTAAGATCATTATCCTTTTTTATTATAAAATATTGGCCAATTTTATTTTCACATGCCATATTTTGCTTTATTATTCATAAACGGTTTTATATCGGGTAAAATGATAGATATCATAAAATTTATATTTAATTTTCTTTTATATTATTATACTTCATAATGTAATCAGTTTTAGTATTTGTTGTTTGATCGTTGTCACTAAAGTATTAAAAGATTTTATCGAACCAACAAAATAAGGAAAAGATAAATTACCAATTAAACAGTTATTCATAAATCTGATAAATCGCACTTGTTTGTTTGAATAATATGAGTATTAAACTTATCTTTTACTGTCGCTCTCTTGGAAAATTTCCTTAAAATTATGATTAAGTACTGTTCTTCATTAAAAATATCGTTTTTATTTGCTTCGTATCATTTAAAGATGAATCTGTAATATGTTACATTTGCGATAGTTTATCAAAAACGTCATGCATGTTGTTGGATTCATCTTCAAGTGACGCATTTTTGTGTTATATTGTCGCTGTCATGTACAGTCACAAACAAACCATCTTAACTTTTAATTTATTATAAAATCCATGTTGTAATTCATCCCCTGAGTATGATAAATAAATTGTACTATCGGCTACCCTAAATTGAGATATATTTTAAAATTTTAATAACCAATAGGCCGTGAGAAGCTAAGGATTGGAGTTGTAGCCGTAGCATGAGATATATCAGCATGCAATGAATTATGCACATGCTAATGCCCAAATTAAATGTTTTTAAGGACAAATTGTGGTTATATCTCAAAATTATACAAAATTCCGCTCATCCAATAAGCTACCGACTAATGTTAGTTAGTTACTTAAAAATAATTTATTTGATGGTTTGTTTATGAATGTCTGAGTTTTCATGTAATGCGATTGTTCATGTGAAGTTTCATGTTGTATTTGTGTCTGTCATGTACACGTCTATTTGTCACACTCGTTTCCGCTCTCACACATAGCACCATCTCACTCTATCATCTCATATAGATTCATATGGGTTAGTGAATCATTTGGTATTTAGCTTCGAACAGAGTGCAAGATATATTTAAATTCATTGGGCATTTCTCGATTGTCACAAAAAATACTAACAAGAAGTTTATTTTGACTCTTTAATTCTAACGAAGCCATTACAATTACTACCTGATTTGTGCAATATTATAACCGTTTTAACTTTTGGCTAATCTTTTTAGAAATTTAATTCTGACCATGACAAATAAAAGTAAAATAAAAAGAACTTAAAAACACACTCTAACCATACTAAAAAATATTGCACAAATTCTTGCCGTGACCGAACCGAGAAGTGCTCAAAGATGGTAGAGGTGCGAGCGCGCGCTGAGCGAGTGTGGCGTGTGGCGCGTGCTCACGCTGCGGTGTGTCTAGACTAGATGAGGTGCCGTCGTTAACTGAGCGCGTTGTACAGCCGCGGCCCTGCGCTGCGCGGTCCTGCGGCTGCCGCGCATGCGCCGCCCCTCCATCCTGCACCGCGACGGCTTCTTCGTGCGCTACGGCGACCGCGAGCGCGCTGCCGTCGCCACCTTCGACTTCCTCGACGACATCGCTGTCCCCGACTGTACTTGAGCAATAATCGAAACATATGTGATACCGACTGACGCTACTCGCGCACCTCCATTGAATAGAAATCTCATAAGACTGTACTTTGTTTAAGTGTTAGTTTCTCTGTTGGAAACCGAAGGTGAATTAGGTATATCAGTGGAAGTGACGTGAGTAAGAGCTATGCGCTTCTTGGTGTTGCTTTAGGCAGCTTGAAATTTCGCTCAGTATGAATTGCCCGAACATGAGACATCTAAACATATTGATGGAATATTGATGAATCTCTGCTTAAGTTAAATGTGTTACTTTAAAGAATTTCGTGTAAATTAAATGAATATATTGTATCTCGCTTCGTAGCTTGTATCTCGTTAAGCCAAATAGATTTGTACTATTTCCTAGTATAGCGTTTCTGCATTTTCTGATTGATGGGGCACTTGCGTCAGGGCTGCAGCTTTGTTCCTAGACGGTTGCAAGATTTGCCTCAACTGTGCGTCACTATTTCTGATTAGGGATTAGAATTCTGTGGTAAAAGTTATGATAGTTATCATCACTATTATCTTAATTCATCAAATCCATTAAATATCGAAAGCATTTCCGTACGAAAATAGATAATGTGTTTAGCCTAACCGGTAGCCCAGTAGTTCGAAATTTGGTATTATAGATTTGAACTTACCAGTGCAGTTAATTGTAATACATTAATAACATTGTATCAAGTAACCTTATTATAAGGTAATCTTCGAATTTACGTTTAAATAATGTTTGCTTTTATTTATTTTATAGCTTACATTATTGTAAAGTTTTGGGATCTACACTCCGTTTGATTTGGCAACACGCATTGTATTTGTCTGCTTTGAATTGCTGCGAATGAACCAATAAATACATTTTAAGATAAGAAACGAAAGTAAATGACTAAATGAAAGCTGCGGCCTCAGAGTAATGTGATATTTTTGTACATACTGTAAGTCCCAATTATTTTCATATACATTTAAATTAAGGTTTCATTTAAAACGATAATAATGTTGATTAATGTATGGTAGATTCCATAAAATTATATGTATAAGCAGTATCGTCATATAGGAGTATCGTATAACTTCCTAGATAGGTAACACCGTATTTTGTTACTCAAGTTGTGAAAATTAACAATAGAATTTCGTGTTGTGCTGAAGTCGTTGTAACAATGATAGTTGTTTTATTTTGTATATTTATTCAAGTAATGATGTATGTAAATATGTGGAGTGTTTTGTTGTATAAATGATGGGTATCTTCATCATCATCATCAACCGAAAAATTCATCGATATATAATAGAACTGTCTGAAGAAGTTTTCTGAAACTAAAGGGTACTAAAGTATGTTAGGTATGTATATAATGGTGTTTTAGCTTACTATTTATTAGTTGTTTTATTTTGCAATTATTCGAGTCAGTTGCTATTATATGAATGTTTAATAATCTCTATATTATCTCTATATTATCTTATATCTGGGTTGTCTGGAAGAGATCGCTCTTAGTGATAAGACCGCCAGTTGTACTTTGGCTTTTATACCGATCTTTTTTGTAATTGTTGTTTTTATTTTGTAATGTGCAATAAAGAGTTTTATTATTATTTTGGGCATGACTTTTAGTTCCCCGCCTCTCCCATGGCCGAAACAGAAAATTAGAATTTTAAATGGGAGAGGCGGTATTGCCCGACAAGAGCACAGTCGGTCGGGGTCAGGGAGTCAGGTTCAAGAACCGACGGACGATCCGAGCCGTATCGAGCAGCACCGCTTTCTGCATTTGTGCTGGAACCGGCACGCCACAGAAATCCAACCGCCTCAAGTTGGTCGCGAGGCTGGTTGGAATTAACCCGTTCGCGGACAAAACAATTGGGATTATTTCTGTCGAAGTCACACCCCACATGTCGGTGATCTCGTGAGCCAGATCGAGATATTTCCGACGCTTCTCGGTTTCGGCTTTCACGAGACCCTCGTCATGAGGGATAGTGACATCCACTAGAAATACCCTCGACTGCGACCGATCCCATACCACGATATCAGGCTTATTCGCTAGAATAGTCCTGTCCGTGATAACGGATCGGTCCCAATAGATTTTGGCACGGTCGTTTTGTAGGATTGGCTCCGGCAGATACTTGTAATACGGCAGCCTCTGTTGCAAGAGTCCGTATTTCAGAGCGAGCTCCTGATGCAGGATTTTGGCTGCTTGGTTGTGTCTGTGCAAGTACTCAGTGTTAGCAAGAGCCGAACAACCGGAAATAACATGCCTAAGTGACTCTCCGGGACGGCCACATGCTCGACAAACGTCTGTGGTACCGTCCTTTAGGATGTATTTCCGATAGTTCCGCGTCTTGATAACCTGGTCTTGTATTGCACAGACAAAACCTTCGGTTTCCCCAAAAAGGTCCCCGAAACGCAGCCAATGCAGGGAGGCTTTACGGTCCACGAAAGGTTCGTGAAGTACCTTGTAAAACCTCCCGTGCAGCTCCTTCTCTTTCCACACGGACTCCCGATCAGAGGTGCTAAGTACCTCCGGGGTTCGCCAATCCTGTGAGGCCAACGATAAGGGAGTCAGTCCTTTATCACTAGCGACCACCTCTCCCCGAATACTATCATCCGTCATCGTCAAAAAATAGTTTCTGAGGTTGCATACCTCGCGGTTGTGCATGGTTTTGGCACTCAAAAGGCCTCGACCACCACACTTCCGCGGGATATACAATCTCATAACCGACGATCTCGGATGATGCATTCGATGAGAGGTCATCGTCGTGCGGACTCGTCTGTCCAGAGCGTCTAGTTCGGACTGAGTCCATCTGAGCACGCCAAACGTGTACATCAGTACAGGCATGACCCAGGAGTTAATGGCTCGGATCTTATTAACGCCCGACAAGTAGCTATTAAGCACACTTTTCAGGCGTTCATAAAACTCCTCGCAAACACCCTGTTTCACGTCTGCCACCTTCACACCGATGGTTTGTGACATGCCCAGATACCGGTATGTTTCAGCCTCGGAGAGTGCCCTCAAATGATTGGTGCCGACATCGACACCATCAGAGTGCACGACATGCCCCTTCTCGACATGAATGACCGCACACTTATCGACCCCGAGCTCCATCTTGACGGAACCACTGAAATCATTAGTGATCGTCAGTAGCTCCGCCAATCTGTCAGCCGTGGGGGCGTAAAGCTTCAGGTCATCCATGTAAAGGAGATGAGGCAAGCGTGATCCGCCTCTCCGAAACTGAAAGCCTGTCCCCGAATTCTCCAAGAGTGTACTTAGAGGATTCAGGGCCAAGCAAAACCAAACTGGACTCAGGCAATCGCCCTGGAAAATCCCTCGCCTTATATCAATTTGGTCATCCGCGTCCGTCATCCGCTGACCGTCTAAACTCAGGATCGTTCTCCAGCACCCCATACACTGCCCGAGGAAGTGTCGAACTGTACTTTCAATTTTGTACAGCTCGAGGACCCTCATGAGCCATGAATGAGGTACCGAATCGAACGCCTTCCTGTAGTCTATCCAGCCAGCGGAGAAGTTCCGACGGTTGCGTTTGACCAGTTGGCCTACGACCGCATCGATGAGGAGTAGCTCCTTGCTACCGCGACTACCGCCCCTACATCCGTTCTGAGCTCCAGATATCACATTATTATTATTATTATTATTATTGTGTAGTACATATCATGCGATTCAATTTATCTGGATATCGATTCTTCGTGGCATCAACAATGGGAAATAGTCTCTGTTTGAAATCTGTTATCATAAATCTGGTCAATTTATTCAAATTAATGTTTTTTACGCTTTTTGTTATCGAAACAATTAGTAACTCTCGTGATTGCGTTCAATTGATTGTGTTTGACGACAAAGCAATCAAACTTGCCAATTTACTGCAAATAACTTCAAGATTTTTTTTTTATCATGGGTCGTAAAATTATAAGACAATAAGGGAAGATTTATACTTACTATTTAACTGAATGAAATGACGATACAATTATTTGACATATAAATTTAGTGTATGTAGTTATCCAGCAAATAATGAACACGTGTAATGGCGTCCTTAGATTGTAAATTTTCCTGTTTATTCATAATTTCATACTATATGGCGCGTACTTACCAAAATTTTTAAAGTAAAAGTGTATTTAAAAGGACAGTATACCTAAGTCTAATTTAACAAAAAAAGCCTTTTTCTTTACACCTGTGATTCAGAATCAACCATCGCCTGTACCAAAAAGTCGCGCGTTATATGTATACCTATATTTTTATTAAGGGTGCGATTCCACCAGAGTGGAGCTAGAATGATTTTTTTAAACATCCGAAAGAATCGCTTCAATTACCTGTCGTAAGCGATATATCACGTCACGCAGCTCTGATGAAATATCACCCTTATTGTAACTTATTTGAAAATTGTGTTTTATGAACACTTCGATTATCTAAATCAGTAATCGGCTTCAAACCAAAAATATCCGTAACAATGCATTTGGTTTTTTTTCTAACTTAAGACATAAATCATAGGGAAGTACTTGATCAGTACAAAATTTTAGAGTAAACTGTATTATTTAATTTTTAACTATTGTCTACTAATTATTACACAAATTGTCATGGGTTGAATAAACTGTTTCGTTCCCGATTATGCACATTGTTTTATTTTACCATAAAACTTCATACTATCAACCCATCATGCTGCTGGAGGTGGCGGAAAAAGGCAATTACAACACAGTAAAAAATCTCATGCTCAAACGTTCACGCCGAATATCCCCGAAGGAGTTGAAAGAGCTACTAATACTTCTGAAAACGTCACATTGTCTGGTAGTCATAGGCATTCCTGATGATAGGGGGCAGGCCGATTGCCGTTTTTTATGAATAAACTGTCAGAGCTAAGGAATTATAAATGCCTCAGCCACTTTTGGAAGTTGAGTGGGGAAAAGATAGTAAAATAAAGGTTTTTGGTGATGGGTCTCCAACCGCATCGCCCAAAAATCCAATAAAAAGCCCCAATACCCTTAGTCGCCTCTTACGACACCCGTGGGTAGAAAGGGGTAGCGACATTCTAAGCCGGCACTACACGGCACTATAAAGGATAAGTTCAAGGAATTTTCTGCCCCTTGGTCGTCATAGTTAAGTTAATCCAGAAGTTCTGAAATGAATATTCTCTGATATCAAAAAATATACAACACTGTAATTTCATCTCGGTTCCGCCCATTGACGCCCCTCAATCTGCAAATGGTAACAAAACATCATAGATAATAAGTAAGGTAAAAATTATACTGGTTTAATGAAAAATAAATGTTGAAAAAAGCATAGGTAGCCTTACAAACATACATATACTAGCGGCCATCAATGTCATAAAAAGCTTCAGAGCTGCAAACTCCTCAGCGACATTTGAAAGTTGATGGCACATAAATTTTAAAAAGGAAAAAAGGCCTTGTAATTATCCAATAAGTTATATATAAAGCGTGTTTTGTCACATGGCAGGCGAAGTGACATTGTACGAACGAAGCTTTAGAGGTTTGCCAGGAACGTAAAAAGTAGTGATAGATTTTTCCTGAGATGATTTTTTTTTTGAGATGGTTTGGGCACATAGAGAGGATGGATGATAGAAAATTGTTAAAGGGATCTATAGAGCTAGTGTGGATGGTAATGTTAGTAGAGGACGATCACGGAGAACACACTTGGACCAAATTGAGAGTGTGCTCAAAAAGGCTGGCGTCCGAAGTATGAAGAATAAAAGAGCGTGTATGAAAAGATTGATGGATGTAAACGAAGCTAGAGGGGTTTGTCAGGATCGTACGAAGTGGCGATCAATAGTCTCTGCCTACCCCAATGGGAACTAATGGCGTGAGTATATGTATGTATGTATTTTTCCTGGGATGGGCATCCTAATGGAAACTAGTGGCGTGGGTATATGTCTTCAAACATCATCATCGTCAGCCAACAGACGTTTACTGCTGAACATAGCTCTCCCTCCAAGTCTCCCAACGACTGGTCTCGTGCTGCCCTCATCCATCAGCTTCCCGCGACCATGGCGCAATCGTCTCAGTTCAACTTGAGTGATTTCTACCCATACTGCGTCTTCCGATTTTCGTTTATATCGGATGTATGTAAGATATAAACGAAATAATAATATAAAGTCATACTAATTATGGCTTAAGATCCGGTCTTAAATGTAGAAGTCATGAGATCAAATGCTGCAGACACTAAACTACTCTTCTGCATATCATTTAAGAGGGTTGTGAATGAAAAAGGAAAACATCATGAAACAACGCATTTGTATAAGTTTAAATTTCCAAACCTCGCTATCATAGGGTTCACTGTCCTGGCAATAAACATACATACATACATAAATATACTCACGGCTATAAATCCCTTAACGGGGTAGCCAGAGCTTTGGAATGAGAAATTCCTCAGCCACTTTTGGAAGTTGATTAGGGAAAAGATAGTAATTATAAATGTTTTTGGTGACGGGTCTCCAACCACATCGCCCAAAAATCACTTAAAAAGCCCCTATACCCTTAGTCGCCTCTCACGATCACCCACGGGTAGAAATGGGGTAGTGTTATTCTAAGCCATAACTATACGACAGCCGGCACTACACGGCATAAAAATGGGTACCTATTAAGATATTGAAGTGACAAAGTGCTTCGTGATATTCAGACCAAGTACCTCTGCTTTCCCTTTGGAAATGAACTTCGTGAATATTTTGTCTTAAAGTTACTCAAATCTTCTTTGTGTAAATCAGTTTCATGTTTCTCATAGACTTCATATTTTTCTCGGTTTGACCCCAATACCCAAGTGAAATACATTGCACAAAGTACCACAGGTTTAGCACACAGTCAATTAAGAGAGCGATAGCAATATTCGAGAATCACAATGAAATGAATAAATATAAATTTCCACGCAATTGACAAATTGACTTTATTGGTTTCCATGGTTTAATAAATTTGCTATTTGCCATGGACCGTGTAAGAATATGACTATAAATACTACATACATACATTCATATACTCACGGCTATAAAGCCCTAGAAGGGGTAGCCAGAGCTTAGAAATATAAAATTCCTCAGCCACTTTTGGAAAGTTGAGTGGGGAAAATATGGTAAAATAAAGGTTGTTGGTGATGGGTCTCCTACCGCATGGACGAATAATCCCTTTAAAACCCCAATACCGTTAGTCGCCTCTTACGTTCACCCTACCGGAAGAAATGGGGTAGTGCTATTCTAAGCCGGCACTACACAGCGTATGATAATGTATAAATACTAACGAACATATATTGAACAATAGGGCTAGAATATTTAGATATATTTCCGTAATCGAATAAAGGTATTGCCTTGAGTGAAGAAAACGTTAAATTAAATAAGAAAAATGCGTTTATTTCATAATGTAAGTTTATTAGTATAAAATGCATTAATAATCCTTAAGTATCATCACATCAGCTGCTGTTTTTGCTAGGACATTTAAAAAAAACACTTGTGTACATTTATACATGCATACATACATACATATTCTCACGCCGCGCCGTTAGTTCCCATTGGGGTAGGCAGAGACTATCGATCGCCACTTTGTACGGTCCTGGCAAACCTCTCTAGCTTCATTCACATCCATCAATCTTTTCATACATGCTCTTTTATTCTTCGTACTTCGGACACCTGCCTTTTTGAGCACATTTTCTATTCGATCTAAATGTGTCCTCCGAGGTCGTCCTCTACTAACATTACCTTCCACATTGGCTCTATATATCTCTTTCACCACTTTACTGTCATCCATCCTCTCCATCCGCCGTGTACATTTAGTTCCCGCGAATCAAAATAAATACTTGCTTTTAACTAAATAGCGTATTCTAGTTATGTTGTTAGTATTAAAGTCACTTTATTGAACTTTTGATCTATTAGTCTTACTGTTTTACGCTGCACTAAAAACTAATGGTTAATAGGAGATTTAGTATCACAATATTTTCTTGTGTAGTAAACCTTAAAAGTGTCGTGTGTAAGGGTGCAAGTCCAATGTGTAGCGAAGCTATGCCAATGCGCATTAGCAGAATAGTCGCAAATCAAAAACACTTTACTTGCAACACATCCCTGGCACACATTTTTCGCTGATTTTGAGTGTAGTAAAACCTCGCTCATTCAAGCCGTTTCCACCAGAGCAGAAGGTCTACTCTTCACGTCAAGAACGATTATTTACATACGTATCTCTTCTACCCATATTAACATTTATTTCTGTTCGCTTGAACGTAACAAATATGCGGATTTTGTTATTTTAAAATGTATAGAACAATATAAAAATATTAAAAGAGATTGCTTTAAGCAATAAGACCGCCAATTGGCCTAGACCGCGCTTTTATAACATACCCTTTTTATATTATAAATCGATAAAGGACATCAAACTAAACAACTTTGCCCATGGAATGCCTATCTAAAATATTGTAATTTTCAAAAAATAATAATAATTAAAAATTGTCGTACCTAGTTCAAACTGAGAATGTATAGAATGAGATTCCTTGCTTCAGTGAAAATAAGAAATTAAAAAAAAACATCTGATCTATGCTTTTTGCTCTGTAAACAAAAACATAACTTCTTTCTGTATTTTCCAGTTCAATCGCTCGCTTACCGGTTTATTTTCATGATATTATTTTTCAACGACGATCAATACAACTGGAAAATACCGAAAGAAGTTATATTTTTGTTTACAGAGCGAAAAGCATAGATCAAATGTTTTTTTTTAATTTCTTATTTTCACTGAAGCAAGGAATCTCATTCTATACATTCTCAGTTTGAACTAGGTACGACAATTTTTAATTATTATTATTTTTTCTAAAAAAATAAAAAATTGTCGTACCTAGTTCAAACTGAGAATGTATAGAATGAGATTCTTTGCTTCAGTGAAAATAAGAAATAAAATAAAAACACATCTGATCTATGCTTTTCGCTCTGTAAACAAAAACATAACTTCTTTCGGTATTTTCCAGTTTTTTCCAATTGGCCTAGACCTCGCTTTTATAACATACCCTTTTTATATTATAAATCGATCAAACTAAACACCGAAAGATGTTATCACTCACTTATCAAAAATAATAGAATCCGAATATTTGTTTTGTGCGAGCGAGACAGAAATAAATTTTATAAGAAGAGTATATATTATAGATAGAGTATGCCTATTATCGTTCTCGATGTGAAGAGTACCTAGGCCTTCTATGCTTTGCGAGGCGAAGTGAATGAAGCGACTCTATTCATTCTTTAATCACACATTTTTCGCAACAAGTACTTGCACATTTCTTGTAGATTTGTAACTTAGGCTAAAAACAAACATACATACATACTCACGCCATTCGTGCCTATTGGGGTAGTCAGAGGCAAACGATCGCCACTTTGTACGATCCTGGCAAACCTCTCGGCTTCATTTACATTCACAAATATTTTAATCCATGCCCTTTTATTCTTCGTGCTTTTATTCTTCGTGCTTTGGACGCCGGCCTTTGGGCACATTCTCTATTTAATTTAAATGCGTCATCCTCCGTGGTCATACTAACACTACCATGCACACTGACTCTAAATATCTTTCCCACCAATTTACTTTCATTTATCCTCTCTATGTGCCCAAACTAAATTAACATTCCTGTTTCTATCTGCTTTAAACTATCACCTTTCACACCGTACCTTTCATCAATACTGAATCATACTATATCTCACTTGATCACATAATCTAACTTTTTTTTATTTAATCACTATTTTTCTTATCTCGTCGTGGTTTTAGAAACTTAGGCCTGTTTCAGAGATTGGTTCTCTGATGATGAAGGACATCTACCACCCTTCATTCTATTAGCACCTTTTCCCTTTCCGAATAAAATAATTCCTTTGAATTTTGAAGGTTTGATTTCTCCTTCCTGTATGATGCTTTTATAGCTTTGACATATTTTTAATTTAGAGCTTTGGCTATTAAAAGGTCAGTAGGTGGTACTACTGGCTTACAGTGGGTTTTTATCCTTCCCCTTTTTATAACTTAAATTTTATTGCCCAAAGGGGCTATGAATTAACAATTTTTAAACTCTGTTCGGAATTTCGCTTAAATAAAAGTTATATAGAGTTATATTGTTATATACAACGAGAAAAAAAAAAATTTCAATAAGAATCGTAGGTCACTTTTACACACATAAGAATATATTGCTTGCTTGGCTGCCAGGCCAGGGTTTTTACCAAATTGTAGTAGAAAATGAGTGATTTCTCAAAATATAGAAATCATAATCGTAGTATCGTTCTTTTGGTTTATTTTTCTTTCATAAATCTTGCTTCAATCCGCAACTAAGATGGGGTGGACACGCTTCTTTAGAGTTGGATCTGAAAACCATATAAGTATAACGTTATTAAAATTCTTCAAAATTTTTATACAATTTTATGCACTTTCTTTTAAATACTAGTACTAGCGATCCACCTCGGGCTCACACGGGTATCTCATACAAGATTGATAGATAGTCTGCCTACGCCAATAGGATTTAATGGTGTGAGCTTGAGTTAGTTTCATTGACTTATGAAAGCTGTGAATGTTGAGGGAGCAGAATACCAGGAAACCCACAAGAATGTATACTAAGTGAAGTGACTGTACAAATCGGCAATAGGCTTTCCCCCTATCACATGAACGTACTGTTAAGAGAAAAAGTGGCTTATTCGAATGTCAGGTGAAAATTACTCGTGTTACTAAGCTACCATTGATATCATACCCCAGAATTTAAAAGAATTAAAAAGGTATATAGTAGAAAGGTGGTACCTTGCGTTTCACTGGGCTTATCTTGGCGTGGGCCACAAACTGACATTAAATAAATGTATATGGGTATTAGCACCTCTGTCAACCTTTTGGTGATTTACGGCGTGAACGTTTGAGGCTTGATGATTCTCCCTCCCTCTCACCAATTTTCGTAAAAATGATGTAAATTCGTAGAAATGTGGCGATCACCTTAAAGAACTCATGTCATAGAATAGAAAACCCTTTGGAAACACATCAAATATGGAGAAACATTTACAAATACACAGAATTAAATAACAAAATTACAATTGGCGGTCTTATCACTAAAAGCGATCTCTTCCAGTCTACCTTGGAATGGAGAGGTCAATAAATTATAGTCATGTGAGATAGATGTACAACAACATGGTGAAACTGATAACTATGCGTTAATCTACACAAACAATACAACAATAAAATAATAAACTATTATGTTGTGTGACGGCGTCTGTCCGAAAGATAATACTATAATTGTAATACATTGATCTTTCCATTCAATGGTTGTCTAGAAGAGATCGCTTTCAGAAATAAAACCGCAAATAGTACCTTTCTTATTGCATTTGTATTTGTGTATATGTTTCCTTTTTCTGATGTGCAATAAAGTGTTTTATACACTCTATTCTTTTCTAAAATGTCTATTCAGAATCCGCCACTTCACTTGCTTGATGAAATTTGGGACTATATTCTCTTTAAATGTGTTCAACCATACCAGTTTTGCAATTTTTCCCCTAGTCACATTTAAATTTGCTGTGTATTGTCGGCTTAGAATAGCACTACCCCATTTCTTATGGTGGGTGTACGTAAGAGGCGACTAACGGTATTGGGGCTTTTAAAGGATTTTTGGGCGATGCGGTTGGAGACCAACAACCTTTATTTTACCATCTTTTTCCCACTTAACTTATCCAAAAGTGGCTGAGGAATTTATAGCGGTGAGTATATTTTTGTATGTATGTGTTCAACCATACCAGTTTTGCAATCTTTCCCCCAGTCACATTTAAAAAGTGGCGGAATTTCTGACTCGAAAGGTTTGGCTATCGCTTTTCACAGACGTCAGTAAGAACATTAATTAATTGAACTACTTGAACGTAATTAATTTTGCAAGTAATTGAATCACACTCTTATAATATACACACATACATATACTCACGGCTATTAATCACTAAAAGGGGTTGCCAGAGCCTCAGAATTAGAAAATTATTCAGCCACTTTTGGAAGTTAAGTGGGGAAAAGATGTAAATAAAGGTGGTTAGTGATGGCTCTTCAACAGCATCGCCCAAAAAACCACTCAAAAGCCCCAATACTCAATACCCGTAGGCGCCTCTTACGTACACCAACGGGAACAAACGGGGTAATACATAAGCACACCTTATTCCCAGTACATATTTAGTTATTGAAGTGCTTGTTCGCTGTAGGTACGTTACGCCGCACAAGAATATCAACCTTGTGGCAGAGACATAATAAGTGAATCTGACATTCAGCTGAAGTGTATGCCAATTCGTTTCCAATAGCACAATTAATTTGTTGTTAATTATGTATGTATGGCCATAATGTATAATGTAATGTATGTTCATAAATATACTCACGGCTATAAATCCCAAAAAGAATATCCAGAGTTTTAGACTTAAAACTCCTCAGGCACATTCGGAAGTTGATAGGGGACAAGATGATAGAAATAAAGTATCGTTGGTGATGGGTATTTAATTGCATTGCCCAAAAACCATTTAAAAATGCTTCATAGCTTTACTCGCTTCTTACGACACTCGTGGGTAGAAATAGAAAGGGGTAGTGACATTCTAAGCCGGCACTCTTGTTATATCTGTTTTTAATATATATTTTCTTATTTTCTTCTCAATAAGTAACATAGCTACAAGGCTACACTTTTTTCTCTGTTGATACATTGGAAGAGTAGGTTTTTCAAACCAGTTGATCATATTAGGCGATAGGCATTTTATTCTCCTCTCCTCCTTTATCACCCATCTTGAGAAATTGTTCACCTGGTTTACCATTTTTCATTCCTTTATGTTTTGCCGCTTTGTAACGTTAGTAAAGTTTAACACCTACTGCCAGGAAAAATGGGGGATTAATCCAAGCTTTATACTTACCTAAAGAACATACTTACGTAGATATCTATAGGTTTTCATTTTGTGTTAGATTCCATCGCCTCATGTCAGTTTAGTCAAACGGTTAATCAACACAATAAATAAACAAAAACAACACATCACAATACCAAACAATATATTCATATTTACAATATAATATAATAAAATATAAACAAAAATCGATTGGTCGATGTATGACTAAAAACTTGTCATGATTATGATACATTTAAACAAAACTATTAAACAGATATGAATACTAAGGAAAAATCACCGCAGTATTCCAATAAAATTTCATGAGTATATCTGCACAATAGTATCATAAAAATGCTAACATATGCAAAAACTTAACTTTTTAACAACCCATCACAGATACTTAATTATGCTAAAATAATAAATAACCTGCTCTTTTGATTGGGTTAAATAGAGAAAACTAACTATATAGAGTTATTCTGATATTTAGCCAAAATTAATGTTTTGAGTATGCATTCGATATTTTGACAGCGGACTTTGGAATGTTATAGATATCGAGAAAAAGACAGCTCAAAGTAAAGAAACTAGATCTAATATATACAAATTCCTATATACACACTTAACCCATTCGCACTAAGTTTTCATCTGATGATTTTTATTTTCTTCGGCTTCCCGAAACATACAATACACCTACACAATAATGCCACACTTCAACTAAATTTATATTATCTGGAAATCAACCACAACATATAACGTCTGAAACATAGGGAATTATATCATCTGCAAATGTTTTAATTATTAAACACAAGATAGTAAAATCATCTGAAACATAAGGAAGCTTCAATTTATTACTTCTATCTAGAAATTCTACGCCTTTGTAATGAGATGGTAAGTTAGGTAAGAATAAACTAAATTTGTTTGAAATTTGGATTTGTCGTGGTCGACCGTTTCATTTTCAATGGATACTTATGTTACTTTTAGGAACCATCCCGATGAAAGGGGACTCAAAAAGTAAGTTAAAATATTTGTTATTAAACCATCAATATTATCTCAAAATGTGTTATTACTACATGCTCCGTAGTGGAATTGCAGCGCTCGTACGTATATAAACTGTTCTTATCTCAGACATATAAAATGCTCTCCTAAGTCACTTGCTGCCGAAGAATTTCTAATGTATTGGTGAGTGAAAAGTTTACAAATGCGTTCAGTCAGAATTTTTATTAGAAGTTCTCAGTAGAGCGCAAAGTGTGCTGTGCCATCAATATTTTAATTCTTTACTAATTACAGTGTTTGAAATCCCGTTGCAAGTTTATATGGGGGCGGATTCTTTTGCGATGGTTCGTTTAGTATGGTAAATTATAATAGTAATTAAACTCTCTTAAACGAGTCATTCAAAATGCATCCTTATAGAGCGGAAGTTAACTTCACAAACTTTGGGTATACTAATATGTTGGTTCCCTACAAATATACAAACTCTGTCATACTAAGCTCCATATTTTTATTAATATAACTATTGCAACAAATAGAACAGATTATAAAAAAACCTGAGCGAATCAGTTTAACAATAATGTCGATCGATTACGAATTGGGAAAACGAAGAACACATGTCACAGTTACTCTTGGACCAAAACACAATAATATTAATTCGCATTAAAAAGGGGGTGATATATTACAGAAACAAATTTCATGAAAGAAGTCCCTAAAAGTATTGTAAAATTCCTGTTCCGCGATGTGAACATTTAATCAAATCAATATAGATTAGGTGTGGACATTATTAAATTCTCATCAGTTTTATAAACATGTCAGTCGCTGACCTTGAGTTTATTTGACACGATTGGGTACAGAAACAGCGCATCATTTTGACATTACATTAGTTGAATGTGTCCAAGTATTGTTAACAACTATATAAAGCCAAGTTTACACCAATCCAAGAGGAAGTTAAAACTACGCGGTCTTTCTGAAAGACGTTCATACAAAATGGCAAAAAATTTGGAGCTTCCAAATGAAACGCCAGTGTCACTTGAGTTATTGCACTTGGAAAATGTAAACCCAGCTTTATGAATTCATTACAGCAGTTACCCTTAAGTGCGAAGGGAGGATAGTTAAGAATAATACTTCTAACATGGTGAATTTGTTTTTATGAATCTTGCGACAAAACTAAACAACCATTTAACATGTCAGTCATATATTTGTTTCCAAATTCATTAGGATTTTTTAAGGGTTTTAATACTGAAAGTCTAATTAATTAAGACATACGTAAAATTTATCAAATCTGCATGGAATAAACTGTTTTAAACATTAATTAATTACATGAACCGTCGTGTGTAAGCTTCCCTTATAAGTTGTTATTTAGATGATTATATACTAATGAGCATCTACATAAGTTTATAAAACACTATTGGGTTGTTATGTAAGAAATGAGATTATTGTCACTATATATAATGTAGTCTATCGAAATATCATAACCCATTTAATAAGCTCCTGCCTAGCAATTCATTGAATTGGATTGGATTGATTAATTAGAGCAACTATTTAAAAACAACATTTTAATACAACTAAACTAACAATAAAATTAAACAGTACAACTTTGAAAGAAATACATAAAATGTATAGTATAAACAATTTCTATACTCAAATTAGAAAAAAAAAATAAGAAAAGATAGGGGTTTATTTGTTGCCGACTCCATTTAATAAATTTATATAACAAAAACACAAAATACAAATAAAAATAAAACACAAAAAGAATTATTAGCACAATATACGTACGAGTAAGTACAATACCAAAACCATCCCTAAAAACGTAGGTAATCGTTATAAATGTAGATATTTAGTAATAACTCTATTCTGACATAATCGTCTCAATTCAGGAAACTCGCAATTTGATGAAAATAATTGGATTGGATGGATTGGAACATGGATAAAATTTATTAAAAACATATTATAATTGTAAATATGTCAAAAACAAATAAGGCAAAAAGGTAATGCAAGAAAGAAGACGAATGAAAACTAAACAAAATTGACTAGATACACTTTGAGTCGTCCAAAACAAGAAAGGTTCATAATATTGAATGAAAGTATTCACTTCAATATTTTATTTTCATAAATAAGGGTATTTTTGTTTTTTATAACACTTAAACAATTTTAATAGTTTGGAATAAGATGGTGTATTTTAATAACTGCTCTTCAGCGTTTGAAATTCTGAATCAGCAGAAATTTTCTTTCATTGATGTGTTTTTTCATTGACCAAATAATTTTAAGTGTTTCCACATAAATCCATAGTTAATTTTTCCTTGCTTATAACTAACCTTCCTTCGCACTACTATAAAACTTGCTAGATAATTTACGATTAACATTCATTATTCACCAATCACAGCATTGTTCTTTCATGATTGTTGAAAATAATTGTTCATACATGATCTAACTATTTATTATCTATAGTATTTGTTCTTCTGAACACCAAGCCATATTCTGTCAGCTATTGTTCTGAATATCCACATTGAAATTCAAAGAAATATGAAATAATAAATTACGTCGACTATTATAATTCATAATGATATTCAGACCAATAATACTAAACGAACATCAAAACAAATGTTTTTATTCAAATGAGCTGAAAATATTCATATTCTTTAGAAAATATCAATTTACAGACGAGATAGAACCAATATATAAATCGATTTTAGAATTTTAGAAATATCTAAAGTTATTAATACAATTTGATTATTTGAAGCGTCAGTGCAGTCTAAGTTTTTCGTATCTTGTCAACCAGTGTAAGAGGGCTCTTATTACAGATATATACAAACAGCGTAAGAGCTCATCTTAGACTGGTTAGTTAGGGAGCCTTTGAGTCTAAAGATTCTGTGTTATCAATAGCTATGCCAATATGCCAAAGATTTAATTGATATAGTGTAATTCTGAACACATATCGAATACAAGCTCAACATCGTTACTACACAAACATCGATCGTATATTTCACTGGATTCCTTAAATTAAGTCTTGTGATGTCTAGACGTAGAATAATTTAATATGCCTTTTTAAGTAACACTTTTGGTGGCGTATCAGTAACACGAGTATATTTTGTAATATTAATTATATAACATATCGTTATATAATAACTATTTAAGATTATAGAACACGACTTACATACTGTTACGGATACAAAGACCAAAGACCATTTATTGCTGGAGATCGATCGCGTTTGTTCATACGATTTCTTCCGATTAGACATAGACAGGCAAAACTAATTAGTATAGAATTTAAATCTAAGAATATATCTTATGCTTTTTTTATAATCTTTCTTACACGATAATTTAATGCTTTACGTCAAGATAAAAAGGTGGCCACGAATATTTGCTTCATTATAAACTTATGAAATATACAGTGAAAATTACTTCGGTAAACTTTTTTTATACCTTTAGTTTTCATTTATTTTAAACGAAGTCAATAAACGCTGGATTGAAAACGAAGATAAGTGGACGATACGGGGACTATTTCCCGATTTTGATAATTATATACCATTCGCTATATTAATTGCAATTCATTATGTATTAATTCTGTAACTTATTTGATTCATTTAAAAAGTATTTTAAATTCGTTTTATATATTTTTAGTTTGAGGTTTGCAATTCAGACATGGGTTTTTTACTCTTATAAACGACGATATAATACAGAAGATGCTAAACATTAAACATGTTTCATATTATGTAAAAATTCACTTTAACACTTTCTTTCAATAAAAGTTTTAACTACATTTGGGGTATTGCTTCATTTTTAAACTCACATATCTTTAATGATCTGTTAAGGGTATTTGAATTGAACAATAAAGTTAAATTACGTTTTATGCACATTAGTTTAGATTCCGCAATAAGAATTTCTCAGACAAAATTCCACCCATTTCGGATGAATGAAAACATATGATTCGAGGTCACTTACAGCATATCTAAACAGATTGATAAAACTGTCACTTATATAGTGCACAAAAATTTAGCTTAGACGGAGATATTTTTTGTTATATTTAACCAACCGTATAATTGCGATATGATCAAGATTTTACACAGTAAATTTTTTGAAAGTTCATTACGGCCTCTTATAGTTAGAAAGTATTTCTTATCTGAGAATGTTCTTATCATAGTAAGATTAAAACACACAGCCTAGCTTTGCTAAACATACTTTGATGGACAGCTGAGAGCAGTCCGGCCATGTCACGGTTATTTTGAAAGGTGGAATGATCTGATGATCGTCTCCTCCAATCCTATTGGAGTGGAGATGCCAAGTCGTGACATTGGCAATGGCAGAGAACCTTGACTATCGGTCACTTACACTGATTTCATTGCTACAAAACGGGACGATAATATTAAAAATTCTACCGTAAATCTTATTTTTAAACCACATTCTCATTTTAAGTATAAATTTAGTATCAAAAACGAAATCCTAAGGATTATATTAGACATGTGTCTTTTTCTTAAATGTTAGGTTAGGTTCTAATAAATTTACATTTAACATTACACATACGTTAAGTTCCCTGTTTTACTATCCGAGTAACATCTCAATTATCGACCGATAAAAATCGCTAAGTGCCTATCCGTAAATAGTATGTTTAAATCGATTGCTACCACTGTTAAGTACTAAGTTTTCACGATAGAATCGAATACGTTAAAGGAACTATCTAGTTTCCCGCCTAGCTCTCGGTTCAACCGTATACTTTCATCCAAAAGTGTTCCATAAAAAGGTAGGATACTAGTTTCCCTAACAGTTAGCTCCATCCTCTAGGCTTGACTTCATTGCTGGCGCTACTGGAACACTTGCTCTTCCTGTTGTGAAGGTTCGAGCTCTGACGGAACGAACCGAATAAGCTGTTCTTATGGCCCAGCTTGCTTGACTCCTTATGTGAGCTGTTACGAAAATTACATAATCAGGTATTGTAACTAAGTTTAATATATTATAACTTTTATGGAAATATGTCTTACTACACTTCTAAAGAATGAATGAGAGAATGAAGTTTTTTTTGTATTATACTTCTAAAACGGTATGAGTAACATCCTGTAATTATGCACGGCTAGTCGCACATTTTGAAGAGTAGGTATAATTATATTATATTTATACTCAAATCAAATGATAGAGCAAATTATGATTCAAATAATGGAGATTTAATCTATGAAAATACTACATATTACAGGTACTATTGTAAACTATTTAAGTACTGTGTCATTAAAGTAAAACACTACTATATCAAATAATTTGCCACCATTCTATACCAGAAGTATAAATTGATTATATCTTATGATAGAAATTCAAAACCAAGATTAAGTCAAAACTTTAGATCAATTTCTCAGCAATTAATACGAAAAAAATAAGTGTATATTTTTTTTTTAAATAACAGTAATACTACAATATTCTCTATGACTGTAACGCTATCGTTTCTTTAAAAATTCGAACCTAAGTGAAATTCGTAGTCTTGTCTTCCAAAGAAACGTAAGGACAAACTTATAGGAAGAATACCTACTAATACCTACTTAAACTACCTTTATTATTAATACTTTAACTACCTTAAAATTAAATAGGAAATACGACTGAATCATAGAAACCGTAAAATCATGTCAAGTGCACACGCAATCATTCGTAGAAACTCATTGCAAGTAGAACATTACATAAAATATATACAACGTTAGATTTATACCTAGGAGGTGTTTGGAAATAATCTTAGCGCTATCGATAAATTTCAACTCTGCGCGAAGTACTAGTTAAAATAAAATTCATACCTACATTTGCATTAACTTTATCGGTTGTAATTTATTTATTTTTTTGTTATGTTAGTTAAAAGTATTTATTAAAGTGGATGGTAATGTTAGTAGATGATGTTCACGTGAGGGACATCTATATCAAGAGTATGTGCCTAAAAAGCAAGCATCTAACGGGTGAAGTATAGAAGTAATTAATCAAAAGGTTGTTAATATAAATAAACAAAGCTCGAGAGGTTTCCGTAGAAAGTTAGTCTTTAATACTACCTACTACATACATACATACATATACTCACGGGTGTATTTTCCTAGAAGGGGTAGCCAGAGCTAAGGAATTATAAATTCTTCAGTCACTTTTGGAAGTGTATTGGGGAAAAGATGGTAAAAATAAAGGTTTTTGGTAATGGGTCTCCAACCGCATCGCCCAAAAATCCAATAAAAAGCCCCAATACCCTTAGTCGCCTCTTACGACACCCTTGGGTAGAAAGGAAGGGGTAGCGACATTCTAAGCCGGCACTACACGGCAACTATACTACTACTACTTTAATTATAATAGAAGAAAATTTCTATGAAAAGTTTTGTATATATAAAAAAATCATTTATGAGTCTTTTAGGGCGCAATTGAGTCGGGGCGGATTGAAGTTTGAGTCGACTACATAACACTAACGCCCGATTTCTGAATTGAGTATTCCAGCTGAGAACAATTTAAGTATCGCATTGAAATCTTAACAACTGAATAAGACAAAACGATACTTAAGTCGTTCTCAGCTTGAATACTTAGTTATAGGCTACTTAGTTACATTAGGTAAGGTAGGAAACTTAATAATATAGGCACTTTGCTAATCAGTGCTACTAGTATTGTTTCAAGTCTACACTTGATATAAAAAACATATTACGAGATAACAAATAAATCTTATCATGCGATATCACTCATTAAGATAAGTAAGCCACGAGATACTATTAATATTAACTATAATTATGCATTGATAATGACTTGCTACTGATAAATGCTTAATTTGCGTTGTCCCAACTTTTAATACAAAACCAGCCACTCTTGGTTTAACTACAGCATAGCCAGCATGAGCGACCTTTCAACTAGATGTCGCGTGGTATAAAAGATCTCTTTCGCACTTACATAGTATCGTATACATTTATTTCATTCTAACCGCCATAGTAACAATAAAATAACGTTCGTGCTAGGCCTCCATACACAGCACTACACCTATCTTACTATTGTATGATAGGTGTAGTGCTGTGTAGTGTCGGCTTAGAATAGCACTTCCCCATTTCTTCCGGTGGTGTACGTAAGAGGTGACTAACGGTATTGGGGCTTTTAAGGGATTTTTGGGCGATGCGGTTGGAGACCCATCACCAAGAACCTTTACTTCACCATCTATTCCCCACGCATCTTCCAAAAGTGGCTGAGGATTTTATAATTCCTTAGCTTTAGCTACCCCTTTCTAGGGATTTATAGCCGTTAACTCACGAGTTATGAGTGTATGTACCTACATTTATATAAAGGTTGCAAATATTATGCTAGGAAAGCGAAGAGAGCGGAAGCGTTCAGCAATATTAAGTGATGAAAACCTCTTGTCATAACGATTTTGCAGGTTCAGCCCAGTTTGACGAATAGAATTATATACTCTTTCAAGCCTTAGGCGCCTAAGGGTTAGATGGCTAGGTACTGATATAAGAGTTTGTGAGTTTAAACTTGGCTGGCTAATTATTATAGAATACTAGTGGTCCGCCCCGGCTTCGCACGGATGGTGTTATTTTTTTTACTGCTTACCCCCTACGATATATATTTAGCGAAATGATATATATCCTATGTCCTTTTCCTGGTTCTAAGCTACCTCTCCATCAATTTTCAGCCAGATCGGTTTATCCGTTCTTGAGTTATAAATAGTGTATCTAACACCACTTTCTTTTATATACCTATATATAGATTATGAATATTTTTGTTTCTTTGTCATTGTTTAGATATTATTTATATATGTTTACAAAAGTGCGTAAATACTGTTGAATAATTATATTTACACATACAAAATCATGTAAAAGATCCGAAAGGTTACTAAAGCTAAATGGTCTGGCTGGTTTAATTGCCCATAACTCTATTACTAGATAAGACCTAATGAATGTTAAGAATCGAAATTATTTCAACACTAATAGAATTTTAAAAAGCTTGATAACTAAACCGGAAATTACAATTGCATAACTACAATGCATTTAAGTTATACTGAAATATTTAGAAGCAGAGACATGGTCTAACGCCTTTCTATATCTATAATTACAATGATTTCATTTACGATGCATTAATTATGACTGACTATTTCTTGTATGGATGTATTTGCCGTGTAGTGCCGGCTTAAAATGTCACTATTCCTTTCTACCCACGGGTGTCGTACGCGGCGACTAAGGGTATGGGGCTTAAGTATCATGAGATACAGCCTTGTAAAGTGACAGACGGACAGACAGGCAACGAAATCCCGGCGTGCGTTAAGCTGACGTACCATGAAGCTGTATCGAGCTAGTTACTATGTCAAAAAACTCTGCCTAAATAGTGCCTAATTAGTGTAAAACTAAAAAAAATAGTGCCTCTTTAGTTTAGGAAATAAACAACATTTTCACTGTGTACGCTGGCGTAACGTCAAGCTAGCGTACACATCGCCGTACTCGAAAACGGCTAATGGTAAAGCAACAGAGTTAACACGAAAAAACTCTTCCTAAATACTTCTCCCGTTATGCAAAATTTCATAACGATTGATCTTGTAGGAACAAAGATATTGAACAAGACTTTTCAATGACATACCGTCCTGGCGTTATGCCAGCGTACACAAATAGTGCTTATAGAAAGGGACCTTTTCTTTTAATAAACTCTATATGTATAAATAGTGCGTGAAATTCTGCCTCTCGTAGTGCAAAAACTTTATGCAAATACGCAGTGGATTAATTAAAAAATCTGTGTTAATTTCTGTTCATAGTACAGGTACAGGACAGGTATGATAAAAAGTGCTTTGTATTTTTTTTCTAAAAATTATAATTGGAACAGAACCGATCTAGGAGAATATTAACTTTATTTACCTATAAATACAGCTCGAAGTGCAAATGAAATAGTAAAAAAATGGAAAAATAAAAAGAAATAGGTTTATCATAAAACTTATATTTGATATGCCATAAACAACTAGGTATTAATTATTACAGTACATCAGTACATTTTTTTCTTACTATTTTCTTGGCCTAAATGGCCTAATAGAACATATAATGTTACTGTAAAATAAATAAGTACCTACGTAAAAAATCACAGTATAAGCACACTAACGTTACAAAAATCTCAGTTTTGTGCATTAAAACAGTATTTGTTGTATGCAAAGAATGTAATACGGGTCATGATTTATACATTTGTAGTTGTCACAATCAGTCTTAATAATCACTTACACACAGAATCATTTATTCCTACAATAATTATTATATAACATCACACTATAATCATAACTGAGTAAGCGCAGTTTAAGTTAAAATTACTAAACTATTTTTCAATTGCAATAGTGTTTTTTTTTAATTCTTTACAAAATAGTTACTATTACAAAATTAACATAGATTTAAAAAAGACTATATTTATACTGCTGCCAACCCAACGTTCAAACGCGAGAGAAAAAGTATAATAGTCCATTTCACATTAGCATTTAAAATCATGCTTTGTTGTAGGTAAAGATACTTATTTAATTTATTTATGTCAAAACACACTTCTATTATAAAATAACGCTATATTTCGGCTATAATTACCTACATAATTTCATTAATTATACATTTTGATCGCGTCTGTACATCTATTCATTTGTTCCTAAAACTTAACATAGATTTTTTAAATATTTCCACTGCGTATTTGCAAAAAGTTTTTGCACTACGAGAGGCAGAATTTCACGCACTATTTATACATATAGAGTTTATTAAAAGAAAATGTCCCTTTCTATAAGCACTATTTGTGTACGCTGGCATAACGCCAGGACGGTATGTCATTGAAAAGTCTTGTTCAATATCTCTGTTCCTACAAGATCAATCGTTATGAAATTTTGCATAACGGGAGAAGTATTTAGGAAGAGTTTTTTCGTGTAAACTCTGTTGCTTTACAATTAGCCGTTTTCGAGTACGGCGATGTGTACGCTAGCTTGACGTTACGCCAGCGTACACAGTGAAAATGGTGTTTATTTCCTAAACTAAAGAGGCACTATTTTTTTTAGTTTTACACTAATTAGGCACTATTTAGGCAAAATTTTTGACATAGTAACCAGCTCGATACAGCTTCATGGTACGCCAGCTTAACGCAGGCAAATCCCGGTAATCCCAGGGTCCCAATTTACCTTTAAGGAACTGTTCTCTGTTCTTTCGTATTGTATATGTATTGCTTAATAATATTGATAGCTTTTGTTCAAATTTAAACTTATCGCAAGCACGAGCCCTATTTTATCGACACGATAACGGTTAGAATGAGATGGCAGTATACGATACTAAGTACGTGCGTAAGAGATGGCTGCTTTGTCTCACGCGATAACTTGTTTAAACACCGCTCGTGCTAGCCGGGCTGGTTAAAGTATAACCGATAAATAATTTAATATGACAAACATAAAGCGCCGTTGGCATACGTCATATGTTTTGTTTGATAGAAAGATAATGTGTATAATGGCATATAATTGACATTATATCTAATACATTTTAAAAACGTGACTTTGAGTACAAAGCGTTTTGTTTTAACAATCAGGTTTTCATGAATTTTCCTCATCGATATAATACAGGTAGGTATTTGTTATTCAATCCCGTCAGATTAGAAAATTATGTTCAAAACAGCTCTATTATAATAAAAAATCTATTATATATATTATAATGAAATTTCCTATCATTTCTACGATGAGTTGTAATTTTGACGCAGTTTCGAAGGAAATGTGAGGGAAACATAGAGATGAAATCCACATGGCTGTATTTTACTCATTCTTCAGAGAGTGTATTTAAAAAAAACGAAGACAGCACACAATTCTTAATCTATGGCAAAAACAATCGATGAAAGAGCCACGGAACGCACGGAATTTACAGATATACCAATGAGGTATTAATGTTTAAAAGGAACTCCGTATTCAAGACTTGGTTTCCTTCCTGGTGTAGTATGCTTTTATCATATAAAGCAAAACTAAATTGGTTTATCATAAATGCAAGTTTGCCGTGTAGTGTCGGCCTAGAATAACACTACCTCATTTCTACCCGTGGGTGATCGTAAGAGACGACTAAGGGTATAGGGGCTTTTTAAGTGATTTTTGGGCGATGTGGTTGGAGACCCGTCACCAAAAACATTTATTATTACCTTCTTTTCCCCAATCAACTTCCAAAATTGGCTGAGGAATTTCTCATTCCAAAGCTCTGGCTACCCCATTAAGGGATTTATAGCCGTGAGTATATGTATGTATGTATATGCAAGTTCCCCTTATATCAGGGGGAAACAACAGAATAACACTATGAAAGGCTTAATGACAAATGTTTACTTTCCGACCGACTTCAAAATAGGAGGTACTCAATTCAATCCCTGGTTTTTTTATTTATGTAATATGTTACGTGATTACTCCGTCATTGGTTAATCAATTTCAAAACTAGTCAATTTGTTTTGTTGGACATAATTCCAGAGTGGTCCCATTTAATTTTCATGATGTTCGATAATATAAAAACAATACAAAATATAAATATGAATATTGTATGAAAAATTAGATTTTCGTCAAATAGCTATGAAGTCGGTTCCAATTTGTTTAAAAATATTTTATATATTATTAATATTTTATATATTTAACCGTGATAGCTCAATGGGTAGAACACCGGTTATCGTTTAAACGACTAGTGTTCAAATCCCGGGTCGGACCTACACCAATTTTTCTTTTGTAAAGACATATGTGTGGTTGATTTATCGTGGTTGTTAACGGTGAGGGAAAACATCGTGAGGAAACCTACATGGCTGAGTAGTACTTAGTCATGTGACAGTCTATTCGTACAAAACGGCGATAGGCCTATCCCCTATCACGTGAGTACACTGTCCATGCAAAACGTGGGTACTCTGAACACCAGGTAACAAAATCACGTCATGTTCAGAAGTATTAGTACCTCTACCAACCCCTTCGAGAATATTCGGCGTGAAAATTTATGTTTATGTTATGTTATGTTTATATATGTATTTAATACAATGTTATAAACTTTTTGCGCTAGATATTGATTACGACGACTAGAACCTTGATATATGCACAGAATATTGGTTTAGGTATTTCGTTAAAGATAAATAATAATAAAAAAAACAAATTAGCAATTAATAGACCAAGTGCGAGTCGGCTTGTTATGAAGAAAGACAAATACATTTTTATAAGAATATCATATGACTGTTCATTTCAGTCATACGGGTTTCTCCGACTAATTTACGTAGACTTTATTAAAGTTGCCGTGTAGTGCCGGCTTAGAATGTCGCTAGCGCTACCCCTTTCTATTATATATATATTATTCACGGGTGTCGTAAGAGGCGACTAACGGTATTGGGGCTTTTTATTGGATTTTTGGGCGATGCGGTTGGAGACCCATCGCCAAAAACCTTTATTTTACCGCCTTTTCCCCACTCAACTTCAAAAAGTGGCTGAGGAATTTATAATTCCTTGGCTCTGGTTACCCCTTCTAGGGAATTACAGCCGTAAGTATATGTATGTATGTATGTTTATTAAAGTTAAATCTTTACTTGGTTTAGTCACCAATTAACACAAGATTAGTTAGTTATTCAGTAACAAAGTATGCTTTTGTTTAGGCAATTCGTCACTACTTCGATAGTGTATGTATGACATTATGACTGAGCACGTGCTCCGGTGACGCAGGTCCAATGAGAGAAATAATGTATAACTAAATCTATATGTCACAACAAAAATAAATGTAAAACGTAAACTAATATGACACAATTAAATACCTATATTCGATACGGTAAAACATATCAAAAACAACATATGAAAAAAAACATATAAAATAAATAATGATTACTGTGTAGTGCCGGCTCAGAATGTCACTACCCCATTTCTACCCACGGATGTCGTAAGTGGCTATGGGACTTTTTATAGTGGTTTTTGATCGATGTGGTTGGAGACCCATCACCAACAACCTTTAGCTCACCATCTTTTCCCCTCTCAACTTTCCAAAAGTGGCTTAGGAATTTCCAATTCCTTAGCTCTGGTTACCCCTACAGGGATTTATAGCCGTGAGTATATGTATGAATATTAATAATTTAAAACCGAATTATCGTACCACTATCCTTACGGAAGGCGTTTGATAAGTTTCTGTTGAATTACATCTGATCTTAAAATTTTGATTTAATAATTGCGATAATTACGCAGGAACCATTAACACTATCATTTCTATTGCCAAAAGTTACTGACACAATCTTGATTTTAAAGATCTAGTTACCATCTTGGGAGCTTATATATATATATGTCCGTATTTATGTAGTGCCAAATTCGTATGATAATGAAAGCAGAAATAGCTACCGAATGCCTTGCTCAGTGCCAAAACCAGATGTCTAACATTAGCCTTGGACCAGAACAAGGTTAACAAAAATAACGTTTATATTATTGTACCGAAACAATCATAATTCCCAGAGTAGAAACTTAATAATACATTTACGGTAATCATCTTTATATTACTATCTTTCCCTACTTAACTTCCAAAACTTCCTAAAGAATTTTAAATTCTGAAACACTGGCTACCCATTTTTGGGATTTATAGGCGTGAGTGTATGAATGCAAAGAATACCACAAATAATAAGCTGTGTTAGCAACATTTCTGTTGCCGATTATTTTGTTACTTTTAAAATGTTCTTTTTAGGGTTTCGTAGCCAAATGTCTTAAATGTTTCGTTATGTCTGTCTGATTGTCTGTCCGTGTGTTACAGCAATTTTATCCGAAATTATTGACAGTACAGTACATGGCTGAAAATGAGTAGGCGGATATAAACTGTAAAGCGCTACCAGGTTTTAGGACAAAATAATAAGCTGTGTAGTGTCGGCTTAGAATAGCACTAACCTTGTTTCTTCCGGTGGGTGTACGTAAAAGACGACTAACGGTATTTGGGGTTTTTAAGGTATTTATAGCCGTAAGTATCTGTATTTATGTAAAAAATAATAATAGAAAGGTGGGCTCTCCACAAATCATACATTTAACCCGTACTATTATTAGGTTTTTAAAAATATCATCGAGGTCTCTCAAACCATATTTTTCATAATCAATAGTTTGAAAGGTATAATAAACTCCTAGAGTGGTAAAATCGGTGTCCCCTCACTCCTCAAACTATTGAAATAAAAACGTGACACATATAAATTAAATATAGGTATGTTGTAGATTTCAATAAAAAATAATAAAGAAAGTGCAGAATAAATTTGTTTTTGCAAAAAACCTAGTAAGATTAGAATATATTATGTCCGTTATCTAATCATCCGGATTTTTGCAAAATCCCTAGGTTTTTTGCAAAAAACCTAAACATCAAATCATCCTACGACATATACAAACAATATCTACATAAACAATAATACAGCATATTTTTTGTGCCCTCAAATGTATTTCAAGTAAGTTTTTTTATAGTCGCAAAAATATTTCGATGTCCTAATTCTATATAATAAATATCTGATCTTACCCATATTAGGAATACGAACGTAACAGTGAGCATAATTAAGTAAAGAGGCTTATATGTGCTTGAATTAATAACAATATAATTATATTTTTGGTATAGAGATATATAAATAGAAATATGTATACATATATACATATATATATAAATAGAAATATTTAATTGTTTTATACTTTTTAGAACGAGGCTAGAGTGGTTTGCTAGAATCGTAGAAAGTGGCGATCGATAGTTTCTGCCTAACCCATTCGGCACTAATGGCGTGAGTATATGTATGTATTTTTAGACCGTGACTTTCCAGCAGACGTTTAAGTTTTCGAACTAGGTAGGTTTTTTTACAAGAACATTCTTCTTCGACATTCTTCAATGCGTACCAAATTCGTAATGAAACAAAATCAGAGGCGATAAGAAATTTAACGATGTAAGCAAGTAAGTAATATCATAAGTTGATAAGTAAGTGCAAAATGACTTTTATACGAGGAGTAATTTAGTTTGCAGCTAGCTACTTAATCCTGTATAGATACATACATATTATTTACGGCAAGAAATCCCAAAAAAGGGGTAGCCGGAGCTTCAGAATTCGAAATTCTTTAGCCATTTTGGAAGTCATACATACATATACTCACGGCTATAAATCCCTAGAACGGGTATTAAAAATTCCTCAGCCACTTTTGGAAGTTAAAGGTTGTTGGTGATGGGTCTCCAACCGCATCGCCCAAAAATCCCTTTAAAGCCCCTATACCGTTAGTCGCTTTTTACGTACACCCACCGGAAGAAATGGGGTAGTGCTATTCTAAGCCGGCACTACACAGATTTTGGAAGTCAATAGGGAAAAAACATGTAAAAAATATAAAAATGTTTGGTTTTGGGACTCCAGCCACATCGCCCAAATATAAGATGGATCATCATTTAAGAAGCTCTCTCGAAGCGAAGTCGGCTCTTACAAACCCCGCGAGAAGAAATGGTGTTATTCTAAGCTGACACTACACAGCTATCCGATCTTTTAGGCGTTGTAATACTCCTTTTCGCATTATATTGAACCTATAATTACCATATTTTATCATTTGCATGTTACCTTCAGAACGATATTATCACCCCTAGGCCCCTATTGGATAATAAGCATGTTGATAAGGTATATAGGTTAATAAGAAACAATAATTCGATTATCACTAACAAGGCTCCATTGCTCACAAAGAATTGGTATTTTTTGTCTATAAAGGAATTAAACCTGTAGTGTTCTTTGCCGTCTAATAGAAAATCGCTCTATATTAATAGTATACTGTGATACTTTTTTCTTTACTTACTGCTTCACAATACCTACATCTCATGGGCATTATCCCATATAAGGGAAGCAATATCTTCGAAATCATCAGAATTCAAAAATTCTTGAGAGTTGAGAGGACAAAAGATGGTCACAAATGACATCAATCAAGAATGAATTATCCCACCTAAAACATTCTGTAAAAAACTCGGCTATTCCCAGTAGTCCTACTCGATAGTCTTACCAGTAGGACTATTGGGATTTTTTGTCCCAATAGACTTACTAGTAAGACTATTGGGAAAATAATTCCCAGTAGTCTTACCAACCAATAAAAACTCTTTGGTACATCTAAAGGTTCCAACTTTTATGTAGCCAAAAAAAGATAAATAGACATACCTCGTTAGTGAAATTGGATGTATGATATAAAATCTAATATTTTTTTGGCTGATTTTCTGTCACATAATATTTTATCTAGGTGTATTTGCCATTAAACTAAATAATTTGCAATTTTCATAGGAATGGGTTTTTGGTTGTAATATATTTTCCGCCAAAAGGTAAAATAACTATGTATTTATGGTTTATTTTTTGCCATTTTTTGTATTTAAAGTACCAGGGTAGCAGAAACATAAAAGCAGCATGAATAAAAAAACCTTATTGGTTTTATACAAAATTATCAGTTGGGAGTTTATACGAAAATCAATCAAAATCAGAATTATAGAATAATCAGATAGAAGAATCAACCAAAAGACGTCTACTGGTGGAGAAAGGCTTTTCCGAAAGATCTCCATTATAAAAACCGGTTCTGTGCGGCTCAAAAATTTTGACCAAGTCGTCGGTCACCCTTATGGGAGACCTACGCAAACAAACAAACCAACAACAACCCCATTAATAACCTGATTCATGAAAAATATCATGTCGACCTCCGGACATAGAGACAGCAGACACAAAAATAGGTAAGATAAATAAAGCATTGGAAAAATATTTCTACAGATTTTCAAGTTTATTAGTCATAACAACTTGTAGTTAATGCGTTTCTGTAACTTCAATTGAAAGTTAAATTTACGTAAATTTTTATAGCTGCTTAAATTATAATTTCCAAAAAACTTTATAAACGTTATAACTTCTCATTCATCAAAATAATAGAAAATAAATCGTGTCTAAAATGTCCGTTCCTTAGTAATGAATTAGTAAAACTGAAAATTACAAACAAGTTTTGTATGTATTAAATATATTAATACTGTCTATGTCTAATAGTTACGAGGTCTATGTTTCTAAAACAAATGTCAAGTAAGACTAATGGGAAAAATACGCCATAGACAATGTCCTACTTTCGGTAAGACTATTGGGAATAAAAATCCCATTAGTCCTACTGGTAAGACTATCCAGTAAGACTACTGGGAATAGCCGAAAAAACTAGCCAAGTCTCGATAGAGCTGCTTGTTTATCTCTAAACAGTAATGAAATCTCTAAAATAAGTGGAGCCAAGTCTAAGGTTTCTTACTGCGGTTTATTATTTATTATTATAGTTAATTTTACGTGACTTGGTCGTTGACTTGCAATTAGTAGATTATGATTAAAGTTTAAGGGAAACATAGAAATAATCACCAGAGTTCTTACAACTAAAAATAAAGATAGATTAGAATCACAAAAAAATGTTAAGTGCACTCTACATAATCGGCAAAGAAGTTTAGAAGATTTGAATAAATTTGCAAATAACTTAGTAAATAAACTTGTACATACTAAACGTGTCAAGAATGTTCAACGGCCAAGTCACGTAAAATTAACTATAATAATAAATAAATCGCAGTAAGGAACCTTAGACTTGGCTCCACTTATTTTAGAAATTTTATTACTTTTTAGAGATAAACAAGCAGCTCTATCGAGACTTGGCTAGTTTTTTACAGAATGTTTTTGGTGGGATTTCACTTCTTTTTGACAGGACGTAGACTGATTGAATGGTTATATTTTCTTATTATTATATTATCTTGTGAAATCAAATAATAATATACTCCACGACTTTTCAAATCTTTAAAATACACGAAAAATAAGTAATTAAATACGCTACCGGGATTTAAAATACAGCCAGCGTCATCTAGTGACTGTACTGGTACTAATGCTAAATAACGTGAGCGAAGCCGCGGCTGAGTGCTAGTACATAAATAATAATTATTATTGGACTGAATATTTTTATTTATTGAGTTAATCGACTACTATTTCTCGTAAATTCGCTTAATATAGTTTGGCAGTACTCTTATTATGTTTTCTCATCAGCGTCACCAGGTAGTCCAGCCCCCGTAGCATGAGGCGTGTGAGAGCGTGTATGTCGCGTGAGAAGTGAGAAACTGACAGATTGTTCATACAACATCTGACAGTACCTCACTTCTCACGTGACATCTACGCTCTCACACACCTCATGCTACCTATACTGATCTTCCATAAACCTTGTTCTGATAGTTTTTTCTTTATGTGGGCGTTAAAATCTACCTCTTTACCAAATTTCAGCTATATACTGTTAAGGTATATGGGAAGTACTAGTTCTATTTTGATGATCAGTGAGTCAGTCAGTCAGTGTCGAAAATGCGAAACTTTGCATTAGCTTAACTTCGGAATTAATGATCTACCGACTTGAAATTTTGGATTTCAAGTTTGTGATTACGAATTTCTAGGTGACGAAAATTTCAGCGTTTTAATCCTATCCAGAGGTTCTCGAATGGGGCCCTGAAAATGCGGCGAAACGGTTCCAGAAAAAGATGGTACGGCAGTGTTTGCTTCGTGCTGGACTTGGCGGGGCACTGCCGTGCCCCCAGATAAAGCCAGATTTAGCTTTAATTTTCTCGGACGACATTCACAGGAATATTCATTAAACGGTCATAAATTTCATAGGTTCATCCCACTATCCTGATTGATTCACTACTAAAAAGTTAAAATTGCTATTGATAAAAAAACTGAAAAAGACATCGTTTTTCAGTTTTTTTAAACTATATGTTTTACAATAACATCTTTCAAACTATTTTTAAACTATATGTTTTACAATAACACAACATTTCTAACGTCTCACATACATAACACAAAATTTTATGTTTTCTAAGGGACTTCATCTCTACAGCAATTACTCTGCTCTCATTTTTTTTCTGCCACACCCAAATTTGCTGCTATACTTAAACGTAGGACTTCGAACAGCATCATACACTGCCATTCGGACCTTCTCGGACATACACTGACTAGTCATTACACAATTTACAGCTTCATTTACCGCACACTCGAAGATCTAAACTCTTAAGGGCGTCCCCGGAAAAATAGGTTGATATTGATTGTTTGGAAATTCTATAAAGTTTGATTTGATGACATTGATATGACATGAATAAAATATATGTTGGTGATTAGTTCATGGTGTTAAAATTTGATGTTTAACATTTTAATAATTTGTTGAAAAATATGATGAAAAAAATTGAATTGGAACATGCTTTGTTTTCATAAAAACCGTATAGGCTCCACTGGCATAACATACATGTGAACTCATTATGTGTCTATATACGCGTAGCTTTAAGATCTGTAACTTTGATGTTTAACTTTTCATTTAAACATTATAGTTATTCAATAAAACTAAATAAACTACATTTATCCTGCGCGCGCGTTTTTTCCATCCGTCACTCTCAGTAATTTGACGTAAGAGTGAGCGCAATAGCTGCAAAATGGGGGGAGGCCCTTAAGTAAACATGTAAGTTTGGAGAAAGTTTTAATAGCTTTATCATACAATGTCAATATCACGGTATACCTAGATCTGAGTGGGTTTTTGTGTAATATGGTTTTATCAATTGTGCGTGAGTGGACGAGCGGTTAGTCACGTATGAACTTCGCGGAGGCTGTATTGAAGTTATGTGTCATTGGCCTAAGACTACATTGGTGATGTATTTTTAACCGAATCCATAGAATCACAAGTGAGTTCGATTAAAATTTTGGTTGTAAAACGATTTGGTATTTGTTAAGAGTTTTCTGTTAATTGATTCTCTGTAGCTGTTATGTAGTTTATTTTTCTACAGCTTCTAATTTAATAGACGTGACGAAAATGTACATTGTGTGATGAATAGAAACACTATTGTTTATATACAATTACATTTTACATTTTCGTGGATTCATATCGTTTTTCCAATTTATCAACAAAAATACTTTTTACCATTTTGCACCTAGTCTTGCCTGGAATTGCGACTTTTAATAAAATTTAGTAACCGTAAGA
Source organism: Bedellia somnulentella (assembly GCA_963576735.1). Taxonomy (NCBI): domain Eukaryota; kingdom Metazoa; phylum Arthropoda; class Insecta; order Lepidoptera; family Bedelliidae; genus Bedellia; species Bedellia somnulentella. The sequence goes on from OY755173.1 coordinate 3,393,829, forward strand.
AAAGTTATTATAAATATGTAATATTTCTCACAGCCCATATATGTCCCCACCAAGGGGCTCGAGCCTACCCTATATAGGGCGATTTGGCCATAGCCCACCACGCTGGCCAATTGCGGCTTGGCAGTCTAACGACTACTACCGTAATAGTAGCCGGGACCGACGGCTTAACGTGCCCTCCGAAGCACGGAATCATCTTAATTTTCGGATAATCAGGTGATTCAAGCCTGCAATATCCTTCAAAAACTAGGTTAAATCTTACAAATTAAATTTGTAAGGTTACCCCACCCCCCGGGGATCGAACCCGAGACCTCCGTACTTGAAACCAAGCGCTTAACCGCGAGACCACGGAAGCAGTTCAGTAATATTAAGTCAGTAATATTAAGGTTATAAATAAAGCATTTTTATCTAAAAGGATAGTTTTCGTTAATGACGACCTGACCAAAACGTTGATTTACTTGCTTAAAAAGTTATTATGCAATGTTTGATACATAGGCAAGCTAATTGATGTATGATCACGTATTATGGAACGCACTTTGTTATGAGTTTTATCGCAGTAGAGATTAAGCTGTTCTGAAATTAATTGAGGTGATTTATTGCTGTGTAGTGTCGGCTTAGAATAACACCACCGATTTTTAAGTGACTTTTCTGGCGTAGTGGTTGGAGACACATCACCAAATCTTTTCATTTTATTATTTTTTCTGGCGGAGGAATTTCTTATTTCGAAACTCTGGCTCCCCTTCTAGGGATTTATAGCCGCGAGTATGTATGTATGCAATTTACTGTAATGACTGCCTTATTGAGTCTGCTTAAATTAACACTATCTCTTTCTGTGGGTGTCGTACAAGACGATTTAAGGTAAAGAACTTTTTAATTCATTCTTGATTGATGATGATTTGAACATCGTTTTCCGTTTCCATTCTTAAGAATTGATTTAAAGCTGCTGCTACCCCTATACGGGATTACACTTTTAAAATAGGTAGTTAGTACTTTGATGCAAAATTTACTAAAGAAAAAAGTATCACAGTACACTTTAGTACACAGTAATATAGAGCGATTTTCCATTAGACAATAGCCAATGCCCTCAAAGACAGGCGTACAAAGTATGAAGTACAAAAGGGCGTGTATGAAAACATTGATGGATCTAAAGTTTAAAGTATTATTTTCCAGAATCGCCAAAAGTGGCGTACAATAGTCTCTGCCTACTCCAATAGGAACCAAGAGCAAGAGTATATGTATCTGTGTGTTATTATTTTAGTAATTTTCATCCCTGGAAACCAAAAAGCTATGTTTTATAATACTCCATTAGAGAAAGCTACCTAAAAACCACTATAATTCTCCATCTGTCTACTCAGTGTAGATCAGGGTAAAATATGTCCATTTCTTCAGTCCTATCAATCATTTCTTAAGAGTTCTATTTAAATTTAAAGCGATATCAAGCATGAAAATTATTGATATTATATCTAGTTTTGTCAAAATATATACCAAACTTAAGGATTTCAATAATCGCGCGAAACCCGGGCAGAATATCTTTAATACAAACAAACATTACACGGAATTTCCGTAGAAGCGATAAGTAATGATAACATAATGAATTTATTGATTAAACTTTACGAACTTCGGCCATAACATTCATACCATACTCTATTTCAAGTTTCTTGGCGTACTGTTTAGCTATTCCTTTTATATTTGGCGCGGTTTATTTAAAATTTCATCAGGAGGGAAGCACGAGCGCTATTTTATCGACACGATAATGGTTAGAATGAGATGACAGTATACGATACTAAGTAAGTGCGTAAGAGATGGCTGCTTTATCCCACGCGATAACTAGTTTAAACAACGCTCGTACTACCCGGGCAGGTGGCATAGCACGAGCATTATTTTATCGTCACGATATCGGCTACAATGAGATGATAGTATAAGACGCTATGTAAGTGCGAAAGAGATGGCTGTTTTATACCATGCGATATCTAGTTAAAAGGTCGCTCGTGCTAGCTAGGCAGCAGACTAATCGGAACCGTTTTGCTTATACTATACTATATAAAACGCTATTTTTTTATTATATTGACGATAAAGTACTTTCAACTATACCAAATCAATTTCCCACTCACTCGCATATTAGTATTTCACGCTGGATATGAAAGACATTATATGCAATCTAATGAGTTAATATTAGTTATTCAAAATTATTGCCGTGTTAGTGCCTCTCTCTACCCAAGGGTGACTTTACAGGCAACTAAGGGTATGGGGCTTCTTTCAGTGGTTTTTAGGCGATGCGATCGGAGATCCATAACAAAGGATACTTTGTTTCTACTATCTTGTTCCCTATCAACTTCCAAATGTGAGTGTGGCCCAGGAGTTTCTAGCTCTGAAGCTCTGGCTTCCCCTTTTTGGGATTTATGGCCGTGAGTATATGTGTGTATGTATATAAAGTTAAACGTTGTCTATCTTCTCACCAGCCATAAAAGTTCGTTGCTCTGCTATTCTAGTGCTTCTTTTAAGATGATGCTCAATGGTTCATATACCCAGATAAATAACCGAAAATTAATCCTATATAATAATCGAATAATAATTTCGTAATAAGTAAGCCGTTTTGGGATTCGTAGCCATTGTTTAATACTTACATACATACATATACTCACGGCTATGATCCCTAGAAAGGGTAGCTAGAGCTAAAGAATTAGAAATTCCTCAGCCACTTTTGGAAGTTGCGTGGGAAAAAGATGGTGAAATAAAGGTTGTTGGTGATGGGTCTCCAACCGCATCGCGCAAAAATCCCTAAAAAGCCCCAATACCGTTAGTCGCCTCTTACGCCACCGAAAGAAATGGGATAGTGCTATTCTAAGCCGACACTACACAGCACGTATATATACACGCAAATACGTAACTTAGAACAGGCAAATCAAGCGATTCTATTGATCCTTGAAAAACACATACGTGGCACATCTCAATGGAATCGCACCCCACCCTGACTTTATTTAAATTCAGGACATCACATATTTAATCGTTATGAATGTTTGCTTTGAATTATTTAAAAGTTTAAATACTTTCTAAATTGTGCAGTCATTTTGGTCATCTGATGATTTATTGTTATACTTTTCTTCTACCACAGCAATACATATAGATCGATCGACTTCAAAAATAGGAAGTAATCAATTCGATTGTATGCTTTAATACATACATACATATACTCACGGCTGTAAATCCCTACAAGGGGAAGCCAGAGCTGAGGAACTAGAAGTTCCTCGGCCACTTTTGGAAAGTAGAGTGGGGAAAAGATGGTAAAAATAAAGGTTGTTGGTGATGGGTCTCCAACCGCATCGCCCAAAAATCCCTTAATAGCCCCAATACCGTTAGTCGCCTCTTACGTACACCCACCGGAAGAAATGGGGTAGTGCTATTCTAAGCCGACACTACACAGCACTTTAATAATTTTCTTGTATTGTATGTTACGCGTTTACTACCTTACTAAGCAATGGATTTCTAATGTTATTTTTCATTTTGGTTGGATATGCTTCCAAGGTGGTCCCGTTTAATTTTATAGGGTTTAGTTGGGTGGTAAAAAAATATTAAAATGTATATCACTATAGTGTAGATAACTCTATTGTTTATCAAATTTTGTATGAAAATTTGGATTTGCATCAAATGGCTGTGTGGCAGTTTTTTTTTTATGTTATTGTCAATATATTCTCAACCTTAAAGATGTAGTTTTTTTATGTTCATTTTGGAAGAACTAAGAGGTTTTGTTATACTGATTGCAATAGTTCTTTCAGTAAAAGGATTTGGCTTCATGTTACCCATTGTATAAAGACGATTACTACCCATGAAATAGCACTAGCATAAGTTGATTCGTTCTTCTCTATTCAAAAAAGGGCATTTTGCACAAATTCATATATAACTGAATACACCATATTTCTAATTATATGCCAAAAAGATATATATCTTTAAGTGGTTAGTACACACTAGCACTCGCATAATAAATTTGAACAATTAAGCAAGACTCATATCATAACTGAAGATAAACCAAGCAAACCAATGACCATTGACATAATTTAATATTCTGTGTTTTTAACTAAATCAAACAAGATTTTGAAGTGGTACTTGTCTATTGTGAAAAACTTGAACAATTCCTGTTACAAAAAATACCTTATACTTTGAGGTTATACTAGTAAAACATAAATGTTAAAACTTCATATTTCTATTATGAAAAATGTTGCACTTGACATGAGTTTCATACCTAACTTTAACATGAATACTATCATCCTAGAATTCAAACTTCCATGCAGTATTCAGTTACTTATTTATAATTATGTAAAAAATATACATCCATGTTCTTTTTAAACATATATTGAGCTATATATGACTAGAAATATCATTCAGACTTAAACTTTTACCATAAGGTATTTACTTATCATACTAATATTAAAAAAACAACTTATCATTTGTATAAAAATAAAACAAATAACTTCTAACTAATCAATTCTTAGCAGATTTGTGACCTAAAATAATATTATACTTTCACCTACAATTAATGTAACCATTCATTAAATATAACAATGTAAGATAAGGGGTTAGAAACAGTATTTATGGGAATTACTATCACCAAATTAATACAAAACATTAAAACAAAATGTCAGACATTCTGAGTCACCACTGCAACAACCAGCACATAGCCAAGGAGAAAGTCACTTTCACTTCTTTACAAAAAGGTGACATAAGACTTATTAGCACAAACCAATCTTGGTTTTATGTAAACTGGTTTTAGAAAATAATGTGAGTCAGAATGCTACATATTCTAGTATGGCAAAAGCAAAAAAAAACACAAGAGATAATAAAAAATAAGCAAAAATTCATTACGGTTAAAACAATTAAGATCATTAACAATAGCTCTTTTGCCATACTGAAGAGTTAACAAATGTTATGCAAAATAGTTTAACACACGCAAACAGAAATGTTTGAATGTAGAAATAAATATTTACCTCAACATGCTTCTGAAGTTTTCCAATTCTCTAATACTATTTGATAGTCTTGCAAATGCATTGAACAATGCTACAATTTCAGTCCTTTGAAGCTGGTCATAGAACTTGTGGCGTAATGGCAACTGGCCCTGGTCAGGGTCTCCATTGCGGCCATCCCACCGCCCCGAAAACAATATCTTCAATGCAGTGCCCAAACCTTGGGTCTGCAATTTTCCCCAAAGTTTACACTTATCACATCCAACACAATCCATAATTCTTGATATGTTGCGGAAATGCTCACGGAATTCATCTTTCAACTTAACTGCTAGATTACCACCATTAAACATCAAAGACTCATTGAAATGATCAGGGAAACTGTAAATGACACTGAGCATATTTTTAACTGCTTGCCGAGTCTCTTCATCCTCCACTGGGTTACCAGTGTAATATTCCTCTCTTTCTAAATAAGAACCAGCCTTTGCGATAGCTCTCATTTCTAGTAGGTACAAGAAATACAGATTCTTCAACCAATTAGGTCCTTCGCCATATGTGTTTGATGGGTCAAAGCGTTTTTGGAATTCCATTATATTAGGGCCCCATTCACCTTCTGGTGAAACAACAAATCCAGTAGATTTTTCTGACAAGAGATATTTAGCACACAGGTGAATATTAATACTGGAATGCAAGCCAGACACAGCTCTATAGAATACCCTCTTTTCCAAGCAGAGGTTGCCTAAATCTGAGCTTAAAACATATGGAAACGATTGGTATGGATTAGTTTTAGGTCTAAAACAGTTTTCTTGGTAAATACTTCTCCATATCCTGTGTGCTGAGGGCCCTTTGTAACCAGTGTAACGTTCAGGGTTTAGAGAAAGGTCAACATACTCTGCTTCAATATCTCTGTCATCAGTCTCACAAAAATTATCAACTGCCTCATCATATGCTTTCCACTTGGCTATCTCATACTGACTAGCAGCACTGATTGTCATATTTAAGTATCCCAGTTCCAGATCATGGTCAGTGTCGGCTCTGCAACTAGAATGAGTTTTCTTATCAAAGTTTATGGGAGTCTCCTCTTCCAAGTAGTCATCTCGATCTTTGCTATCATAATCCGGTATACTTTCTTTCGAGCAAGTCTTAATGTGACAATATTTCATAGCACATCTACTATCATCTGCCCAAAATGGGCATTCTTTTCTAAGATTCACTTTATAAAATCGAAAAAAGTCTTTTCTAACTAAACTTTGAAGCCTAGGGAAAATCTTGACGTTGTTGAAATGATCGATGGTGTCAACATTGCACGTACAATCACCTAATGAGCCGTGCAGAGCTTTGAAACATGTATTTGTATCACATGGTAACTCCTCAAACAACTCAGTGTCGTAACCTACAGCCTGAACTATTGCAAGAGAAAATATAATAAATACAACACAATATTTCTCATAGCTTTTCAAACCCATTTTTGCAACTTCGCAGACACTGACATTAACGCACACGATTTACTTAGGCTCTCATTAATACTTTAAATTCCGTACATAGTATTTGCTTCATTTAACTTGTTTGCACTGTATATTCACAATAAAACAACAATAAAATACACTAATGATTGTGAAATCCCACAAGAACCAATAGTGGCCCGTCACGAAAAATCATAATGAAAATGAATCAAATCACCGACAAAAATCAACAAACGACCAATCTAACGCGACCGGACCGCCGACCGACCAACTGACTGACTGAGCGCAGCAGTCAAATTGACTTTGACAATGACAACAGACTTTTTACATTTTTAGTTTGACATTGACGCATGTGTTTTTTTATTTTATATGAAATAAGCTAAAGCCTAAAACCATACGGCTAAGTGTTAAAAAAAATAACGGTCGATTGTGGCCTGAAAGTGTCTGGTATCACTCTATAAGAATTCCAGTGCATGTGTAAGAGTAAACGGGGAAAACATTGACTGGTTCGGGATCTCTCGGGGTGTCCGACAGGGTTGTGTAGCTTTACCGTGGCTTTTCAATTTGTTCATGAATGACTATCTGACAGAGTTGCGTGAAAGTGATTATGGTCAGAGAATGAGTGGATTCATCATTAAATGTCTTTTTTACGCTGACGACTAAAAGGTTTTTTATGGATAGACATACATACATACATATACTCACGGCTAAAAATCCCTAGAAGGGGTAGCCAGAGCTAAGGAATTAGAAATTCCTCAGCCACTTTTGGATATTTATGGATAGACTTAGCAAAATATGGAAGGACCATAAGATCACCAATGCCACAAAGACCCGGCTACGGCTAGTCAAAGCGCTTGTGTTTCCTATATTCCTTTATGTCATCGACATAAATAAGTTCCACATGTCTATCGAGCGACTGGTGGTACAGGGCAGAGTAGAGAGCACCGAATGCGTGGTAGATCACCAATGAGATGGGCGGAGCAAATCAAGGCAGCTCTGTATGACCACCTGTACCAATGCACCAAAAAAGCAGCTCTCAGAGAGAAATGGCGACGAATTGTGCGGCGAGTAACCCGAACAAAATATCAAGTGCTACTTGCATCGTCGGTGGAGGAGTTGTAAGAGATGATGAATATAGCATGTACTCTTTTTGACAGAATGGGAATGAGGGTGAATGTAGATAAAACTAAAACCATGCTTTTTGAAAGAGACGAGAATATAAAAGAATGCTTGATTGTGATTAATGGTTAGAAAGTGGAACAAGTGGAAGAGTTTGGATAGGAAGTTAGTTTACTAGGGATGCAAAGTGTGATGTAGACATTGAAAGCAGAGTAAAAAGGGTAATGCGGTAAATGGAGCACTGGATAGTCTCATGTCTAGTCAATCGGTGTCCGAAAAGGCCTGAATGGCTGCGCATGATGCTGTCCTCGTTCCTACGCTTATGTATGGCAGTGAATGGAACTAACGGCGTGAGAATATGTATGTAAGGGTATGGGGCTTCTTAAGTGATTTTTGGGCATGTGGTAGGAGACCCGTCACCAAAAACATTTATTATTACAATCTTTTCCCCAATCAACTTCTAAAAGTGGCTGAGGGATTTCTCATTCCAAAGCTCTGTCTACCCCGTTAAGGGATTTATAGCCGTGAGTATATGAATGAATGAATATGTATGTATGTATGTTGTTACATTGCAATAAATAAGTTTGCTGTGTTTGTAACAGTTTGGTTTCTATTAATGATTAGATTCATAATAAATCAATATCTATTCCAATTATGGCAAGGGAAATGTGTCTACCTTCCAATAAAATTATAGTACAGGAGCAGAGCTATCAGCGGTACACCAGATTATAATAACAAAAAGAGACAAAAAGAAGCGTTTTTTTATTCAAGTAACATTACGTGTAGAAGCGGCTTAGAATATTACTACCCCTTCCTACCCACGGATGTCGCAAGAGGCGACTAAGGTAATGGGGGTGTTTAAGTGCTTTTTGGGCGATACGATAGGAGATCCATCACCAACGATACTTTATTTCTACCATCTTGTCCCCTACCAACCTCCAAATGTGGCTGAGGAGTTTCAAGCTCTTAAGCTCTGGCTACCCCTTTTTGGGATTTATGGCCGTGAGTATATGTGTGTATGTTAAGTTGCATCTAGGATTAAGCCTGCCCCAGATCACGAGAGTGCACTGTCCTAGTAAAACGTGGGTACTCTGAACACCAGATAACAGGGAAAAACGGCGCAGCGTGAACGTTTGAGTCGAGTTGAGTCTGCCTTTTAAGCAAATTCTATATTTCGTGGTCCGTTCCGTGGTCGTTATTTACTGCCATTACCATCAAAAATGAAAACAAATATGAAGTAGAAAATTTATTTGATAATAATAATATTCATACATTCACAAGCTGATTTTAACAATTTCAAAATAGTATTCAAAAAGTGCATTCGGGAAATATATTTTTACACAGATAAAAATATCTTAGTATATAAATTTAAAAGCTTTTTCAATGGAATATCCAACGTTTTCTCACATCATTTACCACTATAATATAATAGCGAGATATTTATTAATATGACACAAAATTATGTTTTAACTGAATACATTGTGTGTAGGTGATATTATTTACAGGAAATAAAAATGGGAGAAATCACAATTAAAATGCATTGACTTATAACATTAATATTGATAATAAGAATAATTTGGACGTACGAAAATACAACATACAAAGCTTAAGAAAATAGTTAATTCTAGAACAACTGTTATCTTAAACAGTCGTAATTATCTTACAATAACTTCTATGATCAGTTTAATTTAACAAAAGAGAACTTACACTAAGCAACACATTCTGAGGAATAACATTATATTTTGATATTAATTCCTCCGACATATTTGGTTGCTAAATTGAGATGTTTCAAATGAGATTTCATTTACAAATATGACACATCAAAATAAGTGCTTTACACTGTGCAGTAATAATTAATTTACGAAAATAGAATAGATTAAACTGAGCCGGGGCGAATTAAAACAACTGTTTTAACTGTTTGTTGGTTTACACATTTGTGTAGAGCATTGCTTTAAAAATAAACAAAAACTTAACATACACGGTGTTTTCTAAACATATTATCATACGTATACGTTCATTTATCGATGGTAAGATAAAAATGGTTTTGTTTAAAACTGAAAGTAATATATATTCATGAGCAAAAAGATTTTTGTTCAGTTTAGTAAAAGACATGTTTTTTTAGTATAACAGACTCAGTGTAAATATTTTGTACCTCCTATTTAAACAGCAAACAAAGTTCGGAAGGTGGGCCTAGCGTTAACAAACTAATGCTTATACTAATGCACTTGTACGATAAAATTTAGATTGATGAGATTTCAATAACGTCTTGTTCTCAACTCGAAAGTTCGTTTCTTGAGTCGCTTTAAGCATACCTGGAATATAAAAACATCGTTTAAAATATTTATTGAATTTATACATTGAATAAAGTGGAAAACGAAATACTACTGGTACCTCAAATAACGTAATTAACAGAAAAATTGTTAGTGAGACATAAAACATGCTATCATTATGTAAGTACAAATTCCTTTAGTCACTTACCTTAGTACCCCTATTTTTAGTTTCATCTAAAATAGAAGGGAACAAAAAAACTATTTCATTACACTGACCATTTATTTTAAATAAGATATAATATTCATAGACATTTAAAAGCAATCAAGGCACCTTGAATTTCGCAATACAACTTTTGAAATATATATTTTTTGGCACTTTTCCATAGATAAGTTAAATTTATAATATTTTAACTATTTAAACATACATGAATCATAATGGGCCTGTTACGTCTATGATAGATGGTTCACATGAATATATTAATTAGATATCATTTGAGTATAAGATCATTTTTATAATGCTTTTATTAGCTTCTTCAATTGAAGTCTTTTTATTTAAATATTTTAGATAATTTATCGGCAATGCACAATAGAAACATAGCAACACTATGAAAATGCCCATATGTTATGTAAAGTTTCTAATTAATCCTAGTATAACCAGTATAATCAAAGTAGACATCAAGAATATTTATTAAAATTGAACACATTTCGAGTATAAACATATAGTTTGAGGTTCACAATAATTATCTGTTAATTATTAATACAACAATCACAAAGACAGTGAGTACAACACATCAATTTAAATTACAATGCAAATGTGTTAATTCCAAGCCACACCCAATGCAAAAGCGTTAAATCTTCAGTAAAACTGTTTCTTTTAGTTGTTATGTAGAAACTACATTTTATCATCAGATTTCAAACAGATTTTATCATCCAAACGTACTGCACGAGTATATAATTCCCTTTAACCTCCTGAGTCCCAGATATTTTTTTTGTTATGTATTTTTATTATTTTTCATGTTGCCACAGTAAAAAAGAAATATCCGAACTTAGGGTAGAAATATTTTGTGATAAAAATAGCCCGTTAGGTTTCTACTCTAGCTATACGTAACTATGCTCCGGTCTGAAGCGACAAAATATTTTGTACTCATATTAGCACGCTGGGACCTAGGAGGCTATATTGCTCCTTAATTTTTAGTTAAATCAAAACTGATGGAAAAAATAAATTCCTTAAAACTCAATTTTGTATTTGTTAGCATGTAAGTAATGGTGGTGTGACCAGAGCCCATTATTTTACATACTTGAAGGTGTTAAAAATATTATTCCTAACATTATTCATTTGGCGATAGCTGAAGACGATTTTATCTTTGAACCAAAAACAGAGCGAAATCAATTTCACTGAAGATTTATGGTACCCAAAATGAATTGTCTTTTTATTTAAATATATGACAATTCATTAGGGATAGGTCGTGAGAATTGTATCCTCTGTTAGCGTTAATAAGCTAAGCATTACCACTATAAACCACCTTTAAAGAACTTTATAAATGTATAGGTTACAATGGACTGTTACCCATAATCGTATTAGAATTATGATTTATTCAAATATATTTGTATATATGTTATAAAATAGTTTATTTTGTATTGACATCATCGAAAATATATTATAGTAGACAATTTATTCAAAATATCGATAATCACTCTTATTTCGTTGAAGTATGTATATTACAAATACTTTGTTTAATTAAAAGTCATAAAACTTAAAAATAAGAAAAATTGCATTAGCATTTTGCTGTTTCAAAATGAACTGATTCAATCGAAAGAGTTGACATTGTTTTAAATCAAACCATTAGTTAGTAAAATATGTGTTTAAAAAGCTGTTAAAGTCCTTTGTTATACATTTACTATAAAGAATAGAAAATTTAATAATGTTAATCAATGTTATATAAAAAAGTAAATGTCTACCAAAGTCCATAGAAATCCCACACAATGGCCATGCAGTGTAAAACCAACCCATCTCAAAAATGATAAAACCAATAATTTGTGTTCATAGGTACCAGTTGTACTGTACAAAATATTAGTAGCGTGACCTTCTGTCCATGTTTCTTATAGAATTGGCCAAGCACAGCGCGAACAGTGCTCCTACCACCTGAAAAGTAACAGAAAACATATTTGAGTACTTCGAATTAGCATAAATTCCATCTCTGACTTTGTCTCTTTGTCTATATTTAACGTAAATCTTAACCTGCAGTCGTATCTAAGGTCAAACCGAGACTTTGGTCTCGGTCACGGTTTTCTTGGCCAAATTACAGCCGAGATACGTTTTCTAGTTCTCAGCTAAAATCTGCCGAGATTCTCGGCCATGATCGAGATTGTTTGCTAGTCGTCTGAAGTCGTGTGTTAATTATTATTTGTCTTTTACCGCGCTCCCGGTAAGTCAACCCGTTATGTTGTCACCATTGTTCTTTGCACGTTACGCGAGTTGTCGATCTATGTTATTGGTTTAGAAATAATATAGCGAGACTCCTGCGTCGTCGAGATTCGTGCGTTTGTTAAAATAATTTATTTTAAGGGTTAAAGTTTGATTATAAATTATAAGATGCAGTGTATCAAGTCTCGGTCTCGGTCGAAGATGCAATTAAGTCTCGGCCGAGACTAAAATACCGTCTCACCTAAACACAAGCGACCGCGATAGCAACTCCAGCGATAGTCTTGTTCCAGGTCTGGTAGATGTCGGCGACCTTGGTGGCGCAGCCGGCCCGACTAGCCTCGTTGACGGTTATAGGTTTTATATACAATTGGGGGTTAAGAGACGACACATTTGTTTAATTCCATCTCACTTCTACACGAGGGGAGAACACATTTGTTTGACTAGTTAGTTTACCTCAACACAAGCGACCCCGATAGCGACTCCAGCAATAGTCTTGTTCCAGGTCTGGTAGATGTCGGCGACCTTGGTGGCGCAGCCGGTCCGACTGGCCTCGTTGACGGTGCAGGCGTTGAGCAGCGTGCCCAGGATGCCGCGGTCGCGAGGACAGCATGATTCGGGGAGCGTGGCGGATATGTAGTCCGTGGGGCTTTGGTAGCCGCAGCATTCCAACTGGAATAAGTGGGAGATGTTTTAGAATTGGATTGGATTATTTACTTTACGATTTTTTAAAGATTGATAGAAAGGGTAAAGGTTGAAGTAAAACACCTGACTGATGATCTGGCGGTTCGTAGTGGCAGCATTCCAACTTAAAGAACGAGATGTTTTAGAAATCGAAGTACACCATATGAGATATTTTAAAAATGCCAAGTGAGAAGTTAGAAATATAGTAGAAAATGAATAGTTTTACAAATTCTAGAAATAATAATTAATAATTTAAGGGTGATGATTAATTTCCAAATAATTAGTATTTTGCTGTGTAGTGTCGGCTTAGAATAACACTAACCCATTTCTTCCGGTGGGTGTACGTAAGAGGCGACTAACGGTATTGGGGCTTTTAAGGGATTTTTGGGCGATGTGGTTGGAGACCCATCACCACAGACATGTATTTGAATAGATGCCGCAAGTGCATGTACTTCGCGTGTAAAAACTGAGTAAAATTATCTTAGTTTATCGCCATTTGATTGAGTCCGTGCTCGAACGTTCTCGGTGACAGATGTCAAGCTAAATATAAAAAATGCCTAATTGTGCCGTATTGAGTTGCAAAAACTATCTAAATAAAGCGGGACTAATTAATAGAAAGATTTCCTTTCATCGGTTGGTCACTTTATTATTAGATTATGTGGTTTTTATTGCAAAATCAATTATTTCGTGTTCGTTGTGGTTTTACACTGAAAAACTTTTAAACGAGTGTGTATCGCTTAATTTATAATACATTGCCGCTGTTAGTTACAAAGCTATCTAGTATGGCTTGTCTATTAAAACACGCAATGAACATTAAAATGAACGATATTTTCACCTGTCAATCAGCTACACGGTACGGAAGCTATTGTCATATTTCTGTCATTTTAAGAAAAATGTGTTGTACCTACACAGATAGTTGTATTCGATTTTAATTCTAATCGATTTTGGAAACAGACCAATGATAATATTCGCGATGGATGTTCCATGTATCTAAAATATTTTTATTACTACAATGTTTCTGTTAAATCATTAATTGGAATACTCTTGTTTTAACTTTGTTTTTATTTAATAAAAGAACAGTTTAATTTTAGTTACAAGTTATTCTCTAAGCTACATTTCTTAACGTGTGGTATGTGTCAGTCTTTATTTACTTCTTTCCTTCACTCAGTGTTGCCAATATAAATGTACATATATACACGAACACGCCTCCTTACATAAGTTCAAAGCTTCTTAAGTACTACAGTAATTATAATCAATTAGGGAACTATACTCCTTTAAATTTAGCATTTTTAAGTTAGTGAATTTAACATTTCCCACAGGTTTTGTAAATGTATCTGCAATTTTATTTTCTGACTCTATTTTGTATACTTCCCTGCTAAACATTTTAATTTACAAAATGATAGTGAACTTCAATGTGCTTAGAATTCTTTGCAAAGTTTCCATACTTAGAAATAGCTACAGCTGCTGAATTATCTTCATAGGTTTTAACTGGTTTACAAACCTTAGTAAAGGCATCATTCAATACAGAAATGAGAAATTTTAATTCTGTTACTGCTTCTGATAATTCTACATATACAGCAAATGTTGAAGAGTTTGTTACTCTACTTTGTTTTTTTTTTTATTTCCAATATTGAACAAACGAAGAGTTCCGTACTATCATCTATAATAGAAAATAACGTTTTTGTATGGGAGCACCTTTGATATTTACTTTACTGTTATTTAATTATTTATTTTGAAAGGTGATATACAAGTAAATATACTGTGAAAATTTTAAGTATCTACTTATTAACGTTTTAATATTGAGCAAACAAATACGGAAAAAAACACGTTTATTGTAAGGGGCCCCCCTTAAAATCCTTTTTTCACTTGTAATTGTTGTTATAGCGGCAACAGAAATACGTCATTTGTGAAAATTTCAGCTTTCTAGTTATCACTGTTTATGAGATACAGCCTGGAGAAAAACAGACAACGAAAAAAAAATACTTGATTATTTTTCCATCTCTACAAGTTATTTTATTCGTTTTTTTATCAAATCCGAATTAGTTCTGGGTTGTATTATATTTTGTCATAGCGCCTTCTACTGGCTTTCCTATTTGTAGATAAAATTTCTTCTCGGGGTTTTTTTAAATCATTTTGTAACTTTCGGAGAACAAATTATAAAAGAGCATAAAAGAGAAGAATAAAAGAGCATGTATGAAAAGATTGATGGATGCAGACGAAGCAAGAGAGGTTTGCCAGGATCGTACAAAGTGGCGATCGATAGTCTCTGCCTACCCCAGGGAATTAACGGCGTGAGTATATGTATGTATGTAAATTATTAAAACTAGTTAATTAGGTAGGTTATCAATAAGGACAAGTTATTATAATAATAAAGGCTACTGAACTACTCACTGACACTGACTAACTGACTCATTAACTTACTGATTTAGATTGTTGTTCTCCAAGAAGATGTAGTGGTGGAGGAAAATAATGTAGGAAGAGTTGCTCAGAATAAAAATGAGACCATGAGAAAATAACGTTATTAAAAAACAGGTATAATTCTAGATTTATCATTCTTCTGTCAATTTATCATTCGTCTGTCGATGCACTCGAATATAATCGATTGAATCGTTTACGCGCCGACGGGGAGTTCCCATCACTAAATTGCTCATGTGACGTCACAGTAGGTGGAAAAATAATGGCACGCTTGGTTTCTATACAAGAAATGACACTTGCGTTATCTATTCAAATACAGATCTGTGCCCATCACCAACAACCTTTATTTCACTATCTTTTAACGACGCAACTTCAAAAAGTAGCTGAGGAACTTCAAGTTCCTTAGCTCTGGCTACCCCTTCTAGGGATTTATAGCCGTGAGTATATGTATGTATGTAGTATTTTGTAACATATTAAGTAGACAAATTTTCTCAAAATAGCTTCTGCATCATGGTGATGTCAAAAAATCGAACAATAAAAAAATAAAGCGCCATCGCCAGTTTGTCGTAAAATTATTGTCTATTATGCTATACTTAAAATTCACCCTTTTCAAACTTAATGGCTTGGAGATCTGTATTGAGATACTTTAACCATAAACATTAAACAGATTTTGTCTGTTGAACTAACCACCCCTTGCGCAATAATTTAGCATTACATCATACTCTTACCAAGATAGGGTTGATCACGATACTATGGGGAGCTTCCTTCCATTACTTTGTCGGTATTAAACATCAGTGTTACTCTTGGGACTCATTTTGCAAACTTTATGTCATGGATATTATTTTTAGACCGAAATGGTATCATTGCGTGGTTATAGTATTTGGAGCATATGGTGAAGGTGTGTGAAAGTATTAGGAGAGATTACTTCTTTTTTTCTATTATTATGGTAGAAACAAAGGGAAACGGTCTTTTAGTGTGATAATAGTGCGATGTGATTATGATAAATGACCAAATTTTTTGCTGATTTACGTTACATAAAAATGGATTTGTCTTATATTGAACACTCAAAAGTTAGCAACTGCATGAGTTTCTGATGTGTTCATTAAAGGATTTTTTTTAAAGACTGTAGGAATAAAGGACGGCAATATTGTTTTGTTTAATATAATGTTCGATTCAGCATCTTTTTTAACATTTATGTTATATTATTTACTTAGGACTAGAAATTCTTAAAGGAAACAAATTTTTGTGAAATCTTTACGAGAGTCTGGTAGAAGTAATATGTTTCGCTTAATTTATCAGCAAATGGATTTATAATCATATTATTTAAGTATTTTTTTCTTTTGCTTAAAATGGCGAATAAACGTATTTCCTTCTTTCCTATACTATTGTAAACTTAAATAACTCACATAAACCATAGTAGCAATAATGTGGTATTGCATGACAATATGACTCAACTCAACAAATGTCCATGAAAAGTCAGCGATAGATATCGCTCGTACCACTTTATGACACGAAGCTTGGTGGTAAACTGTTGTGACTTGTGTCGAAACTATTTTTGTTTCATATTAGCTTCTGAATGTAACTGAACTTCTTTCTATTATTTTTACCCGTAGCCAAGTACTCGGGAAAGATTGATTTAGTTGAAATATTAGGTTCGAATCTTTGTTTTTTTATCTGTTTTCGGAAGCGTACAATGCGTATTGTAAGCATTTATGCTTCGTAATAACTTTATTCGATGTTTTCGATGAATGCATTTGAACAATGTAATTCTTATTTATTACCCTTTGTAGTTCCAACCATTTAATTTAATTTTCAACTAAACCAAATTCACGTAATAAAAATAGTAGCACGTGGCTTTTGAGAGTGAGTTTGTCACGTGAGAAATGAGACACTAAGAGATCAATTCCAAACGACAAGTTTTTTTTCCACGATATCAAACTCAATTATATAAGAAACATACACACCGCCCCCGTAGCACGAGGCTGCTGAGCAAATTTGTATAGCAAGCACGAGCGCTATTTTATCGACACGATAACGGTTAGAATGAGATGGCAGTATACGATACTAAGTAAGTGCGTAAGAGATGGCTGCTTTATCCCACGCGATAACTAGTTTAAATACGACTCGTGCTTGTCCTTCTGCACGTGTAAGTGAGATACGAACAGATCGTTCACACAAAATCTGACCATCTCATTTGACACACTCGCTCTCACACACCTCTTACCACAATTCCAAACATAATCACAAATTACCTGAATCTCAATGTTATCGTAGGTGGACCGGGCAGCCTTGTCAGTTTTGGAAGACTGGTAGAGTTTCTCCACGGACTTCACCAGCGCCTCCTTGATGCTCTCGGCGTACACGAACATCAGCACCGCCAGAGCGACTTGCACGATGATGATCACCAGCAGGAATATCGCGTACTGGAATGACGAGAAGAGGAATTTAGAAACATAAAAAAAACATGGATACACAGTTATAACTTATGTAAAAAGCAATAACTCGACGATATATTCAATAATACACACACATATAAATGACATCCAAGACTAAAAACATTACGAATTATTTGATCATCATCAACAGAGAAGAATCCCGCGATCTCCGAAGCAATGAGCCAGTTACCGTTAAAAGACTAAGAACTTCGTCAGTAAGAAAAGGACTATCATGTTTGCTATAAGGCGTACACGAACATGAGCACCGCCAGAGCGACTTGTACGATGATGATCAATAGCAGGAATATCGCGTACTGGAATGAGGAGAAGAGGAGTTTAGGGGAATGTTGTATTGATGCAAAAAAATATGTTTTATTTATTACTTCTAAACAGGTTTTAAAAAGAAAATAGGAATTGTAAGTGTCGATTAAATTAAGATAAGAATACAAAAAGAAGACCAATGATATTACTTCGTATAATATGAATTGGTACAGTTTAAACCACTGCATTATCTTAACTTATAACAAATTAATAACCATTATTTGAATGTGACATCAAAATATTGTTTAAGGCGTATTGCCCTGAAGGAGCAGCAGAGGTGTTAAAACAACTGACAACACGCGGCATTGATCAGCACATGGTTAATGTATCACTTTTTGTCTGGAATCTATTCACGTGACTGGGTCGCCGTACTATACGAACACTGTGAGACATACATACATATACTCACAGCTATAAATCCCTAAAAGGGGTAGCCAGAGCTGAGAAATTAAAAATTCCTCAGCCACTTTTGGAAGTTGAGTGGGGAAAAGATGGTAGAATAAAGGTGGTTGGTGATGGGTCTCCAACAGCATCGCCGAAAAATCCCTTAAAAAGCCCCAATACCGTTAGTCGCCTCTTACGTACACCCACCGGAAGAAATGGGGTAGTGCTATTCTAAGCCGACACTACACAGCTAAGACGTGACTAAGTATAACTTAGTCATGTGGGTTTCTCGGTGTTTGTCCATAGAGTAACTCAGAAGTGTACGTCCAATTCACGACTCGAACCCATAAGCCTGAGGTACAAAGGTTTTCAAAAGTGACGTGTCATATAATCAGTTTTAAACAAGTAAATACTTTTGAAATACTCATTATTGGATATCAAAAGATATCTATATGCTACAGTCACGAAATATAAAAATCTCTATTCACGATTTAATATAAAAATCTCTTTAAATTCACGATTTAATAGGAAAACCTCTTTGAAATGGCTTTTCCGAGAACCTTTCTTTGTAAACGCTGTACAATAGAACAAGCCGTCTGAATTCCTCGTTAGCGTCTACAATGATCATGATTAATTATTTCGCTGAGAGCGGTTAGGATACTTTATTTACGGACTTATATAAGGTTTACTTTGAGTTTGTAAAGAATAAAAATGCCGGGATTTTGATTGAGTTAGACTTTTATTATTTTTTTATTGACATTTTATGATGGGTGTAAGTAAGAGGCGACTAACGGTATTGGGGCTTTTGAGGGATTTTTGGGCGATGCGGCTGGAGACCCATCACCAACAACCTTTACTTTACCATCCTTTCCCCACTCAATTTTCCAAATGTGGCTAAGGAATTTCTAATTCCTTAGCTCTGGCTACCCCTTCTAGGGATTTATAGCCGTGAGTATATGTATGTATGTATGTATTTTATGCAAAATATTAAACATTTATGTAGTGCCGTCTTAGAATGTCACTACCCCTTTCTACCCACGTGTATCGTAGGAGGCGACTAAAGGTAGGGGGTTTTTATTGTTCCCTATCAACTTCCAAATGAGGCTGAGGAGTTTTTAACACTTAAGCTCTGACTACCTCTTTTTGGGATTTATGGCCCTGAATATATGTATGTATGTTTTATATTAGATATGAATATCATAACGATTTGGCAAATTTACGTAGTCATACTCGAGAAAACCTATCTATCTTCCTGAAACAGTAGGACAAAAGCCTTTATACTTCTAATCTTAAATCTCAAAAATGATTACACAACGCACAGCGGAAATCATAATGACATTTAATTCCTTTTGTACATACACTTAGGTAGCTTGTAGGCTTTTGTAGATAACGTTAACACAATGACAGCAACTTGGCTCAGCATTTCCGGTGTGATATATCGCTAACAAAAGGCTGGCACAAAAACAAAACCCAGTTCATATTACACTAGATATGTCTGTGTACTGTTACATGACTCTAAATCAAAAATCAAACTTTCAGGCCATATATCCCCGAAGGGGTTACAGAGGTACTCACTCTGTACAATAATAGGAAAATAATACCACGTTTTGCACAAAGTACACTCACGTGATAGGGAACAGCCCTATCGCCGCTGATATGATGAACTTAGCCATGTGGATTTCCCTACGATGTTTTTTCTCACAGTTAAGTCTCTGCCTACCCCAATGGGAATAATGGGCGTGAGTATAGGTAAGTAAGTAAGTTAAAAACCGTTGTAAATTAAACACACGTATGACTTTATAAAAGAAAAATTGTTGTAGACCTGACACAAGATTCGCATCCACGCTTGTCTAAATGAGAGGCAGTGGTGCTTTCCACTGAGCTGTAAAATGACTATGCATTTAACAGACACTAAGTAAAGATGAAGTAAAGGCTCGATTCAATACAATTGATTATAACTCGTGCTTCATTTTGAGACCAATATTCCAGGCCAGCGATATACCAAAGCTATATTTCCCTAAAAGGAAATGTTTAACCCGCCGTAGGTCGCGCTCTAGTTTAGTAACATGGTTGGTCACCTGGGGTCAACCAGTATCCCCAAAATTAAATTACTTTTATGAAGAAATCCAGAAATTAATAAATATGATTTATAGTTTAAATATTAATTTGGAATGTAAAAATATAAAATAACACAAATAAAAGCATAACAAATATTTATTTTTCACTTTAACATGTTATAAACTCGATAGGAACTTTTGAGCAAGTTTTATGGCAGCCTCGAAATAAAGATAAAAAAACATAAAAATAACATAGCTTTAACATTATTCTTTAACTAAATTAAATCTTTGTGAATTAATCAACAATGTGAGATCTTAAAAATTATAGGTGTTAATAAAAAAAATCAAAAATATATGCGCCTCAAAAGTTACGATTACTCGCCGAGACAATCACTGTAAATGTGTTTACAGTGCCTTGGGCACACATTTTTTTTGCAATTATAGCAGATTGTAAAATATTTTCTGTCCATCTTTCGTGGATAGTGCATACAGCGACGCTTCTTTGGTTCAGATTCTTCAGTTTCCTGGTGTTCATGCATTGGAGTTGTTACAAAGCGCGATATTGTATTAGACAGCTCGCGGGGTATGTTTTTCATTGTACTTCGGCATTTCAGTTGTGTTTGATATAATGAAAAAGCCAATGATTTTATAAAATTTCTGCGCGTAGTGTTAGAAGAAGGATTTACGCCATCAAATATAATATGCGAATGCCGTGTAGTGCCGACTTAGAATGTCGCTACCCCTTTCTACTCACGGGTGTCGTAAGAGGCGACTAAGGGTATTGGGGCTTTTTATTGGATTTTTGGGCGATGCGGTTGGAGACCCATCACCAAACACCTTTATTTTTACCATCTTTTCCTCACTCAACTTCCAAAAGTGGCTGAGGATTTTACAATTCCTTAGCTCTGGTTACCCGTTCTAGGGAAATATAGCCGTGAGTATATGTATGTATGTATGTTTACAACTCCTATATCGGGTAAACTAAAAAATAGACGCAATGGCATCATTATTAAGTATCATCAATAATAAATTTTTATAACGTCGGTGGTCGCGTGGGGTCAATGGACGCCCGCGCGCGAAAAACACGTCCGTAGCTCGTGACCACTATGCGTGAACAGAATAGCAGCTCGTAAAAGTTGCGTCTTTTACTGTTATAGGAAGGTAGATGAAAAATCAAACTCGTAAAAATAATAATTTTTAAAACAATGTCGCTACCCCTTTCTACTCACGGGTGTCGTAAGAGGCGACTAAGGGTATTGGGGCTTTTTATTGGATTTTTGGGCGATGCGGTTGGAGACCCATCACCAAACACCTTTATTTTTACCATCTTTTCCTCACTCAACTTCCAAAAGTGGCTGAGGATTTTACAATTCCTTAGCTCTGGTTACCCCTTCTAGGGAAATATAGCCGTGAGTATATGTATGTATGTATGTTTACAACTCCTATATCGGGTAAACTAAAAAATAGACGCAATGGCATCATTATTAAGTATCATCAATAATAAATTTTTATAACGTCGGTGGTCGCGTGGGGTCAATGGACGCCCGCGCGCGAAAAACACGTCCGTAGCTCGTGACCACTATGCGTGAACAGAATAGCAGCTCGTAAAAGTTGCGTCTTTTACTGTTATAGGAAGGTAGATGAAAAATCAAACTCGTAAAAATAATAATTTTTAAAACATTTAAGATTTTAACTTTTGATGGGCGTTTATTCGCCCCACGCGACCAAGGGCGGGTTAAGGAACTGTGTACGCTGTGTAGTGTCGGCTTAGAATAACACTACCCCATTTCTGCCGGTGGGTGTACGTAAGAGGCGACTAACGGTATTGGGGCTTTTGAGGGATTTTTGGGCGATGCGGTTGGAGACGCAACTTCCAAAAGTGGCTGAGGAATTTCAAATTCCCTAGCTCTGGCTGCCCCTTCAAGGGATTTATAGCCGTGAGTATATGTATGTTTAAGGAACTATACTTGCATTTTTGGCGATTGATTGATGATGGGTCTTCAGCCACATCGCCCAAAAGTCATTTAACAAGCCCCATACTCTTAGTTTGCCAAATATGTAGTTATTCCCTTAGGGGAATGAGGGTTTTTATTGGATTTTTGGGCGATGCGGTTGGAGACCCATCACCAACAACCTTTATTTTCCCATCTTTTCTCCACAATTTTTTTTATAATTCCGAATTTATAATTCTTTGGCTCTGGCTACCCCTTCTAGGGAATTATAGCCGTGAATATATGTATGATTAAATCTATACATAAATGTTGATGGCGTGAAATAATATAGATATGTACAAATATTTTAGTGAGTTCAAAAACCATTATTTTTATTCGACACTTTAATCGCCAGTTTACACAGCTAACGTGAAATAATGAAAATAGAACGGCTGTGGTATTATTTAAGTGGTAATGAAGGCCACAACGGTACAAGGTAAAAATGTAAATTTGCGAACATAAAACTTATGTCGAGTTGTTAACAACCCATCAATACATTAGTTGAGTCTTTATTTTGTGAGAAAAGTACATTTGTTGAAGGAAACATTCACTTTGAAATAAAATTACAATTTAAGAGGCTTTAGATACTACAGTCGTAATGCTGTGTATTGTCGGCTTAGAATAGCACTACCCCATTTCTTCCGGTGGGTGTACGTAAGAGGCGACTAAGGGTATTGGGGCCTTGAAGTGATTGTTGGGCGATGCAGTTGGAGACTCATCACCAACAATCTTTATTTTTACCATCTTTTCCCCGCTCACATTTCTAAAAGTGGCTGAGGAATTTCTAATTCCTTAGCTCTGGCTACCCCTTCTAGGGATTTATAACCGTGAGTATATGTATGTATGTAGTCGCAACAAGAGGTACAAAAGCATAAACCTGAAGAATATTAGAAAATCAATGTATCTAACTATTATTTCTAAAAAAAACTTCTTGAACGACAAACCACCTTTTTTCTCATTAACTAAATACAGCCTACTTAAAAAGTAAATAGCACCCTTCAAGAAATCTGCTAAGCACTTAAGCGAAAAATTTCTTATGATAAACCTATGTCTAACCCTTTTTGAGATTAACATAATATGAGTTTAACTAGGTAGGTATATTTTAAAATACTTGGCACCGCTACACCTTGCTTTCGCAATTACATCAATATTGGAAATGACGCGCCATCGCCATGTCAATTGAGGAGGTAAATAGAAAGTGTTCACTTTCGCGCCAAGAGAGTGGCCCTACGAGTGCCTTAGCATTGTTTGTCGCCGATTTGTATGCAGTCAGTGCATTGTGGACTCACCGATGTTGGGTTTTAGTATGGAAAGAGATTCAATGGTTTAAGTCTTTTAAAAAAAGACTTCAGCCTATTTACACGAATTGGTTTTGAGTTAGGACTTTAGTTGTTAGCCTTAGTAATATTGAGGTTGACATTATTTTATTAGTTGTATTTGTTAGATACGTATATACAATCACCAGAAATATATGTTGGAGAGAAGTTTACTTTTTTTCTTATCTAAAGATTGCAAATATATTTTACAAACGTAAAAGTCGTAAGTCCTCGTGCGCGAAATCAAGTAGCTAAAACGAAGTACAAACTTGAACGACAATTCATGAGTTGATGAAGATATTTGAAAATTAATATGTAATAAACGAAAAGACTTTTACCATTAATCAGTAATATTTCAAGTACATAGTCTCATGTTACATCAGGCCACGGAGGCAGCTAAGAATACTTTTAAAACACACCGATTAATTTTTACTTTATGTTTTTGCTAATTATGATAACACGTTAAAGTGGCCATAACGTTTGCTTTAATACCTTTGTTTGCGATTTAACGTCACAGATGGGATATATTGGCTTGCCATTGTGTGGTTATCATATATGACATGAAGAATGAATAGAGTAGTAGACTATACCATAAAATCTTTATGAAATTACACCTTAATTTAACTAGGAGCTATACCCCGTCCAAAGTTTTCATATAACAGATACTCACGCCGTTAGTTCCCATTGGGGTAGGCAGAGACTATCGATCGCCACTTCATAGTTCTGTTTACTTCACGTTATAAGCAACAAACAATGATAAATCAATGATTTGGTCGCACTTACTAAAAAGATTTGAGAAAGTAACGCTTATTTTGATAAACTTTTTAATAAAACACGAGAAATACAGAACGTGCTTATTTCTCACGGAACCAGCTAATAGCTTCCGTTTAGATTCCATGAAACATTAAACATAAGACAGGGGTTTGCAAAGGGGATAGAATACCGACACAAAAACTACAAGGACCAATAAGGGGAATAAAGATAGGGGAGAGACTGACTTGACTGACCTTGCAAGAAAGCGAGTTTTGTGTCGCTCCGTTGCCATTTCTTGATCGGAAAGTGAAATTACTGCTTATTTGGTTGCCAATTCGTAATCTTTAAGGGTCTTTAAATGATACGTGAATGTGATATAGCTTACATTTAATGTCAGTTTGACATTTCATTTTACGGTGAAAAATTTTAGGCTTATTTGTTAATAATGTAAATTTGTAATAATAATGATTATGAAATAAATATGTTACCACACTATGCCACGAAACGGAGGACCGACGCTGTCCTGTTACAGGCCCTACGGGGCTTACTAGGATAGGTCGAAATGTATAATGTTTTTGTAATGATGAATGAAATAAAAATTTTTTTTTTTTTTTTTATTTAGTAGTAAGCCTAAAATTGTTTAATCATTCAGAGGTTTTTGAGCGATGTGGGTACTGGAGACCCATCACCAACGATACTTTTGTTGTGGCTGAGGAGTTCCTAGAATTGAGATTCTGGCTACCCCTTTTTTGGGTTTATGGCCGTGAGTATATGTATGTATGTAAAGTGTTTTTAACCACTAATAAGCACGATGTAAGCAATTCTACGTTATTTGTTGGAAAATTGTAATCAGTTCTACTGATGCTCAACGTGGCTTTGGAATTGACAATTAACACATTACAGCCACAGCCTAGCAACATTAATTAGGTATTGGAGTTTTTAAGTGATTGTTAGGTAACATCTGTGGACACTCATCACCAACCATCTTTAGTTTACCATCTTTTCCCCACTCAAATTCCAAAAAGAGCTAGAGAATTTCTAATTCTTAAGTTCTGGCTACCCCTTTTTGGGATTTAAAGCCTTGAGTATGTGGAGAGTCAGCCTAGGCAGTCTGTGAGTGGCGTTTTTATCAACCAAAATAAATCCATAACAAATTCTTACCGTAACAGTCATACAATGGCTCTCCCGGATAGCCCCACAGCACCCGAAGAACGCTATGACGAAGACCACCGCCCCGATGACGATGAAGACCCAGGGGGCGACGGTCAGGTTGTCCTTCAGGATGTCTCTTATCACGTTCCAGTTGAGGAGGACGGCGACACCGATGCCCACCATGGCGAGGCCAACCAGCTGGAAAATTAATAAAAAAATAAGATATGGACAAGTAAAATTAAACATAACATAACATAAACGTTCACGCCGAATATCCCCGAAGGGGTTGGCAGAGGTACTAATACTTCTGAACATCACGTGACTTTGTCACCTGCTGTTCAGAGTACCCACGTTTTGCATGGACAGTGTACTCAAGTGATAGGGGGCAGGCCTATCGCCGTTTTGTACGAATACACTGTCACATGACTAAGTATAACTCAGCCATGTCGGTTTCCTTACGATGTTTTCCCTCACCGTTAACAACCATGATAAATTAACCACACATATGTCTTTCGAAAAGACAAATTGGTGCAGGCCCGAATTTGAACACTAGTCGCTTGCACGTTAACCGGCGTTCTACCCATTGAGCTATCACGTCGTCAAGTAAAATAAAAGTAAAATTAAGTAAAGTAAAGTAAAATTAAGTACAAGAAAAATACACATACGTATATAAAACTATACGTATCATAATATATAAAACTCATATTATTATAGACACCCAAAACTAAGAAGAAACATCTATATTCATCATACTAAGGATTACATCAGTAGGGATCACACGAAGGACTTCGCAAAATATAGCCCTGTATTGGAAGTCGTGATTTCTGTACTGAATCGGTTTAGTGTTGCACTTGGCCTATTTTACCAGTAGGTTTCGTAAGAGGCTATTAAATATTTTAATCGTTCGGCTGGGTGGAAACACATCACCAACAAACTTTTATAAGATCCTTTTTTTATACTTCCTTTATTTAATATATCAACCTTTAAAATGCACGTGTCGCGTTATTAATGGACCTTATACGTCATTAGTGATTGATCGTCCTTTGAACTTTACTTGTGCTAATGACTATAAGTAATTGTATTATTATTGTATGCTTAATTGACTTTACTCAATGGAGTAAAGTGAAAAAAGCCTATAGTTTTTTAAAATACGAATGTATAAACGGAAATAGCTGAATGTAAACGATGAATCAAAAAACGATGAATCAAAACAAGAGTCTATCGAGATCTGTACGATATGTGGCAATCGAAAGTATGCGAAAGTCATCTTCCTAATAAGAACCAAACGTACACAAAATTTTTGTTATACAAGAAATAGCAAATCCACTTCTAACGCTCCAGTTTATTCGCACAAAGTAATCTTCGCAATTCTTAATCGTTTATTAGAAAACTTGGAAAACCAAGTACCTACCGCCTGCTTTTCTCATTTCCTCGGTCAATATGCAAGATCAAAGAAATTCAGCCACAAAAACAAAATAGTACGAGAACCAGCTGCGACTCAGTACGAACTAATATTTCGAAACTTTTCAGGAAACTATAACACATATTTCATTGCTACATTTTCACGAAGTAGCTTCATTCGGCTGGCTAAATTGTATTACGGCATTCTTGCGTGTGGTTATAAAAATAGGTTCTTTTATAAAGTCGGTAGGAAGCTGAGGAAACAGACCATATCTAAATACAACTCATTAACTAGTTTTTAACCGACTTCAAAAAAAGGAGTGTTCTCAATTCGACCGGTATATTTTTTTTTTTTTTTTATGTTTGTTCGCCGATTACTTCGCCATTTATGAACCGATTTTGATTATTATTTTTTTATTCGAAAGAAGATACTCCCGGATTGGTACCATGATGAGGATATCAGGGTCTGATGATGGGATCCTGGAGAAATCGAGGGGAACCCTCAAATTTTATAGGCAAATGTACCGCGTTTTACATATTTTCTGAACTTATATTGGCATTTCCTTCTGAAAATCATATTGTTATGCTGCTGAGCTGATGATAGAAGGTGTGATTCCTCAATCACTAGGTATTAGGAAACAGTTCTTTCCACATTCTATATAGATTTATACTCCTCTTCGTAGCTTTTATGAAGAGAAGTACAGGTTCACTAAACATTTCTTTTGTTATGTTATTGTTACCGAGAAAGTACCATGAGACCAGGATCTGATGATGGCATCCCAGGAAATCAAGGGGACTGTCGAAACTCACAATTATGTGACAGTGTATTTGTTCAAAACGCCGATAGGCCTGCCCTGTATAACGTGAGAACACTGCCTAATAAATCATGGGTACTCTGAACAACAGGTGACAATGTCACGTGATATTCAGAAGTATTACTACCTCTGCTAACCCCTTCAGGGATATTCGGCGTGAGCGTTTGAGTCTTTCTTGAGATGTAGAATTGAAGACCATCGCCTTTCGAAGGATTTTAAGAACAATGTAAGGTTACATATGGTTGAGCCTATTTAATATCGTACTATAATAGAAATACCGGAAATACGAAGAATAATACAGTAATGGTCGCTTCCTTATCCGAGAGGCATCTTTGCCAGGTCTACCCGTCTCTAAAACTCGTAAAATAAAATAATTTTTAACAAAAAGAAAACCGACTTCATAGAAAAACAACCGAAAATAAACAATCTAGTACTAAAAAGTAAGAAATAAGTTTTTTAATTGAATATGAGTACTGTGATTGATACCTTAGCAATTTCTTTATTCCACACGCGTCAGTTCAACCTACCTAAATATTACAATTCTCTTAAATTAATTTTTGAGTCGGTGCCAGACAAACAAAAGTAAATTCACCCTGCTATCTATCTCTGATTATTACAATCTAAAAAATATTATATCGTACAAAAATCAATTTACCCTACAACTACAAGGTACCCTACATTTTACATGTATATGAAGTGCGAAATACACACTTCTTATTATCAATAATCATCGAGGCTGGCACCGGCTCACAAATTAATTTAAGAGAATTTTAAGATTTAGGTAGGTTGAACTGACGCGTGTGGAATAAAGAAATTGCTAAGGTATCAATCACAGTACTCATATTCAATTAAAAAACTTATTTCTTACTTTTTAGTACTAGATTGTTTATTTTCGGTTGTTTTTCTATGAAGTCGGTTTTAGTTTATAATATTATATGCTATCTGTGTAACCAATTCTTCTCTTATGTAATATCTCTAACTCAAACGTTCACGCCATATATCCCCGAGGGGTTAAGCAGAATACCTTTGAACATCACCTGACATTGTCACCTGTAGGGCAAGCACGAGCGCTATTTTATCGACACGATAACGGTTAGAATGAGATGGCAGTATACGATACTAAGTAAGTGCGTAAGAGATGGCTGCTTTATCCCACGCGATAACTAGTTTAAACACGGCTCGTGCTTGCCCTTTTGGTGTTCAAAGTACCCGCGTTTTGCTTAGAGGAGTGTGCTCACGTGGTAGTGGGCAGGCCTATCGTCATTTTATACGAATACACTGTCACATGGCAAAGTACAACTTAGTCATGTTGGTTTCTACGCTGTTTTCTTTCACAAGTTGGTGTAGGTAGGTCGGTGGGTGATACATTTTCTGCGAAATTAAGAAATCTGTATAAAGAAGAGAAATGTACATGAATTCACCAAAAATCACGTTACTGACACTGAACTAAGACCTCTTGAACCAAGATAAGATACTAAAATACATGCAAAAAACTTAAGACGATAAATACATAAGCCCACACTACAAATGCCCAATCAAAACAATCTTGTTTCAATCATAAGAAGTCATAATAAAAGCTAATAGTTTTTTGCATAATAACACGAGTCTCGCCAAAGACCATTACGTAGCAATAATATAAACATCACGTTTAGTCGTATTAAACACTGTCATGTTTCTTATGACAATATTTCAAAACAAACAGGTAGAGATGAAAAAACACTAAGCGATTCCGCACACATAACTCATTTGTCAGCACACCGTGCAAACAATCATAACATATATGCATACATACATAATACATATACTCACGCCGTTAGCTCCCATAGGGGTAGGCAAAGGCTATCGATCGCCACTTCGTACGATCCTGGCTATTCTTCTAGCTTCGTTTACATCCATCAATCTTTCATTCATGCTCTTTTATTCTTCATCCTTCGGACACCTGCCTTTATGAGTACTTTCTCTATTTAGTCCAAATGAGTCCTCCGAGGTTGTCGTCTACTAACATTACCTTCCACATTGGATTTGCAGATTTCTTTCACCAATTGACTATCATCCACCCTATCTATGTGCCCAAATCATCTCAACGTTCCTTTTTCCATGTTAAATTAAATTTATAACAAACTAAGATCACATACATATACTCACGGCTATATTTCCCTAGAAGGGGTAACCAGAGCTAAGGAATTATAAATTCCTCAGCCACTTTTGGTGACACACACAAAAGATGGTAAGAATAAAGGTTTTTGGTGATGGGTCTCCAACCGCATCGCCCAAAAATCCAATAAAAAGCCCCTATACCCTTAGTCGCCTCTTACGACACCCGTGGGTAGAAAGGGGTAGCGACATTCTAAGCCGGCACTACACGGCAAAACAAACTAAGATATGCAGGCAAAACACTAAAGAGTAGACCTCTTGTAGAACCCCGACTTGTAGTTTTAGGAAAGTGTAAAGTAAGTGTAATTGCTGTGTAGTGTCGGTTTAGAATAGCACTACCCCATTTCTTCCGGTGGGTGTACGTAAGAGGCGACTAACGGTATTGGGGCTTTTAAGGGATTGTTGGGCGATGCGGTTGGAGACCCATCACCAACAACCTTTACTTTACCATCTTTTCCCCACTCAAGTTTCCAAAAGTGGCTGTGGAATTTCTAATTCCTTAGCTCTGGCTACCCCTTCTCGGGATTTATAGCCGTGAGTATATGTATGTATGTATGTAAGTGTAATTCTGCCTTTTTAGTTCATTAATGTTAAAATGAAACCTTTCTGGTAAAATTTATATAATCCTTCACACATGATGGTTGCCCATTGGTATGGAAGGACTTTAAGATTAGCAGGTGTAAGCAGTTATTAAATA
This sequence comes from Bedellia somnulentella, assembly GCA_963576735.1. Lineage (NCBI taxonomy): Eukaryota > Metazoa > Arthropoda > Insecta > Lepidoptera > Bedelliidae > Bedellia > Bedellia somnulentella. Next base: position 3,424,627 of record OY755173.1, read on the forward strand.
ACCAGTGACCTATTAGCGAGACGCGTATATTCTGCAGTTTTATGTTAATTTACCATAGAATACATATATATATATACTCAAGGCTTTCAATCCCTAAAAGGGGCAGCCAGATCTTCAGAATCACAAAAAATCTTAAGATACTTTTGGAAGTTAAATGGAAATAGTCAAAAAAGTATTATCGAACTAGATGTAGGAGACCATATTGTTTGATACACTAGAATACACAATATATAAATTGAGAAGTCCGTGCTTCAAGATATTAAATAATTTTACAGTCTTTAAATTGAATACAGTAAGCGTTATATTCGTTATTGAGCACGTTTTTTTCATCGTATTTTATAAGCTTCATTATTAGAAACGGCAGCCTTAAAACACTGTCAGTGATATTTTATAAGCTTCATTATTAGAAACGGCAGCCTTAAAACACTGTCAGTGATCTTGGACTAGTGCCGGATACTTGGATACCATGTACATCATATTACCGCAAAATATCAGTGACTACTATGCAATACTTTTAAATTAAATGAGATACGGTATAAGCATTCCATGGTGTTTATTCCATTTCCAATAGAATAAAATAAGCTTTTCAAATTTGACATCAATTCTCATTTCAATACTTTATTTCTACCATCTTGTCCCCTATCAACTTTCAAATGTCGCTAAGGAGTTTCAAGCTCTTAAGCTCTCGCTTCCCCTTTTTGGGATTTATGGCCGTGAGTATATTTATGTCTCATTTCAAATGACAATCTAAAGCAATACAAAACCGAACAAAACGATTTATCGTCTAAACTTAGTCGATATTTTACTAATATAACAAGAATCGAGTACTAGCTCTCGAGTTATTGACTATTTTCATAATACATACATACATACATACATATACTCACGGCTATAAATCGCAACAAGGGGTAGCCAGAGCTAAGGAATTACAAATTCCTCAGCCACTTTTGGAAGTTCAGTGGGGAAAAGATGGTAAAATAAAGTATTGAAATGAGAAATGATATCAAACCAAGCCAACCGTATCGCCCAAAAAACCCTTAAAAGCCCCAATACCGTTAGTCGCCTCTTACGTGCACCCACCGGAAGAAATGGGGTAGTGTCATTCTAAGCCGACACTACACAGCAAATTTTCATAGTCTCGTAAGCATACGAGTAATAACCATAGTGACGTATTCCTACGTATGCATGCTTACTACACTGTGAAGTTAATGATTTTCTACTAGCTATTGTAATATCAACGTCACTCGTATATCGAATGACAAAGCCGTGATTCGTTTTACTCGCGTTATAGAGTTGTTTTGGATGAAACATTTATAGATTATAACGTGATTTTAGGTGATTAAATTAACCGGTTTGGATGGTTTAATGAATTGCTGTCATACTTGTATGCAGGAAATATATTCGTGACTAGTGGATCGTCCCAGCTTCGCACGGGTAGCGTTGTTTTTTTTAAATATCTGAGGTTTCTTTCTTCAGTCACTCCTCAAGCATTGTGAAATTCAGCGTAATGTTTTCAATTTATTAAATTTATAGCACTTCCTAAACAGTGTAGTTTGGTGATTTTGAATGCGCTTTAACGAACGGTTCAGTATTTCCGTTTAATAGCAAATTTTGGAATAAAACGCTATGAAGTATTTATAACAATCTAAAAAATTCATCATTACGTGATGTAGGATGCAACTACTGGCGCCATCTAGTATGTTATATGTAAATTAGTAAAGATTTGGTTTTGGTCACGGGCGCGATGGCTTATTTTATGTATAATTTCGGTGTTTCTCTACCGATTTCTATGATTCTTTTTTTATTAAATAGTTAATAATGTTACCTTTTTTAAATTAGGGATGAGTGAGAGGTTTACAAACGTAAGAGTAAACAAATATAATCAGAATGGTTCGAACTGCTAAGCTATCAGGAATTACACGTGTTATTGTGAGTCAACCGTAAAAGATAGACATAAACTGTTTAGGATTTTTTTTAGATCATTTTATGAAAAATATTTCCGTCATACATGATTTCTATGTAAGTTTAACCATTAAGGCTGCACACGCGACGGAAGCTTAAAAAATGGAGTAACTTCTCCCGTTTTCCCAAAATTTCCCAAAATTCCCCTTTACTACTCGGTTGGAAAGTATACAAAAACCTGCCCAGGAGTATGAAGAATAATTGTACCAAGTTTCGTTAAAATCCGTCGAGTAGTTTTTGTTTCCATTAGGAACATACAAACCGACAGACAGACAGACAGACAGACAGACAGACAGACAGACAGACAGACAAAAATTTTACTGATTGCATTTTTGGCATCAGTATCGATCCCTAATCACAACCTGATAGTTATTTTGAAAATATATTTCATGTACAGAATTGACCTCTCTACAGATTTATTATAAGTATAGATTAAGGTATTTTGCACTAAAGGATGGGTAGGATCGGTATAAATGTTCTGTCACTAGGCTAATTATTGCGATAAAAGCTTTCTTATCGCTGGGGTACACTGCTAAAATCGGCCTTACTTAAACTTATCAATGATCCCGTTGAAACTTTTAATATTCGTCGTCGTAAAGTTTTTTATAAAAACTATCCATCAACAAAATTTTCAATAAGGTTATGTACGAGGGACCAACTTTAATAGATCCGTAGGAACACCTACGCTTCTCATGTACAAAACGTGAAGATAAATCCTGAGATGGGCCTACACCGATGTGAGTTGTGATGCGAAAGAGTATTCATCAAAAATACACCCAGAAAGACCGTCAAAGCAAAACGGGTGCGGGTACTCCGAACATCAGGTGAAAAGGAATGTCAAGAAGTATTAGAGTACCTTCGCCTTCGGGGATTCACGTTAACCACGTAAGAACGTTGAGTCTCTGAGTATAACGACCGATTTCTGAATTGAGTATTCAAGCTGAGAACGACTTAAGTATAGTTTTGTCTCATTCGGTTGTTAAGATTTCAATGCGACAGAACGATACTTAAGTTATTCTCAGCTGGAATACTCAATTCAGATATCGGGCGTCAGTCTTTCTTTTCTTAAGAATTCGCACGCGCAGACGCAATCCAATGGTAGGGTCAGACTTTACGTAACTGACATTTAAAATACTTGTTTTATTTAAGCGAAACATTACAAATCCCGTACTTTCACCAATAACGGTAAATTTTCATAAAGCCCAATCATCACGCCCTAGCATCTCACTAATAACAATAATAAAACGTTTCAAATGTTGTTACTTGTTCTAATTCGTCTATTAACAGCGCCATGACTAATAATTATAATCTCTGAAACAAGGGAACGATGTCAGGGCCGGGGAATTTTATTTGTGGGATGTAGAAAAGAAACATCTCTTTGTGAGCCGGTGCGATGCGGAATTGAGTGGGCTATGTTCACGTAAACCATGTGTTTGGTTGAACATAACTAACTACTCTTATGTTGTAAAATATTTTTGTTTAACAAATGTATTTCTGCCGTTTTCTATTTGTTATGAGAAGAAACTTTCCACGTCATTTTCTTTTAAAATGTACTAGTAAGTTTAAATTATTATTATTATGAATAGGAATATTTCGTTGAGACCGAGAACTCTGGTTTCCTATACATTGATGGTTTTGTTTTAAATGACAACTACAGATTTCACAAGAAAACAAAAGGGTAATTAAGTTTACGTCCTTAGAAAAAAATAATGATGAACATTGCGTCATATTTACAATAGGAATTACCCGCTTGCGATGACACATCTGTATTAATAACGATGACATCGAAAGTAAACCAATGCCAATGCAATAATTTACAACAATTAAGAGCAGAGAATTCCAAGTAAAAATATAAGCGTTGTTTCTTAATGAACCAACTCATACATACATACATATACTCACGGCTATAAATCCCTTAACGGGGTAGCCAGAGATTTGGAATGAAAAATTCCTCAGCCACTTTTGGAAGTTGATTGGGGTAAAGATGGGAATAAAATAAATGTTTTTGGTGACGGGTCTCCAACCACATCGCCCAAAACTCACTTAATAAGCCCCTATACCCTTAGTCGCCTCTTACGATCACCCACGGGTAGAAATGAGGTAGTGTTATTCTAAGCCGACACCACACACGATAATGAACCAACTCATTATCGTAAATTATCCTATGGTTGTATTGAGCATAGTATAGTGTTGTATAGTACACATGTCATGTCTGACATACCAGTAACCTTGGCAGAGGAAAGTTTCTGAAACAATTGGGTGATTTCAACTCAGAAAGTAGGACGAAGGAAACCTACTCGAATAAGACCTACAAGTTGCTCTTGAGCTATTTTTAGCCGACATTTTCGTCATACCCAATATTTGCAACTTGCATGAATCAGCTCAAATGACACAAAACCTAACCTTCCTCAAAGTCAAATATCAGCAGACCTAATTTTTCAAGTAGCGCTCATAACTCTTTATTGAAGATAGTACGCTACATATAATTTGAAATCACACCGGTTTCTATCTCGATTGTTGATATTCCTTTACTACATACATACATATACTCACGGCTATAAATCCCTAGAAGAGGTAGCCAGAGCTAAGGAATTAGAAATTCCTCAGTCACGTTTGGAAAGTTGAGTGGGGAAAAGATGATAAAATAAAGGTTTTTGGTGATGGGTCTCCAACCTCATCGCCCTAAAATCCCTTAAAAGCGCTAATACCGTTAGTCGCCTCTTACGTTCACCCTCCGGAAGACATGGGGTAGTGCTATTCTAAGCCGACACTACACAGCAATATTCCTCTACTAAGTTCAACAAAAAGATTCCCACACAAACAACCACGCCTCTCATACAGTCGACAATAATTAAATCAAATTACGCATGCCTCAAGAATATGGATATAAAGTAGCCGATTGAAGAATTCACATTCCATAAGCCAGTCGGATGAACGAGGAAGTATTTACAGCGGTCGGGTTGAGCGTGGCGTGTCGCTCTTTGTCTCGCTCCACGACGCAGCTTAAAATACCGGACAAAACAGCTTTTATTACGTAAGCCGTAAGGTTTTAAATATTCAACAGATAGTGAGTTGTGGGTTCTGATGAATGTAGCTCTGTAACCAGTTGCATAATAGCGGGTGGCTATCGAGGTCGGCCGTTTGAAATTATGTTTGCTTGTATGCTTTGCGAGCGCGAACTGAAAACTAATCATTCTCAGTTTCTTATGGCTGTAGAAACACTTTTACTTCTTAACGTTTACTGTGATAGAAGATTTTTATGCGAAGATAGATGGTATTTGTCACATTACCAGCAGTACAATGTAACAACATTGAAAATTGGCAAATATGGAGAAAATATACAAATAGCAAGGGTAATTTTCTGTAGTAAGATGGGGATGGTATTTAAATAACCCTCATTCCTTAACGCGTTGTCTCCTAACATGAAGGAGTTACAGATTGTAATTTAAACCTAAACCATACACTATTAATACAGTACCATGTTTCTTAAAATACATGAAAACATTCAACAAAATTAATGTTTAACTTAAACTTCAAAATGCAACGTTCAATTGATTGTAATGTTGTTACGTGGGCGAAGTGAAGTTGTTACTCTCAAGGCAAGCGTTAGTGGAAACACTATTATCATTATAATTACCAGTAAACGTTGAAACTACTACCTATTCCAACCACTACAAATACATAAAATCTTCATAAGATCTGCAATAATTCATCATCATCATGGGCTATTACGTCTTGATAGACGGTTTAATTAGTGTCTGATTTAAGAAACTATCACGTGAGTACACTGTCTAAGCAAAACGTGGGTACCTACTTTGGACACTAGGTGGCGCTGTCAAGTTGTTCACAAGTATTGGTACCTCTGCCAACCCCTTTCGGGGATAGACGGCGTGAACGTTTATGTCTTTCTGTTAAGAAACTCCAGTGTACTGACTGCACCTTAGTTGGTGGCAATGCAGACCGATAAGAGCCTTCAAAGCCTACCACATCTATAAGGCTTATCATTATATCTATTCCATTATAAAAGTTATACTTTCGAAATGTATGTACTTAATTTCTTGTAAGTCTGTGTGTAGAACTATTTAATCTAGTTATTTAACTGTTAGTTTTAAAACTGGTGATTGCGCTAATTAAAATGCCACGTAATCACTTAAAATTGAAACACATTTTTAATTATCTGAATCATCAACACGCAATAGATGTGCTGTAATAAATAAAACCATACAACGAAAGGTGTGAGTTCAAATATGGCACAGATTTACTAAGTGAGAAACCCGTAACAAAACTACAAGCCTGAAATGAAGGATCCTACAGCAATAAAGTGAAAAATACGACCGGAAATCATCAATTTTTACATTACATATACTCACGGCCGTAAATCCCAAATGGGGATAGCCAGAGTTCAGAGCTAGAAACTCCTAAGCCACATTTGGAATTGATAGGTGACAAGACGGTAGACATCAAGTATCCAAAATGTACTCAAAAAGGCAGGTGTCCGTAGTACGAAGAATAAAAGAGCATGTATGAAAAGACTGATGGATGTGAATGAAGCTAGAGAGGTTTGCCAGGATCGTACAAAGTGGCGATCGATAGTCTCTGCCTACCCCAATGGGAACTAACGGCGTGAGAATATGTATGTATGAATATGTATGTACGTTTACGTTCAAGCGGCCCTATGAAGTCGCTTCTAATTAAAAACTTAATTACTTTCAATTGGACGCCATCGAAAGAATCCTATATCGAATGAGCCCTTCTAATTAACAGTTTAAATGAGGTGATAATCATGACAGTAAAGAGATGGGTAAAGCTATTAATAGTAGTTCAGAGAGACGTAGACGAGCCTAATTTAGATATGACATGTTTAACGTACAACCAATAGTAGGTCGGGCGGAAGTTCTTAGATTAGAAAATGAGATTTATGCTAAAAGGGCCGGTTTTCCGAATCCATTTACCAAATCACGAGTATGCTATCTTAGATTTATCGGTTATTATGGGTAGCATAAGTTTATTACGCACCGAAACTTCAGTCTAATGCCAGAATGCAGTGGCAAAGCCTTCAGAATATGTTCAGAGTTGTCACAGTTTTTAATATTTACGTTGCTGCGTAGTTTATGCTTAGAATAGCACTACCCCGTTTCTTCCCACGACTAGGGGTATCGGGGCTTGTTAATGGGTGATGCGGTTGGAGACCCATCACCAACCACTTTTATTTTACCAGCTTTCCCCACTTAACTTCCAAAAGTGGCTTAGGAATTTCAAATTCCTTAGCCCTGGCTACCTCTTCTAGGGATTTATAGCCGTGAGTATATGTATGTAGTATTTATAACATGATTAACTATTCCTTTCTCTTTAAGACAAACGCTACAGAAAAGGCATTGTTGAAATCCCATAAATCCAAGTATTTGCACTAAGATTCAGGTCTGAAGTCTCAGCTTTATGTGAACAGCAATTTAAGACGTTTAATACAGCACAGGTCAATTGAATGATGCAGAGCAGAAGTTAAGTGGCCTTCATTGGTTAAATTAAACGCTGTAATAATGTATCCTGTTTTAAAGAAAATTCTCACACGCTATCTACGAGGCAAGTAGCAAGCAGACAAACAGTGAATTACATTAAGATAAGCTGGGTTGAACGTGCTTGTTATTGCTTACAAGTACAATGAAAAGACGAGAAAATATATAGTGATCTAAAATAAAAAGTCAGAAGAAATGGTTTTAAATAACAAATACATCGGATGTTTAACATAAATGAAACGTGATGAAGTTTGACCCCTAAGATGACCTATTGCCTCAATATATGTTGTATTCATCATCATTCTATTTTAAGAAATAATTATCGAACTATAAGCTCTAATAATACCAGTATTCTTAGAGTGAATCTAAGATCAGAACGCAGTATTTACAAAAAGACTACGCTAAGTGGCGATTATTAAATGACCGAAGGTTGAGTTTTTGTTCTCACAAAAACTTAAAAGAGAACCGTTTTAATTTATACATAAAATCAGGGCTATAACCAGTGATGTAACGAAAGCTGCTGAATTTTTCAGCCACTTGTATAATTTAAGTGGGAAAACATTATAAAATAAACATTTACCAATGTAAAGGGTCTGCTCTCAAAAATCACTAATAAACTCGTACGAAGTGGGAAGAGACGGGTTAGTCATATTCTAAGCAAATATTACACAGAAATCATAAAGATTTAAATTCTTACCGCGAATAATAAAGCAATATAAGAACAAATTGTAACTCTATAGAAAAAGTCTCCTACAAGTCTCCAACCTAAAAAATGATAATACCACTAACCAGCGCTCCAAGTCTAGGAAGGTGACTCAGTGTTCTGAGTTTCATCACTCTGATCATTGTGGATGCATTGTGTGTCACGCCACTATTATTTATGACCACAACATTTTGTCATGCTTAGGAACAAACCCGGTAGCATTAAATCATGGCGGAAAGACCTCGTATGAACAATAATTGTATATAGGAGGGTATATACAGGATCTCACAAAGTGGCGTTCAATAGTATCTGCCTACCCTAATGAGAACTAATGACGTGAGGTAAGCATGTTTCAAAGAGTGTTTAGTCCCTGTTGATCTAAATAAGGCTAGTTAAGATGGCAAATAGCATTAAATGATATACCCCAGGAATGCGCTCTTTACATATTATGTGTATTAGTTATGCATCGAACTAAACGCTACCAATAAAAAGAGGAAAACGAGAAATTGTTCACACGCACTCATTGATTACAGATATTACAATACTTCCCATGAAAATACATGCAGAATTTTAAATTACATTATTCACTTAACGGTACAATAACGGTGGATGGATATGTTAGTAGAGGACGACCTCGGAGGACTCATTTAGACCAAATAGCGAGTGTGCTCATAAAGGCAGGCGTCCGAAGTATGAATAATAAAAGGGCATATATGAGAAGATTGATGGATGTAAACGAAGCTGAAGAGGTTGGTCAGTATCGTACAAAGTGGCGATAGATAATCTCTGCCTACTCCAATGGGAACAAACGGCAAGAGTATATGTATGTATATATAGACAATTTAAAAAAAACTTTTTAATAACCCTTTGGCCATTGTGCCAAGTTTGGTTAAGGTCTAGGAGCAGTTAAAACATGCGAATGCGAACAGTAGGGGGGATAAATCGAGTTCAAACTATAACGAAACAATGTGATAGGCAAAATAATTGTGGTTGGAAAGTGGACGGTCTCAAGAAAGTGTGATGGTACTGACCCCTCGAAAGGATAATATGAGAGCAAAGTAATGCAAGGAATTTGTGGTAAACTCAAGGCCGCAGGTATAAAGAGCCGACCTCGGAGGATATATGAGAAATAATTTTCGAAATATCTTAAAGATGACCCAAAATTAGAGCACAATATTTCAACTATGTATTATATTGAATATTGCTACAGTTCAATAAATGTGCTTATCTGGCTATAATGTAACATTAAAAAACATTATAATTGTTTAATGTATTCCAGCCGTGAAGTGTCGGCTTAGAATAACACTTCCCCATTTCTACCCGTGGGTGATCGTAAGAGGCGACTAAGGGTATAGGGGCTTTTTAAGTGATTTTTGGGAGATGTGGTTGGAAACCCATCACCAAAAACATTTATTGTAACCATCTTTTCCCCAATCAACTTCCAAAAGTGGCTGAGGAATTTATCATTCCAAAGCTCTGGCTACCCCGTTAAGGGATTTATAGCCGTGAGTATATGTATGTATGTATGTAATATATTCCGTCCCTCCTTTTTTTTTAACTAACTTTTTTTAAAGAATTTATCATTATTTTACGGCTAACATACAAACAAAGAACACTTTGTTCAGAAATATCGGTGTTATCATATCTGTGCAAACGATTTATGTTTACCGAAAATAACAGTAATTCGAACAAAGAGAGGCGTTTAATTAATGATAAGAAACATCATCTGTTTCATCATGTTAGCTATTCCATATATATTCACAATACTGCTCAAAAAGCTATTAAGTAGATCACAAAATTTAAGAAGATAAGAGACTTCAGATTCTCTACGCGGCTCTTGGTCTAGCAGCAAGCCCTGGAAACTTTTCCATCATAGGTAGCATGGGGCGTGTGAGAGCGAAAAGTCTGTGAGAAAGGGTATGTCATATGAGAAGTGAGAAACTGACATATTATTCATACTAAATATATCAGTAGTCAATTACGCAAACAAAATAATCCCCATAATTATTAATAATAATTAGTAATAATCCCCACTTGAGGTTTTCATGTAAAAAACCAATTTTGCATAACATAAAATATGTCAGTTTCTCAGATGAAATATCGCTCTCACACTCCTCACCTCATGCTACGGGGGCATGTCTTGCTGTTAGACCGAGAGCCACTAAACTCTCAGACGCCGCAAAAAAAATACCACAAACCTAACCGAGCCGTCACTTTTAGTCATCTACAGAATTATCTCTGCCTACACAAGACCCAGCTCCACCAACTCATACTCTAGTACCGTTCGGTCTCCATTACACAATGCAAAGCAACCTTCAGGTCATTAACCCTCAGCACGTGACGTGAAATGAAAGATAGAGATAGACAAAGAGGCAGGATCCACGGTGGTAATCCGTTTTGCTGTTTCACGGTCGATCCAGCTCGGTCACTTCATGATTACCCGTTTGTCATTTGGCTTCGGTTCATCACTATTGTCTTAGCTGGCGTACTTACGTTCGGTTGACCTTTAAGCTTTTAAGCTGGCTATATTGTATATTATATTCATACCAGAAAGGGTTGTCAAGGCGTACTACATCTCATCGTTTACGACAAATACCCGAATTGGTGGCAAAAGCAAATATTTCTGAACAAAGTATGATATTCTATCACCGGGTCTTCAGAGTACCCACTGTCTGCCTAGACATTTACATAAAAGAGGTAGGTCTATTACCGCTTTGTACCAAATGACTAAATACGATGTCATTGATAAATAAACCGCAGTTGAGCAAGCATAATTATTGAAGGCTCAACTAAAGACAAAGCTCTCTGGCGGCTCAAGGCGGTGGTATTTTACCACTAAGCAACCAACGGAAATGATATTTATTAAAGTATGATACCACAGATATAGTTTGACCTGTACTAAAGTTCTTAAAACGTAAGCGAGCGACACGCGACGGTCAGTAATTAATTTATCTCGCTCTCTTCTTATTTGGTAAACGTAAGACATAGTAGTCTGATTTGATTGACTTTAATATTTAGTTAGTAATTTAATCATTGACACGCCGTTCGTCGCTACTTGCATTGCAGCGTGAATCAATTGAATAAGAATTTTATAGTCATCAGTTTGGTTAAGGACGTTGAATGTTTGAACTTAGAACAGAATGTCCCTTAAGTAAGAAATAAATAATTTAATATTCGACTTGTGGTATTCAATAGATCTCATAACTTTTCACCGTTGAACAACAGCGTTGCGAGACTTGTTTTTTTTATAAATGAATACCGCATTGATCACATACCATTTTTTTACACCCTCTTTTATTCAATAAATCCCAAAAATGATAGCCGTGCCGCAGAATCGTAAATTCGTCAACTTTTTTTGGATGATGAGTCGCCAGTTACGATAACCGCGGAAAGAATTGAGCCAGTACTAGTCTAACCCCACACTACACAGACAGCCATACCATTACTTCCAAAAGTTAAGGCCTGTCTCTCCTTAATCCTTCTAGCTATGCCCTTGAAGTATCTAAAACAACAGCGACGCGTGTAAAACAGGACTCTCATACGGTCTGGTCACAGCGGCGTCGCAGGGAGACTGGCGCCGCCTTGGCGACCTGATAGCAGGCTCGATTTTAGTTGGAGGAGTGGGCTATTCATTACTTTGGTAGTTAAAACCATTTGGAATTAGGCGAAATGGCTTTAAGTTTCTTTGGGGAGGAGCGGACTGGAATTTGTTAAGTTGCCACTTATGCAAATTACAATTTTGAATATTAGCATAAACTTGTGTTATAGGAAATTGAAAGTATTTGATATTTGTATTTTCTAACGTATTTTCTATTCATCAGCGCAATAAAATTAAACAATGTAAAACGATGGTTAACATGCGAATCGAGCCTTCTACTTACTCTACCCATTGGTACATTAGAAACTATAAAGATCCCCAACTCGATACCATATCATTATCACACAACTCATACCGAATAATCAAACACAAGGTTGTAAAATTTGAAACGGAACGTCCGCAATTACTAACAAGATATTGCAAAAATTTTATTGCATCAATACTTGTTTAAAACCCAATACTTGGTCAAATATTTAATGTGTTTCAAAGAGCTGTTGCGTAATGTGTAAATTACTTTTTTAAGCTGTAATTAAATGTCCAATTGGATAAAGATTAATTAAGATCGATTGTACGAGATGTTGGCGTAAACCCGTCCTAAAATGTCAATGCTTCCTTAATTAACCTAGATTAATTAAGCATAATTAACTTTACAGGGGCGTTATCTGATCTTGCTAAGATTGCATTGCAATAAAATAAACCTTGGCTCTAAATATTATTGATTTTAAGTTTAAGTTAGCTTATTTTCTTTTTACTCTTATGTACATACATACATACATACATACATATACTCACGCCGTTAATTCCCATTGGGGTAGGCAGAGACTATCGATCGCCACTTCGTACGATCCTGGCAAACCTCTCTTGCTTCGTCTACATCCATCAATCTTTTCATACATGCTCTTTTATTCTTCATACTTCGGACGCCTGCCTTTTTGAGCACACTTTCAATTTGGTCCAAGTGTGTCTTTCGTGGCCGTCCTCTACTAACATTACCTTCCACATTAGCTCTATAGATACCTTTTACCAATTTCCTATCATCCATCCTCTCGATGTGCCCAAACCATCTCAACATTCCTTTTTCTATCTTACTTACAATATCATCTTTTACACCACACCTTTCACGAATCACATCGTTCCTCACACGATCACATAACCTAACATTACAAACTTTTCTGAGGGACCTCATTTCTACTGCATTCACTCTGCTTTCATGCTTCTTCTGCCACACCCAACATTCACTGCCATACATAAGCGTAGGAACAAGAACGGCATCATGCACAGCCATTCGGGCCCTTTCGGACACCGATTGACTAGACATTAGGCTATCCAATGCTCCATTAATCGCATTACCCTTTTTCACTCTTCTCTCAATATCTTCATCACATTTTCCATCCCTTGTAAACAAACTTCCCAGATATACAAACTCCTTCACCTGTTCCACATCCTTACCATCAATCGCAATCACGCATTCTGTCACATCTTCCTGTCTCTCAAAAACCATCGTTTTGGTCTTATCCACATTCACCCTCATTCCCTTTCTTACAAAAGACTTACATGCAATATTCATCATCTCTTGCAACTCTTCTGCCGATGATGCAAGTAGCACTTGATCGTCAGCATACAAGAGGCATTTAATGATGAATCCACCCATTCTTAGTCCATAATCACTTTCACGCAACTCTGTCAAACAGTCATCCATGAACAAATTGAAGAGCCACGGAGAAGCTACACATCCCTGTCGGACACCCCTAGAGATTCCGAACCAGTCAGTGTTTTCCCCGTTTACTCTTACACATGCACTAGAATCCTCATAGAGTGATACCAATGCACGTATAAGTTGACTCCCCAAACCGAACTTGGATAACACCTCCCATAAACACTTTCTTACCACCCTATCATACGCCTTCTCTAAATCAATGAAGGAGCAATACACCTTTTGGTTCTTAGCTAAGAACTTTTCGGTGATGCTCCTTAGAGAGAAGATTTGATCCATACATCCCATTCCTTTCCTAAATCCTGCTTGCACATCCCATATTTTCTCATCAGTTTCATTCATCACTCTTTCAATCAGTACCTTAGCATACAATTTACCGACAATGCTGAGTAGGCTAATGCCGCGGTAGTTTTTAGCCTCCTGGCGTGACCCTTTTCCTTTATACAGGGGCACAATCACCGCCTTGCACCAGTCTTGTGGTACTTTGCCACTCGACCAGCACTTTTGGAAAAGGAAGTACAACCAAGAAGCCACCAACCCTTTACCAGCCCTCAGCATTTCGATAGTTATCCTATCATACCCTGCCGCCTTCCCTATTTTCATACTCTTCATTGCTTTCATTATTTCTTCCATACTGATCTCACTTTCACTCAAGGCACCCATCGCATCGTTCCAATCAACATTACTGTCGATTGGCGAAGAAACGGATGCGTCCTCTTTTTCAAAAAGTCCCTCAAAATAGTTCTTCCATACTCGTTTCATGCTACTTTCATCCGTCGCCAATTCACCCTGATCATCTTTCACTACATTCACTCTCGTGTTTTGGGAAACTCCCTTTTCTTTCCGGACATATTTCCAGAACAACTTTTGGTTATTCCGGAAATTATCAGAGAGTTTCCTCTCACACCATTCTATCAGATCACGCTTTTTCTTTTCTATTTTCTTCTTAACCTCATTCTTAACTCTCTTATATTCATCTTCACTATTTTTCACTACATCATCTGTTACTCTCGCATCCATTCGTTTACTAGCTCTGACCGCTAGTAAATCTAACCAAGCTTTCTTCTTATCTCCAACTGCCTCTTTCACATCTTTATCCCACCAACTTGTTGGTGGTCTATTTGACCTTTTACAGAATCCACATACTTCCGTCGCACATTCAACCATTGTCGATTTGAGCACATTCCATACTTCTTCTATTTCCATTTCATCCCTCATCTCCACGCAACTTAGTCTATTATCCAATTTCTTCACGTATTCATCACTGATCTTTTCATCATCTTGCAATTTCTCCACTTTTATTCTCGCAAGATCCGTTGTTGACACTTTGGCCCTATGACGCCAACGCGTGCACAGACCTCTTACTCGGGATATAACAAGGAAGTGATCTGTGCCAACATTCGTGCCCCTATAGACTCTGGTGTCAACAACCTTTGCTCTCAGCCTTTCATCAACAATCACAAAATCAATCATACTTCTCTCGTTTCCTCTCTGTCTTGTATACATATGGATATCTTTGTGTTCAAACAATGTGTTTGTAACACAAAGATTCCTCGCCAAACATACCTCAATAACTTTCTCGCCATTTTCGTTCACCCTTTGATCACCGTACTTTCCTAAAACCTTTTCACAACCGTTGCGTGACACACCAACCCAGCCATTAAAATCTCCTAACATTACAATTCTCTCATTCTGATCACACCCATTCACAACATCATCTAACAAATTCCAAAACTCCTCCCTCTCGGAAAGTGACTTAGACATGTCCGGAGCATACACACAAATTATGCGCATCCGGACAAGCCCTATTTTCACCTTTAGCCACAGGAGCCTTGGACTCACACATTCGTAACCTTTCATACACTGAGCCATCCTTTCAGATATCAGAAGTCCCACGCCTTGGCAAGCCCTGTCGCTGTCAGCCACGCCTGACCAGATCGCTGTAATGTTGCCAAGTTGTGAAACCTCTTTTTCCTTTCGCTTCGTTTCATTCACACACAGAAAATCTATTTTTCTTTCATCCATTATCATACATACTTCATCTAATTTTTCATGCATCCCTCCACACACATTCAACGTACTGAAGCGGGTCTCTCCAGCCCACATTTCGCCCCGCGAGGAACCACGGCGTGATGAGTGGCGAGCTGCATCGCCGCCTCCGTGTTTATTTTTAGTTGCACACATTTTGGCCCCACGATAAGCAAGGGAAATAAACTGTCCACCTAGCCAGAGCCCCGCATGACTAGGTAAGGTTATTTAGTACCCGGAGTGCACCAAGCTCCGGGACGGCGGCACGCTAGCGACCAGGCTCACCCCTGGCCACGCATCCCTCGGCGCGGCAGACCTTGGATTGGTGTAAGGGCGAAGATGGTAGAAGCCCTGTTCCCTTAGTCGACTCCTACGAAACACCCACGGGAAGAAATGGGGTAGTGCTATTCTATGCCGACACTACACAGCAACTACACATTACTCTTATGTATTAATCTTTTACCTCAAAATATATTAAATCCTAAGTAAATAATCAAAACTCTTCCTTGCCATATAGTTAGCATCTAACATATGAATATATAACAGATAGGTATATCAGTAGAACGAAGACGCTAAAACAAATTTAATCAGAAGACAAACGCCGAAAACTCCTATCCCTTCGTCGTGTGCATTCTTGCATACAATCCTAAGGGTTCAATTCTCCCAGACTAATAAATGCTCTACAGATCTGTACATAAGGGACAGCCTCCAAGACCAAATATGAGGCGATGTCTGTCCATGAATGGCGCCAAAACTCAAGGACACAACCATAGAGAACAACGAATGTAGTATAGAGTATAGATGTGTAGGCAACCTCACAACACGATGTCGTACGAGGGTGATGTCATCTCACCCAAACTCGCCGGCTCATACGTAATCGCTAAACCATTAAATTTGCCTCATAAAGCCATCTTTATGTTTGAATTTTAAACAACCACAAGTATGCTTTAAAATAGTCTTTCGAACATTCATACATATACTGACAGCTATAAATCCCTAGAAGAGGTAGCCAGAGCTTTAGAATAAGAAATTTTTCAGCCACTTTTAGTCTTTCCAACTTTTTCAATTAACTATCATCCGTGCAGCTCTTGCACAACGAAACCTTTTGCTTTGTCGTCCGTCTTTCGAGATTTGCAAGGGTTTCAAAACCGAAAGGGTAGCTCCCCGTTGACCTTGAGTTATTAACGGTCACATTTTATTTGCACGACAAATTATGCATACTAAAAGCGATATTAGCGAGCTAAGCACAACTAAAGCATGTGGGTTTCCTCACGATGTTTTCCTCGCCGTTATTTGGTTGAGACACAATAAGAAAAAAACTATAATATTCTCCCTGTTATTTCATTATCATATATCATTATTCAGGGTTTGTCCAACTAAATACAAAAACTACTTAACTTTCGAAAACTTTTATATAATGATTATGTAACAAGGACACCGAGATAATAATATCGTCTGCTAAGGAAACTATCGGCGCCATTGAGGTCAGGAATTTTCCAGGATTTCACTCAGATATGTTTACGAGGACATTTTCCTCGATATCATGTTTATTTTCAAGGAAATGTCCCTTGACCTACTACTTACAATACGTTAAATAGCTTTCACACTAACGTTGGTGTTGCTAAATATATTTAGATAACTACAGTAATATATTTTCCTGCTCACGGCTAGTAGATCTCATAGAGTGGGCAGAGCATCGTACTATTGAAATTATAGAAAGTATTATAAGGTCTGCCATCCTTTAGCAGATACTATAGGAATAAATGCGGCAGTTCTTTTAATTTAATCTAACTGTACGGGTTTAATATTACTAAGTTTAAAAAATATGTTCACCAACTGATATAAGTAATATTTACTCAAATAGTCTTTCATTCTAAAGAGTATACGTAGTCACAGTTCATTGCATTATGAAGAAAAAAATTACACTATGAATCAATGAAAACACTAGTTTCACTTCCGCCTCGCGTAATAGTGAACCCCTCAATAAAACAGAAAAATCAATAATATTCATGGCGTGCCACATAAAAAGGCGGATATTCCCATCGTTTCTAAATCATTAATTATATAACAAAATTCACCTGTTGATCATTTCGACGCGAGTTCAGTCGTGGGGTGGTCACACGCGATCGCGGCGACCTACTTTACGTTTAGGGTGAATTAGGGACTCTTGTCAAGCCTACGCTAAAGACAGTAAATAACGGTGGAAAAATATTTCAGCTGATGGACTTATTTGATAAAAGACACAAACAAGCCGATGTTCTCGATATAATAATAATAAACAGTGTTTTTCCATTTAGCTCTCGTTTTCTTTTTCTGGTTTTATGCTGTTCTTTTTTTAACCCGAATAAACAGATTCTACGACAAGATAATTGAAAAGGCATCACCCACTTCTATAAAGTTACCACTCTGGTTACAAATTTACTTTACTTAATTACATATTGTGTTCAAAAGATTTTTATTTCAGCTATAAACTCACAAACTCGGTACTCTTTATTCTATGTATAAACTAGTATCCTAAACTTTTCTATACTGATTTTAATGGCTTAATTAATTTTGTTCTGTTGTGTGGGCTTAGAATAGTACTACCCCATTTCTTCCCCCATTTGAGTTGAGATATATCTACAACCGACCCTTGTTCATATTTACTAGCCAAACCTTCAATAACATAAAGGCGAATGAAAGAATTACAAGGAATTCGTACTAAACTATATTATGTTGTGAACAAAGGTTTTGGCGCTTTTTGCAGTAATGTTTTATTTTAGTAAAGGATGACAACATCTATGATGTTCCTGCAATTACAGAGGTAGGGACAGCGAGTGCTATTTGTTGGATTTCAATCAATGTTTATCGAGTTATTCGATTGAAATTAATGGAGAGTTTGGACTGTACATCTAATCGTAAAATGGGGTTGACAAAAGTGTTGAAATCTCATTCAAAAGTTGTTGAGCTATGGCAATATTTAAAGTATAATTTGTGTGTACTGATTTGTTTGTAGGTAAGTAATCATAAGTTCATATGTACTTAAAACACGCAACTATCCTACGGTAGGTTCTTAGCTTTTGGATGCCTATTACTGTTACTAGGGTCGCATACGTGGTTAAAAACAAATATAAACAGTAAGTAAAATCCTTTTCGTACGAATGCACAAAGAGATATGTAGACTGCTCGGCGAATAGTGAAGAGGTGTTATTCACTATTCAACACAAGCAACCATAGCCTCACTGTAGGCAGGCAAGCCGCTAGCCGGTTTTCTATTGGTGAGGTGCGTAATAAATAGCACACTGCTCGGCACAGGTAAACGAGAACCGACCAGGAACGCTGCCACGATTCTGATCACACAAACACAATCCGTGGGTTTCACTGTCGGCTGACCACACCACACCGGTCTCCGCAGCAGCCGTCATCCGGAACACCGTCACAACCGGTTTCCTCCCGCCCTTTACCATCGAGACAACTCAACTCACCGCGAATAACAAATTGAAGAAGAACAGCACATATTTCACAAAACTCGTACCACAACCCATCTTGATGACACTTGGAACTTCAACTTAATTCACAGAACTTGTTGGGAAACTAGTTAAACATTCGCACGACAATTTAGTTGTTTACGTTACTACTAGAGCGAAGTGGCGTACTCTCGCTCGCGGAGTTCGAAGGTGACTGAAGTGCGGTGCGGTGCAGGCAAGGGGAGGTGGGGGAACAGATCACGACGAATCACGATGGCGACGCGACAGGAAGGCGATGTTGCCAAGTGAATGAATTTTCCCTTAAAGTAGGGATTTTTGTTTTGAAATAAGAAAGCTATAAATTATTCATCATTATCATCATCACTCACTCACCTATGGTAATTTTTTAAATATAGTAATTTTAGAATTTTATATCTTTGGATCCATGAATTAATAATTTATAGTAAAAATCTCATATAAATGAATATATTTTTATAATTATTCACTTTAGTGAAGTTGTAAATCGTACTCATTTGATTTATCATCAGTCACTCCACCATCACTATTGGACATAGGCGCAGCGCACCACAGAGGTATCGACGATAACCGATCCTGTGCTACCCTCATCCATCGGCTACCCGCGATTTTCATTAAGTTTTCTATCCACCTTGTAGGAAGCCAAACCCCACTGCGTCGCCCTTGTCCCTAAACACACAATAACCCCGGCCCATGATAAGCTCAGTAAGAGTTAGTATTATATTATTATAAAAAAAGAAGTAGCTGTTGCTGTCTACATGCTTTCAGTCTGCATCGCTTTATCATCCATGGTGCCTTTATAAGGGACAAGTTATATATTTATGTTATAGATAATTCTTCTTAAAAAGTCGAAACAGTGGTCTCTAGTGCGACTAATCGAAAATGCTTAAATCTCCTACATAACAAACATGGAAATCTCTATTTTTGAATGTGCAACACTAGACATTGCTCTCTCCTTCTTTTCAGTTCTCAAATCAGCTCCAAGAGTCCGTAAGTAGTCCATCTATTGAAAAAAAAGAAGAGTATAGACATAAACAGGTGGCAATATAATTATGAATTTGAATCTTGGTATTCTCTTATAAATACCTTGCTAAGAGCCCATCATTATGATGGGACAAAGCTACTCGTAGGAAAATATTATTTACTTAATTTATAATCGATATAATATCGAATATTATCGAAGTAGTGATTTCGCACTATTTCATATATGTATTGTATAATGGCTGTGAAGTGTCGCCTTGAAATAGCACCACCACATTTCTTCGCGTGGGTGTTCGTAGGAGGCAACTAGGGTATTGGGGGCTTTTTAAGTTATTTTTTGGAGATCCACCATCAAAAACCTTTATTTTAAAATCCTTTCCCAACCCAACTTCCGAAAGTGAAAGAGAAAATTCTTATTATGAAGCGCCGGCTACCCGTTCCAGGGATTTATAGCCGTGAGTTTCACTTTTATCGATCAGTAAATAACATACTACAATATGTATAATTTGATCATCATTTATTGTCCAACACATTTAACTTATATAAATCCACAGATTCGAAATTAAACACTTTTTTAACCAAGCAAACCAGCTCATTAAACTTTTTAACTACTTTGTGACATCGCGATAGCACATTAAAATGTTTTATATTTTCCATATTGAAAATTTTACATAAACTTCTAGTTACAATTAATTCCACCATATTATAATGCTAAGAAAAGGGTGTTTCGTAGAGTTCACAACCAAATAACACAAGTCAAAAATTATATTACTTGATTTATGTATTTTTTGTAAAATTAACGTTTACTTGTTGTATTACATTTATGTTGACATAAAAATGTCTTGAAAATTAAAAACCGTTTTAAAAAATACAATTGATCTTCTATCGAATCTTACAACAAATCTTATCCTAGGTAGTCTAAGTCTCGGGCGTAATGTTGCATGATGTGATGTTTTACTTACATTAGTACTTTGCATAACGATACATATTAAAATGTTATTGAAATTCGAGGTAAATAAATATCACACTATTAGTATGACATATATGAAACATACGAAATATATACCTATTAGCGATACAAAATTAAAATACAATGTATAGGGTTCCATAACTAAGTGCAGGATAAGATGATGTATTCACTTTACTAACTGGACTACTAAAGTGGACTAACTTGGACGGTTCATAGTAAGAAGGTTCGATTAAGTTTTAAGAAAAATCCTAGTTTTCTACTTTATTAAACGCAACAACCTATTAGACAATTATGTTTTTTTTGTCTACATTGTGTCATAGTAATAAAATAACTCAATCTAAAGAATTCGTAAATAAGAGCTCTTAGCAACTAAATTTATACATACTAGGTACGTACTTAAATAAACTATTCTAACTATTTGTTTCACTTGATTTGATATAAAATAATGTTTTAGTTCCATTTGGCACTACAGGCAGTAGACAAGAGGGAAAATAAATACCGTTACATATAAAATACAAAACAAATGCAAACTTAATATTTCTAACCTCTCAGTAACAAATAAGATTCTAAAATCATAAAAAAGTATTATTATAACAAAAGGAGTCAAATAAAATTATTAACTAAAACTTGAAAATCAATAATTGTAATTTAAAAATGCCCTGTAGTATTTTGTAGGTTTCTTGAGCCCCTCTGGATATTAACATTCAAATCTTATAACAGACAGTATCGCAAAAAATAACTAACTACGATACACTCAGGAAGAACTGTGTTGCCAGCATAGAAATGCTTTTTAATCACAAAATATTAAAAACTAATTTGCAACTCTTAATAAATATTTAAAGTCAATACATTTGTGACATACAGACATTTAGGACGTTCAAGTCAATACTTTGGCATTGTTGGAGCAGGAGCAGACGGCGAGTTCAGCAAGGTATCATCTGGAGATGCGAAAGTAGAATCTCTGATTGACAAGGAGTTCCGTACGGATGCCCGCCGCCTCTTTCCGATGGCGTGAGCTAGAAAGAAAGTACAGAATATTCCACAAGCCTGAAACAAAGAGAACACACATGTTATTATTTAATAAATATGATATTTAAATGTTAGAATTTAATGGCAAAAATATATGTGCATTGGGCCAACACCAATGTGTATTTACTTGAACCATATGCGTAGTTAACTTATCAAGTTTGTTAACGGTTAGGGTTTTTCTTTGGTACTACAAATTGGCGATAGGCGATAGATTCACACGAATGCAGGCCTAATCAAAATGTGGGTACTCTAAAACAGGTGACCAGACCACACTTTCATGCATGTGATGTTCAAACGTTTTAGTAGCTCTAGTGTGCCACCCTTCGGTCATAATTATACGAATTTAAGCCGTGTAGTGTCGGCTTAGAATAACACTACCCCATTTCTACCCGTGGGTGATCGTAAGAGGCGACTAAGGGTATAGGGGCTTGTTAAGTGGTTTTTGGGCGATGTGGTTGGAGACCCGTCACCAAAAACATTTATTATTACCATCTTTTCCCCAATCAACTTCCAAAAGTGGCTAAGGAATTTTTCATTCCAAAGCTCTGGCAACCCCGTTAAGGGATTTATAGCCGTGAGTATATGTATGTATGTATGTAAGTTTCATTTCGTGTGACTCGCACAGGGTACCAAGCAAGAGCATTCCTCTAGATAGAACTAGAGTGATGAAATTAGTAAAGTTGCTCTGACCACTATAAATATTCAATAAACACATAAAAAATATATTATTTTAGTCATAGAAATGTACTCCATAAACCCTTGGAATAACCGAAACCAACTGTAAATAATAAAACGATTAATATAATTCTTACAAGATGATTCCGAATCCGGGGAATCGAAAGAGACTTCTATCTAATGAACTTTTTATCTATCCCTGTTATTTACGGCCTACTTATCTAATATTTCAAAATAATAAAATGTCGTAATCCTTTTTATTGGAACTCAAAATAAATAATACATCACATCCAAACCCGAAGCGTAAAGCATTAATGGCGAATGTAAATCAGGCTTAAGAGGTTTATGATCGTAAACAAAGATCAAGAAGTGGCGAGTGATAATCTACCCCAACGTGGACAAATAGCAAGATTATTAGTATGTTTATATTATAAAAAATATAATAATGGATATAAAAGAAGAATCTGACGATTACTAGTAACATGTATGAAACGTTTTTGTCTCTATTCAGGGTCACGCTAGAGAGACGCTAGTTATATTGTTCATACGAAGGTTCTTTTAATAGTCATAAGGAAAAACTCAGCAGATTCCGCAAAGTTATGTCCTATATACATGGACAGGAATTTCCTATCGTAGGAATAATATCTGCACACATACGGATACAGAACTATAATACTCTTATTAAAAAGGGGACAAGTGCGAGTTGAACTCGCGTGAAGAGGGTTCCGTACGATGTTACCTATCATGTTTTTTTAAATCTGATCCAAATTTGTTTGTGGTAACTAAAAAAAGTATGAATCTGTTCTCCCACACATTCCACCTGCAAATGTAAGTTGGTACGCACAATATTGAGTGATTTACCATGTTATTTAAATATCATGGTTTTCCTATAATCTATAAGGAAAAAACTAATTTCTGTATTTTTTTCAAAATTTTAGGTTCAGTAGTTTCGGAGATAAGGCGGGGGGGATGGTCAATTTTCGTCTTTTTTCTTGAATAACTTGGAAACTATTTATTTTAAAATTACAAAAAAATACAATTAAGATCTTCTCAACAAGACCTTTCATTTGATATGCCACAAGATGAATTTGACCAAAAATGACTTACCTATATACAGATTTCATCTGCTCACGTCACACCTCTGTGTTTGGGTCACAGGAATTGATATGTGTACCAAATTTCAACTTAATCGGTCTAATAGATTCGGAGATAATTGACTGTAAGCGACGGACGGACAGACACACGAGTGATCCTATAAGGGTTCCGTTTTTGTATTCAGACGTACGGAACCCTAAAAAGGTTTCATCCGATTCATATGGCATTTTAAAGGTAATTAGATTTTATATCTGATCAAGTGATTGTCATATTTCAGAACCAGATTTTTATTCCTCAAATTTTGAACACGGACTGACAGCCGAAACACTGGAAGTCACGGAACCCAAAAATCATAACCTATTCCTTGTTTTTGGGCTACTATTAATTCCTAAGCGATGAGATCACTAACGAACAATATTTCTGGTGTAATCAGCAAGGGATTATAACATAATTTCAAATCACACCTTGCATTATAGGAATTGCAATGCAAAACTTTTCCCAACAACCTCAGGCAAAGGATTTCGTACTTTACCAAGTTGTAAGGAATAGAAAAAAACCGGCCAAGTGCGAGTCAGAATCGCGCAAGTAGGGTTCCGTACATCTATAATAGAAAATCACGTTTGTTGTATGGGAGCCCCCCTTTAATATTTACTATATTGCTATTAAATTATTTATTTTGAAGTCAATAAATAAGTCTATTCTATTCTATTCTATTCTATTCTATTCTAAATATTCTGTGAAAATTTGAAGCGTCTACTTGTGACCGTTTTTAATATTAAGCAAAGAATTCGAAAAAAATGCGTTTATGTGTGCGTGTGTATGCGTGTATGTATATAATAATTTTGTTGACCTTTTGCAATCTTCTTTCAGTGGTAAGTATTCAATGAAGGTATAAAGAGGTCAATAAGTTCTTATCAATTTATATTTATATCATGTTTATAAATATTACGGATCTTGAAGTCGCAGTTTGGGTGATGATGTACGGTGCAAGTACCGAGCGCTTTAATAGATTCTTACGGTAATAAATACATTGTTTAACAGCTTTTAAAACCAAGCTTTTAAAGATCGAACATATGGATGTTGCCGCATTACACATATCAATTTCGAAAGTGATTGCTTAAAAAATTCTGAGAGAACTTATCTATAAAGTGTGAATGTCGATAGGAAAAATAAGTAATAATATATGCAAAAAAGCAGTTCTGCTAACAAAACCAACAATCATAATAAAAGTGCCCAATACAATTATTAGCCCAATTATATACATATATATATATATATATATATATATATATATATATATATATATATATATATATATATGTGTGTGTCTGAAGTCTTTATCGTTGTGATTTTGTGAAAAACAATCATTTTATGATTGTTTTTTGGTATAGTATAGGCTTAGAATAAAATCAACCCATTTTTCCTACGTTTGCCATTGTAACCATTTTTCCCACATCGTTCTAGTTGGAGCACAAACCTGCAATAACGTAAACCGCTCAAAGTAAAGCAAGGAAGTTTTAGCTGGTATATTGTAGTAACAACGGGACATCCCGTACGCCCTTGGTATTTCTAGTGAACAATGAGTTCTGAGACTTCTGAGTATAGCATTGATAAGCTGCGACCTCTGACCTCTTTACAATCTAACAGGTCGTAAAAGCTAGCTAAAAGGAGCGCCAGCGATTGCATGAAAAACCTAAATTTGCTACTTATAATGTTCTGCCTACCCGTTGGATAGAATCGGCGTGAATATTTGTCTTCACCATAAAATTGCCACCGCATCTGATCCGTTTGCATGTTTACTCACCATCAAGTACACTTGCAGTAAAAACATAGTTATAAATAAGACATGAGTTACAAGTGAGTAATGCTGCCCGAAGGTAAGCTGAGCACGTGACTCGCGAGACATTACATCATGCTGTATTGTGAAGGCGCGAAACTGCTTTATGATGTATTCGTCATACTCATAATCAAAGTAAGCAATAGCTTCAATTATTTAAAAAAGCTGTGTAGTGTAGGCTTAGAATAGCACTACCCCATTTCTTCCGGTTTTAAGGGATTTTTGGGCGATGCGGTTGGAGACCTATCACCAACAACCATTATTTCACCATCTTTTCCTTATTATTTCACCACTTGAAAGATCGGTATACTGACATTCCTCATTAATATATACATCTATACATATTCTCATTCTTACGCCGTTTTTGTGTTAAACATATTCTCAAATGTGTCCCACTGAAGTAGGCAGAAACTATCGATCGCCACTTTATACGATCCTGGCAAACCTCTTAGCTTCGTTCTCATCCATCAATCTTTTCATACATGCTCTTTTATTCTTTACACTTCAGACGTCTGTCTTTTTGTGCACACTCTCTATTTGTTTCAAATGTGTCCTCCGAGGTCATCATCTACTAACATTACCTTCCACATAGGCTCTATAGATAACTTTCACCCATTTTCTGTCATCCATCCTCTCAATGTGGCCAAGCCATATTAACATTCCTTTTTCTATCTTTTTACCGCACTTTTCACAAAAAAGAAGTTCATAAAGTAATTATAATTATAAAACTAATATAACGTAGTCAAAGTTACCAAGCAGTACAATAGGAATGCCGTCACGTATAAGTAGAAGGCCAGGCAGATGGCTCGACATTGTTTTCATTCAAGGCACACTAAATTGTGAATCATATCTATTATAATTGCTTAAGGATTACCAACAGAACTGGTTTCGAAGGTTACAACGTGACGTCATTGGGAAACTGCATTTCCATTGTAAATCAAGCGAAAAAACTGTTACTTAACATTTTAATTGCGAAGTCGTAAGCAAAAAGTTCTATTAAGAATAATCGACGGTGATTATGCGACTCTACAGAACAATCTATGGTTCAGATTCCATACCAAACCTTATTCCATCCCATCTCAAGGGGTTTTTTGATCATAACGAATAAGGCGATATACAAACTATATTTTGTAGCATGTAAATGAAGTGAAGGGCAAAGTTATATCAGCGTAGAAATTATTCGCTGAAAATGAGAGTCTACGTTATACGATTGTAAAACATTATCGATTTAGTAGAAACTAGTGGATCGTCCCAGCTTCGCACGGGTAGCGTTGTTTTTTTAAATATCTGAGGTTTCTTTCTTCAGTCACTGCTCAAGCATTGTGAAATTCAGCCCAATGTTTTCAATTTATTAAATTTACAGCACTCCCTAAACAGTGTAGTTTGGTGATTTTAAATGCGCTTTGATGAACGGTTCAGTATTTACGTTTAATAGCAAATTTTTAAATAAAACGCTATGAAGTATTTATAACAATCTAAAAAATAAATCATTACGTGATTTAGGATGCAACTACTCGCGCCATCTAGTATGTTATATGTAAATTAGTAAAGATTTGGTTTTGATCACGGGCGCGATGGCTTATTTTATGTATAATTTCGGTGTTTGTCTACCGATTTCTATGATTCTTTTTTTATTGAATAGGTAATAATGTTACCTTTTTTAAATTTTGGATGAGTGAGACGTTTACAAACGTAAGAGTAAACAAATATAATCAGAATGATCCGAACTGCTTAGCTATCAGGAATTACACGTGTTATTGTGAGTCAACCGTAAAAGATAGACATAAACTGCTGAGGATTTTTTTTTAGATAATTTAATGAATAATATTTCCGTCACACATGATTTCTATGTAAGTTTAACCATTGAGGCTGCACACGCGACAGAAGCTTAAAAAATGGAGTAACTTCTCCCTTTTTCCCAAAATTACCCAAAATTCCCCTTTACTACTCTGCTGGAAAGTATACAAAAACCTGCGCAGGAGTATGAAGAATAATTGTACCAAGTTTCGTTAAAATCCGTCGAGTAGTTTTTGTTTCCATAAGGAACATACAAACCGACAGACAGACAGACAGACAGACAGACAGACAGACAGACAGACAGACAGACAGACAGACAGACAGACAGACAGACAGACAAAAATTTTACTGATTGCATTTTTGGCATCAGTATCGATCCCTAATCACCACCTGATGGTTATTTTGAAAATATATTTCATGTACAGAATTGACCTCTCTACAGATTTATTATAAGTATAGATACATTAATAATTGTCAGCGAATCGCCTTGTATAAATCTCTATGCATTTGCATTAATCGTATTTTGATTTGCAGGACGAATGCATCCCGTAAATCCATCCCAGATTGTCATAATTAGAAACATATATAAACTCACGCCATTTTTTCTCATTGGGGTAAGCTGAGGCTATCAATCGCCACACTGTTAACACTTTTACCAATTTCCTATCATCTAAGTACCCAAACCATCTTAACATTCCTTTTTCTATCTTTTAACAGTATCATCTTCTGCACCGTTCATATCACATGACTAGATTGTCATGTTTACAGATAGGTATGTAGGTATGTAATTCAGCAAACAGTTTTCCCACCGCATCCCGCGTGATCAGCTAGACAGATTGCATTTAACAACATCCTCCGCGCCGTACCGACCTGCTCAATTTGTTCATTAGGATCCCGTTTTTCATTGTCACTAGCTGAATTGAGGGACAGATACTGTTTTGGTTATACTTTTGGCTTAGAATAGCACTACCCCATTTCTTCCGGGGGGTGTACGTAATGGTAAGAGGCGACTCGGACTCAGGCGATGCGGTTGGAGACCCATCACCGACAACTTTTATTTCACCATCTTTTCCCCACGCAACTCCCAAAAGTGGCTAAGGAATTTCTAGTTCCCTAGCTCTAGCTACCCCTTCAAGGGATTTATAGCATTGAGTATATGTAATGTATATATGATAAAGGAGTCTGAAAACGATTGCAGATTTGTCAGTATAAAACAGTCGTAGGGACTGGCAGTTTGATGTCTGAGCACGTAAAAACGATCTCGTCTCGTCTAGACAAGCTTTAGATAGATGAGTCTTTAAATATTGGAATCTAATTTACTAGTGCACCGACCCAGATTTGCACGGGTAGCAGTTTTTTTTTTCAAATATTTAAGATTTCTCATTTATTGCTGTGATTATTGCTCATCTTTTATGACATCTATCGTGAAGATTTATAAAACAGCATAAAGCACTCCTGAATAGTGTAGCTTTCCTATTGTGAAAGATTTTAATGATCGATTCAGTTTTTACGAAGATAAGTCCTTACTCACACCATCAAAGTTACAAAGTGTTGATAAAATAATATATAATTTCAAGACATAATGCTATCCTGTACAGAGAACCAACTTCTCATCTCAACAATGTATGATCGAGATATGTATGGGCAAGTTTAACGCCGAATACAATAATTCAAGTACTTTTTAAGATTGTTTACTATTTTCACTGTTGGCAATCCGTAATAAATAAATAAAAAAATATATAAGTATATTTCTTTCTTTCTTTCAAATCGCAAAATGCATATAATCATTTCAATTCAAATAGAAAACCGGCGAAGATCTTCTTATGGAAGAATAACAATATTTTCTTATTATGAAAAGTATCTTAGATGTTTTGAATTGGCTTAGAATAGGAATAACACAATTCTTCCCGCGAGTCTGAGGCTATTTTGGGGTTTTGGTTTTCTAAGCAATTGGGACCAACCATCATTAATTTTAAAAACTTTAGCTCACAATATTTTCAAAATTGGCTGATGAATTTCCAATGCTTAAGCTTTGGCTAGCCCTTTCTGGAATTTATAGCGGTATAATGTATGTATGTGTCGACTTAGAATTTGCTGTGTAGTATCGGCTTGGAATAGCACTACCCCATTTCTTCCGGTGGGTGTACGTAAGAGGCGACTAACGGTATTGGGGCTTTTAATTGATTTTTGGGCGATGCGGTTGGAGACCCATCACCAACAACCTTTATTTCACCATCTTTTCCCCTCGCAACTTCCAAAGGTGGCTGAGGAATGTCTCATTCCCTAGCTCTGGCTACCCCTTCAAGGGATTTATAGCCGTGAGTATATGTATATATATGTATGTGTTAGATCTGCACAAAAACCTTGATAAATCAAAAATTTGAGGCAAATAAATACATGTATGTAGACGTTATTTACGTACATCTCGTTAACTGTTTAAAATATATAAACAGATACAATATATAACAGAATATATACACAGATAAAAAGTAGTATTAACGCAGTTTATAAAGTTTTCTCTTAAGTTATCCAAGTTTCACTTCGTTCTTGCAATCGGAACTTTCACGGCGCTATCGAGATGAGGGTTTCAATTATATTATTCAATATTATAAGAAATCGATTGGCCTTGATACTAATTTATGCTACTTCTCTAGTGATTATAATCTTAAACGTACATAACATCTGTTGATTGTGAAATAACTTTTGGAAGAAGTAAACTGGTTATTTCAACACTGGTTATAGAGAAGATCGATGATAAATGGGTAAAAGAGATTTATAGAATTAATGTGGATGGTAATGTTAGTAGAGGACGACCTCGTAGGACACTTTTGGATCAAATAGAGAGTGTGCTCAAAAAGGAAGGCGTCCGTAGTATGAAGAATAAAAGAGCATCTAAGAAAAGATTGACGAATGTAAATAAAGCTAGAGAGGTTTGCAAGGATCATACAAGGTGGTGATTGATAGTCTCTGCCTTCCCCTAAAGGAACTAATGACGTGAGTATATGTATGTTATTTAATATATATTAATATTGCTTAGCGCGAGCTGGTCATATATTCTCCCGTCTTTTATAGGAGAAAATATGTCAAATAATTTCAAGACATATACAGAGAACCAACTTTTCATCTCAACAATGTATGATCGAGATATGGGCAAGTTTATCGCCGAATACAATAATTCCTTCCACCGTTATAACAATAATAAACTGCAGATATAAATGGCGAACACAAACCATCAAATATATAAAGTGGTTAGTGAAATCATCCAGAGGCAACCTTGCTCCAAATTAACACCGCACCGAAGCAGACGCCCGTTACGTCATCAGACATATTCTCCCAAATCAAATAGCTGCACATATTTGATATTTTTTTCAATATTAAAAATTTGGATAAATATTAAATAGCGACATGATAGTCCAGTGGGTAGAACACCCGCCCGAAAAACAGAAGGGCGTGAGTTCCAATCCTGGGACGGGCCTACACCAATTTGTCTTTTCTAAAGTCATATGTGTGGTTAATTTATCATGGTTGCTAACGGTGAGGGAAAACATCGTGAGGAAACCCACATGGCTGAGTTGTACTTAGTCATGTGACAGTGTATTCGTACAAAACGGCGATAGGCCTGCCCCCTATCACGTGAGTACACTGTCTAAGCAAAACGTGGGTACCTTCTCTGGACACTAGATGGCGCTTGCCATGTGAGTTCAGGAGTATTGGTACCTCTGCCAACCCCTTCGGGGATAAAACGGCGTGAACGTTTATGTTAATGTTATTAAAAATTTGCTGTGTGGTGCCGGCTTAGAATGTCACTACCCCTTTCTATCCATGCGTGTCGTAAGAGGTGAGGCTTTTTTAACTGTTTTTTGGGTGATGCGGTTGGGGACCCATCACCAACGATGCCTTATTTCTACCATCTTGTCCCTTATCAACTTCTGAAGAGTTTTTAACTCTAAAGCTCTGGCTTCCCTTGTTTTGTTTATGGCCGTGAGTATATGTATGTATGTGTAATATTAAAAATTCGACACAAACTGAACCCTGAATGCGACCTACTATATGACCATCATTTGTTGTCACTTTTGTTTAATCAAGATTGTAACTGAACAAACCTAACATACCGAATTTAATAATTTAATTACTTGTGAAATAGTTACATCATTAACTTTCGCATAATAAATCGTGTGCTAACCACAACGAAATGATTAATATCACGTCATCAAACCATTAAAAGACTAAACATCCTGAACAAATTAAGGAGTTAACATATTTAATGTAATAATCCATTTTGTTTGACCTCGCCTCCGCACCGCATCACGTCATCAGCTAGTCCTTTGACGATTGGCTTGCCCCATATAGCACTGAATCATACATACATACTTACTTACTTGTACTCACGCCCATTATTCCCATTGGGGTAGGCAGAGACTATCGATCGCCACTTAGTACGATCTTGACAAACCTCTCTTGCTTCCCTTACATTCACTATTCTTCTCATACATGCTCTTTTGTTCTTCTCACTTCGGACCCCCGCCTTTATAAGAACGTTTTCTATACATAGCCGTGAGGCTATACATTCCTAGAAGGGGTCGCTAGAGCTAAGGAATTAGGAATTCCTAAGCCACTTTTGGAAAGTTGAGTGGGGAAAAGATGGTGAGATAAAGGTTGTTAGTGATGGGTCTCCAACCGCATCGCCCAAAAATCCCTTATAAGTCCCAATACCGTTAGTTGCCTCTTACGTACACCCACCGGAAGAAATGGGGTAGTGCTATTCTAAGCCGACACTACACAGCAAAAAAATATAACATAGCTTAAAACTTAAAAAAAATATATTAAAATAATAATACATGTAATAAAATAAAAAACAAAATGTTAATGATAATTCATGCCCGAGCGAAGCCGGGACGGGCTGCTAGTATATGTATAAAACCGAAGACATAACAGGAATGTCAGTTTTCGTTATAAACAGAATAATAAATATAATCGCTCCCCCTCGACACTACACAGCAGACTTCCAAAAGTGGCTGAGGAATTTCTGATTCCTTAGCTCTGGCTACCCCTTCTAGGGATTTATAGCCGTGAGTATATGTATGTATGTATGTTATATTTTTTTGTATTTATATTTAGATATATTTTTTTTTTTCATAATGAGTAATTACATCAAAAGCCATTCAATTTATAGAGTTAGAGCTTCCCTGTAAACAATATTTGACGTTGTTGTATTTTGGGGCAGCAAAATAAATTGATGTTCAAGAGCTCCCACCCGCGACAGGCCAACGTACAGTTGAGCGTGAGTAAAACAATTCTTGCGCAGGTCAATCCCTACTAATTTGAAGGTTTGGCCTTGGAACTTATTAATTATTAAAGCAAAAGATGTTTTAACCGGAAATTGTAGCCGTTTAAATGGAATTGGCAGATCAGTTGGGATCATCGGTATCCTCGGTATATGAGCTAATTGACCGGCTGCTGGGCTAGTGATAATAGTCGCTACAATTAAATTTTGCTTTAACTCTTTGATAAGCAGCCTCCCGTACCCCTTCGTGACGCCTGCAACAACTTACTATGCATAGCTAATCGAGCGGAGTTTTATCTATTTTTTTAATTCAAGATAACTTTCGAATGGAATGTTCGAATTGAATAATTCAAAAAGTAATATAAGGGTATTGAAGTAGTCTGAAATAATATATACGTTTTTCATAAGGATTAGATAGGTACAAATAAAGAGCCTTTTCTAAAGCAGGATTTTAATTTAATTTTTAAATCTATACTAATATTATAAAGAGGAAAGGTTTGATTTTTTGTTTGTTTGTTTGTTTGAATTGAATAAGCTCCAAAACTACTGGACGGATTTGAAAAATTCTTTCACTGTTTTAATGCTACACTATTCCCGAGTGACATAGGCTATATTTCATTTTCAAAAAATTAGGGATCCTTACGTAAACTTCAAAAATGTAACCCAAGGTGTTAAAGAAATACCAAAAAAAATCCTTACATCGCGTGCGCTGCGAAAACTATTGACAATAGAATAAAATTATGTACTACAATTTTATAGAACACATTATTATCTAAAAAAATGCCCAGACAGCATGTCTCTAACTATTATAGTTATCTCACAACAAGCGTCATTATATAAAATTATTTAAAAATTAATTAAAATCCTGCTTTAGAAAAGGCTCTTTATTTGTACCTATCTAATCCTTATAAAAAACGTATATATTATTTCAGACTACTTCAATACCCTTATATTACTTTTTGAATTATTCAATTCGAACATTCCATTCGAAAGTTATCTCGAATTAAAAAAATAGATAAAACTCCGCTCGATTAGCTATGCATAGCATAGTAAGTTGTTGCAGGCGTCACGAAGGGGTACGGGAGGCTGCTTATCAAAGAGTAAAAGCAAAATTTGATTGTAGCGACTATTATCACTGGCCCAGCAGCCGGTCAATTAGCTCATATACCGAGGATACCGATGATCCCAACTGATCTGCCAATTCCATTTAAACGGCTACAATTTCCGGTTAAAACATCTTTTGCTTTAACAATTAATAAGTTCCAAGGCCAAACCTTCAAATTAGTAGGGATTGACCTGCAAAAGAATTGTTTTACTCACGGTCAACTGTACGTTGGCCTGTCGCGGGTGGGAGCCCGTGAACATCAATTTATTTTGCTGCCCCAAAATACAACAACGTCAAATATTGTTTACAGGGAAGCTCTAACTCTATAAATTGAATGGCGTTTGATGTAATTACTCATTTTAAAAAATAAAAAGAATAAAAAAATATATCTAAATATAAATACAAAAAAATATAACATACATACATACATATACTCACGGCTATAAATCCCTAGAAGGCGTAGCCAGAGCTAAGGAATCAGAAATTCCTCAGCCACTTTTGGAAGTTGTGTGGGGAAAAGATGGTGAAATAAAGGTTGTCGGTGATGGGTCACCAACCGCATCGCCCAAAAATCCCTCAAAAGCCCCAAAACCATTAGTCGCCTGTTACGTACACCCACCGGAAGAAATGGGGTAGTGCTATTCTAAGCCGACACTACACAGCAAAAAAATATAACATAGCTTAAAACTTAAAAAAAATATATTAAAATAATAATACATGTAATAAAATAAAAAACAAAATGTTAATGATAATTCATGCCCGAGCGAAGCCGGGACGGGCTGCTAGTAATTTTATATAATGACGCTTGTTGTGAGATAACTATAATAGTTAGAGACATGCTGTCGGGGCATTTTTTTTAGATAATGATGTGTTCTATAAAATTGTAGTACATAATTTTATTCTATTGTCAGTAGTTTTCGCAGCGCACGCGATGTAAGGATTTTTTTTGGTATTTCTTTAACACCTTGGGTTACATTTTTGAAGTTTAAGTAAGGATCCCTATTTTTTTTGAAAATGAAATATAGCCTATGTCACTCGGGAATAGTGTAGCATTAAAACAGTGAAAGAATTTTTTAAATCCGTCCAGTAGTTTTGGAGCCTATTCAATTCAAACAAACAAACAAACAAAAAATCAAACCTTTCCTCTTTATAATATTAGTATAGATAAGTAGGACTTACATCCCACGTTGGATTTGTAAGTCACAGCTTTAGAATTTTAACGCCCGATTTCTGAATTGAGTATTCAAGCTGAGAACGACTTAAGTATAGTTTTGTTTCATTCAGTTGTTAAAATTTCAATGCGACAGAACGATACTTAAGTTGTTCTCAGCTGGAATACTCAATTCAGATATCGGGCGTAAATGATGGATTGGTTACCGCGGCGCTAATGCTAAGATATCACTACATGAACCTTTACCTTGTGCCCACATCATTAGTACTAGTACCCTTAGGAAATACATAACGCTATTGACCTAGTTTGTGTAATTTTACACCGCTATGATAATCAGTATTCTCGTTTTGTCCTTATGTTACAAAATGGTTGTGTGTGATTGTCATGATAAAATGAATAATGTTTATTTCATGTAGCTATTCTTTCCAAGATGACATAATGTCAATACACTATGAATAATGTTGACAAATTCAACGCAACACAATGTAATTTCCCTACGTTTCGATTTATACAACAGCTCTAACGTTCCGTTCATCGACAAATAAGGTTCAAATTTGTGATGGAAGTGTAAAGGTCGTTAACCTACTGAGCCGCTGTGAAATGAGCTTCGGAAATACATTAATCTCTCGGTATATCAAATTGGTTCGAAGTATTCACTGAACTAAATGTTTGTCAATACACGCTTTTTGTGTTACATACATACAGGCTGTATGTTGAGGCAGGAAATTAAACATTACGCTGGGACGAATCGAGTCAAGCAATGTACGAATACGAACGATATTTCACAAATAAATATAATGTACCTACGATGAGTCAGTGCAAGCACGATATGGATTTCCGTGGATTTAGACTTTAACGTTTTTGTTTCATTAACATTATTTAATGACATAATAATTTGACGATAATCCCAAACACTGCAAACCATAAAAAGAGGTTGACCAGTTTGTCCAGAACTGGACAAACTGGCCAACATCGACTTAAACAACAGTAGTTAGTCAGCCAACAACCTGACTTAAAATCGAGTTACGCAATACGAGAAAGTGTTGACCACGCCTTGACAAGCGGAGCGCCTACGCACGACCAATTAATTGTGACCTCAGCCATTGTTAAGGTTTCCAAAACGTCTCCAACTCAATAAGTATCATGTTTGCTTGGCCGTAGACGTCACCCACGCCAATTATGCCGCTAAAACTAATATGGATAGAAAGCAAGAACACAGACTGACTTAAAAGGTTCAACCAGTTACTCGTACTAGACTGGATACTGGAGACAGTTCTACATTCCGCTCTCTTCTTAATTGCTTACTAACTTTTATAGCGGTAGATTCGCGTTAATAGTTTTCGTATACTATATAGAAATTTTTACCTCTCCTTTGTAAGAGTTGTAAAGTATACATACATACATATACTCACGGCTGTTAATCCCTAGAAGGGGTAGCCAGATCTAAGGAATTAAAAATTCCTCAGTCACTATTGGAAATGTGAGTGGGGAAAAGTAGTAAAAATAAAGGATGTTGGTGATGGGTGTCCAACCGCATCGCCCAAAAATCTCATAAAAGCCCCAATACCGTTAGTCGCCTCTTACGTACACCCACAGGAAGAAATGAGGTAGTGCTATTCTAAGCCGACACTACGCAGCAATTGTAAAGTATACTGAACCAGAATATTGTAAATACTAGCAGCCCGTCCCGGCTTCGCTCGGGCATAAATTGTCATTAACATTTTGTTTTTTATTTTATTACATGTATTATTGTTTTAATATATTTTTTTTAAGTTTTAAGCTATGTTATATTTTTTTGCTGTGTAGTGTCGTCTTAGAATAGCACTACCCCATTTCTTCCGGTGGGTGTACGTAAGAGGCGACTAACGGTTTTGGGGCTTTTGAGGGATTTTTGGGCGATGCGGTTGGTGACCCATCACCAACATTAACATTTTAAAAAACAACCTTTATTTCACCATCTTTTCCCCACACAACTTCCAAAAGTGGCTGAGGAATTTCTGATTCCTTAGTTCTGGCTACCCCTTCTAGGGATTTATAGCCGTGATTATATGTATGTATGTATGTTATATTTTTTTGTATTTATATTTAGATATATTTTTTTTTTTTTTCATAATGAGTAATTACATCAAAAGCCATTCAATTTATAGAGTTAGAGCTTCCCTGTAAACAATATTTGACGTTGTTGTATTTTGGGGCAGCAAAATAAATTGATGTTCAGGAGCTCCCACCCGCGACATGCCAACGTACAGTTGACCGTGAGTAAAACAATTCTTTCGCAGGTCAATCCCTACTAATTTGAAGGTTTGGCCTTGGGACTTATTAATTGTTAAAGCAAAAGATGTTTTAACCGGAAATTGTAGCCGTTTAAATGGAATTGGCAGATCAGTTGGGATCATCGGTATATGAGCTAATTGACCGGCTGCTGGGCCAGTGATAATAGTCGCTACAGTTAAATTTTGCTTTAACTCTTTGATAAGCAGCCTCCCGTACCCCTTCGTGACGCCTGCAACAACTTACTATGCATAGCTAATCGAGCGGAGTTTTATCTATTTTTTTAATTCGAGATAACTTTCGAATGGAATGTTCGAATCGAATAATTCAAAAAGTAATATAAGGGTATTGAAGTAGTCTGAAATAATATATACGTTTTTTTTATAAGGATTAGATAGGTCCATATAAAGAGCCTTTTCGAAAGCAGGATTTTAATTTAATTTTTAAATAATTTTATATAATGACGCTTGTTGTGAGATAACTATAATAGTTAGAGACATGCTTTCGGGGCATTTTTTTTAGATGATGATGTGTTCTATAAAATTGTAGTACATAATTTTATTCTATTGTCAATAGTTTTCGCAGCGCACGCGATAAAAGGATTTTTTTTGGTATTTCTTTAACACCTTGGGTAACATTTTTGAAGTTTACGTAAGGATCCCTATTTTTTTTGAAAATGAGATATAGCCTATGTCACTCAAGAATAGTGTAGCATCAAAACAGTGAAAGAATTTTTCAAATCCGTCCAGTAGTTTTGGAGCCTATTCAATTCAAACAAACAAACAAACAAAAAATCAAACCTTTCCTCTTTATAATATTATATAGTATAGTATAGACTAACTGACAGATAATTTGTAGAGCAAAGATTGAGTTTTTTTACCTTAAATATCTGAAATAGACTCTGACGGTGACTTTTATGTAATCTATACTTATAATAAATCTGTAGAGAGGTCAATTCTGTACATGAAATATATTTTCAAAATAACTATCAGGTGATGATTAGGGATCGATACTGATGCCAAAAATGCAATCAGTAAAATTTTTGTCTGTCTGTCTGTCTGTCTGTCTGTCTGTCGGTTTGTATGTTCCTTATGGAAACAAAAACTACTCGACGGATTCTAACGAAACTTGGTACAATTATTTTTCATACTCCTGCGCAGGTTTTTGTGTACTTTCCAGCAGAGTAGTAAAGGGGAATTTCGGGAAATTTTGGGAAAACGGGAGAAGTTACTCCATTTTTTAATCTTCCGTCGCGTGTGCAGCCTGAATGGTTAAACTTACATAGAAATCATGTATGACGGAAAAATTTTGCATAAAATTATCTAAAAAAAAATCCTCAACAGTTTATGTCTATCTTTTACGGTTGACTCACAATAACACGTGTAATTCCTGATAGCTTAGCAGTTCGGAACATTCTGATTATATTTGTTTACTCTTACGTTTGTAAACCTTTCACTCATCCCTAATTTAAAAAAGGTAACATTATTATCTATTCAATAAAAAAAGAATCATAGAAATCGGTAGACAAACACCGAAATTATACATAAAATAAGCCAGCGCGCCCGTGACCAAAACCAAATCTTTACTGATTTATATATAACATACTAGATGGCGCCAGGAGTTGCATCCTACATCACGAAATGATTTATTTTTCAGATTGTTATAAATACTTCATAGCGTTTTATTCCAAAATTTGCTATTTAATGGAAATACTGAACCGTTCATTAAAGCGCATTCAAAATCACCAAACTACACTGTTTAGGGAGTGCTATAAATTATTAAATTGAAAACATTGCGCTGAATTTCACAATGCTTAAGCAGGGACTGAGGAAAGAAACCTCAGATATTTAAAAAAAACAACGCTACCCGTGCGAAGCTGGGACGATCCACTAGTACAACATATATACGCCTGAAACAGCTGAGTTATCACCTACCTAAATGCAAAGTCTATCTTCCCGAATTTAATTGTTTTACGTAATCAATAATTTCATTGCACCAGACAAGAAGTCAAAGTCTGCTACATTAGACAAGGTCTTCTTTTCAGTGAGCGAAAAAGCCTTGTAACGAAAAAAACTCTGTTTTAAAGGAACTATCCTGGATAGCGTGTATGTCATTCATTATTGAAGTGTAACACAGCATTTTCGTCATTTTTTTCGTAAGGTAATGTGATATTGTCTGTGACTTAGTACATTATATCAATCAATTGTATTTTAATCATTTTATTCATTAAAAATCATTTTAGGTGATATTTACACAAGTATCAACCCTTACTTGGCTATTCCGAAAAGTAAGATGATTCCGTAATTTTAGAGACACGTTGAGTACAGTAGTAGTAGTTTTTAAAGTGCATTCACCCGCATTAGATCAGCTTGGTCAACCTTTACCTTTATATTTAGGTCTCATCAGCTGGTATGAGCCATTCGATTGGACTCATAAAAACTGTGATAATAATCAATTACTTTACATATCACTAGCGACTAGTACGCAACTCGCAAATTTGTTTATATTTAGTTTAGCTTATAATATTTTTTTTTAAACAATAGAAGGAATAAAAAGAGTTAAAACATGGACTACAATATTTTCAAACAATCTATTATTAAAACAATCGTGACGGCATTGAAAACACATAATTATTTTTTAAACCAATCGCACATACATACACTACAATGATACATGTAACGAAGGCCGTGCCATGGATACCCATGACTAAATTTGAATCGCGTGACAACCTTTTAT
The DNA here is from genome assembly GCA_963576735.1 of Bedellia somnulentella. Classification (NCBI taxonomy): domain Eukaryota; kingdom Metazoa; phylum Arthropoda; class Insecta; order Lepidoptera; family Bedelliidae; genus Bedellia; species Bedellia somnulentella. The sequence goes on from OY755173.1 coordinate 3,464,578, forward strand.
CTGTATGACGGCGACAACAATTATACAATGCATCATATTAAGGAACACAAAATGTATTCTGTTAAGCTTGTTTTAATGCCAAATACTATTATTACCTCAATCCTCTAGAATATTTTGATTCTACTTTTTTTTTATCGTTGTTTTACTTATTTATTTATTTATTTATTTATTTGGATAAACAACAGCGATATACTACAATAATCTAAAATATAATATTACTAATACTAGGTAAGCATACCGCCTACTTATCCGAAGTTAAGGCTCGAAAATTGTCCAAGAAATTTGTAATTGGTACAAAGTTAGAGGAATAATTTTTATAATGGCGGGATCTTTTATTCAAGTAGTTGAAAACCTTTTAACTTTGTAACAATGAATAAATGAACTAATAAATGGGCTTGTTACTGTGAATTAGCGTTTGGTATGGTCGCATAAACGATCTTTAAAAAAACTAAGAATATGATAAACCCAAAATTGTACAAATGATATTTTGAAAAAATGAGATTGTAAAGAGTTTTTTTGTTCCTTCTGCCCTTTACGAACTCCTTCCGAAGCAACGGGATAGTCAGAAAAATTAAGTTTTTTTTACTACATACATTGACATACATGACTACTTGTGATAAAATGTTGTGTGCAAACTTCTATGAATATAAATTTTATTTATATAGAAGTCTAATCCCTGTCAATAAATGCTTAATTCGAAGCTATAAAACAATGTTCCAAACCATTTCAATATTCTAAATGTAAAAAAAAATTGTTTATTTTAATGCAGTACCGTAGATTTGTCAAATTCATGTATGCCTGACAATGGTTTTTGTATAATGCATGGATATAAACAGTAAGCGAGATTCGGCAAAGCGTTTAGGGGTGTCACAGAATACGAAGTCGGACTTAGAAATTAATCAGCTGAGTATAATCGGGTGTGACCGGGGGTTGATTTAGTTCGGTGTTATGTTAATTTAATTTGGCGCCCCACGTGGTTCCTGGAATTGCCGTATTACTTCGTGGGTGTGACGGCGCCACTGTCGTTGCTTAATTGCATTTGATATTGTTTTATCATGCTTGCATTTAAGTAAAATGTTGGGGACCATATGTTATTTTGCCCCTTTCCACCCACTGGTGTCGTTAGATGCGATTAGGTTATGGGGCTTTTTAAGTGGTTTTTGGGCAATGCGGTTGGAAATCCATCACCAAAGATACTTTATTTCTACCATCTTGTCCCCTATCAACTTCCAAATGTGGCTGAGGAGTGTCCTGCTCGGTAGCTCTGGGCCCTTTTTCGGATTTATGGCCATGAGTATATGCATGTATGTATATGCTATTTTATTGCATCAGTTTCCATGGATTGAGTAGAAATACTTTCGCTGCAGTCTTAACAAAACCATAATGATACCAAACTATTGTTTAATCATATTTTCCCGTTTTCCGGATATATTTATTAGGAATATAGTCATTTTAATGCAGCCTTCATATAAAAACAATGCTTTATCTGAGGTATCCAAACACAATCATCCTTTTCAAATTCTTTTCTACTACAACAATAAAATCTTGGGAAAACTATGCAAGATCTTCACGTCACACACGCGCGACCTAAAAACGGGAAGGTACTTACAGTGTACACGCTAGGCCTATTGTCGCATTGTGTATGTCCTAAATAGCTCGTGAGCTGAGACAAAAAATATAAAATGCCATATGTTTGAAAAGGATTAAAGATATGAGGCTTTATATGCATTGTTTATAACTGATTAGCGTTATCAGTCAGCTATTATGTTGTAAACTTTAAGACTAGGTTATCGCGAAAAACTTTATTGTGTGTAGTAGAGGTGTTATAGAAGTGTTGAAAATTTTGTAAGGGAAATTTTGAAAAAAGGTGAAAGCAAAAGAGTTATAGTATATTTTAGAAAAAGTGTGTGGTAACGGCACGTAAAAATATAAGCTATTTCCTCGCTCTGGGTAGAGCAAAAAGCGATTTCAAAGAAACGAAGCTAAGGCAGAACACCTCCAATCCATAATAGAAACAATCAAAATCCTTAACCATTATATTTTATTTACCAATTTGTAGTAAAAGGTAAATACCGATCCGAAATATTCAAAAACCTATAAAATCCTTGGGTCAGTTTCTTCCATTCTTACTCTTTATAGAGATCATTTTCCTACAAATCTACCAAGAGCTAAACTACAACAACACAAATCAACTAAAAAACAAGAGACCCGGTAGACAGATACATCCACCAACATTTTAGACTTTAGCAATTCAGCAAAGCAATTGCTCAATGAAATAAGCTCTCATAAACTCGCGTTAACAACAGTATTTATGCAGTTGTCTACTGATAAAGAGTGTTGACCTTCCACCTTCGTCTTCATGAGGACGTAGGTCGTACCAATTAACAGGCCTCGGTTCACTGGAGCTCGCTAATGATTTATTCATCAAGGTCCAAACAAGTCACTGCTCACCGCTTTGTTAGTCATGGTGTTAACTATTAACAGTTGGCTTTGGCTACGAAAAACAGAATTTTGAAATGTTTGTGAAGAATAAGTACTGTTGCAAAAGGGTGGCTATCGAATAACATACATACATACATATACTCACGGCTATAAATCCCTTAACGGGGAGCCAGAGCTTTCGAATGAAAAATTCCTCAGCCACTTTTGGAAGTTGATTGGGAAAAGACGATTATAATAAATGTTTTTGGTGACGGGTCTCCAACCACATCGCCCAAAAATCACTTAAAAAGCCCCCTATACCTTAGTCGCCTTAGTCGCCTCTTACGATCACCCACGGATAGAAATGGGGTAGTGTTATTCTAAGCCGACACTACTCGGAAACATACGTATGTATATTATACTCTCGGCTATAAAACCTACATAGGGATAGCTAGAATTTAAAATACTAAACAAACCTTGGAAGTTGAATGGGAAAAAAGTTAATAAAGTAAAAGATGATTGGTGATGGGTCTCTCACTCAACCGCATTAACCCTTTGACGCACCCTACGACACCCTTGGTTAATTTGGGGTTGTGCTTTTCGAATCCGAGATTATTTGTGTGTTAACACATGTAATGTGAATTGATAAAAGTAACTTAATGAGCAAATGGTTCATGATCACTTTTTGGTGATTTTTTTCTTAAGTTATCATTTCAGGAGATCTAGCACAAGCGCTATTTTATTGTCACGATATTGGTTAGAATGAGATGACAGTATATGATACTAAGTAGGTGCGAAAAGATGGCTGTTTTATAGCACTAAATATCTAGTTAAAAGGTCGCTCATACTAGCTATGGAATGGTGTCTCTACGGGAAAGCAAAAAAATTGTTTTGAGTTTGACCGGTATGTATGAACCTTCATCTGTTCTACCCTAACTTCTATACTACAAGTCAGAATTAAGCAAATGAGGTATCGTTAGGAGCTTTAATAGAATACCCGTGGAAAAATGAGCCAGTAAAATTTAATTCCTCGAAGAAATGGAATAATACAACCACATGTTTTCACTACAAATTAAAACAGGACAAAAGGTCTTGATTAAAACTTTATAGTCCGCGTGTCATTCCCTCGTTGAAGTAAATGAAATAATCGGGAAAATTCCGCAACCCACGATACTTTTACACGATTACGCGAATTAAAAAGAAATAGCTTTTTTCCTTTGTTACATTGGTGGCCCCGTACCTAAGTACCTATTTAAAATTAATATGGTTATTACGGCGGTAGCTACGCTCATGCCTCGCTGTGTTCTTACTAACTTTCAACGTTAGTATCTGAAAAGTTATTGATTTATTTATTATGGATTGCGAACAGCTAAAACAGTAAACAATCTTAGAAAATACTTGAAATTTAAAGTTAGGAAAAAAAATTGCTGAGGCTGTGACATTCGGAAAGATATGATGTATCGATAAAGGCAATCCAACTAGAAAACTTTAAAAAAGAGCAATATGAAAAAGTGACACAATTCTTTAGCCACTTTTGAATCTTAGACGGGAGTAGGCAGAACAAGCGGTCATTACAATTTTTGGTGATTAATGAAGGTCTACAGATTTCAATGTTGGGGTCTCTCACCGATTAATCATCTAAAAAAAAAGCTTTAGTTTAGTAATGCTTTTTTTGCCGATACTCCTCAGTAAAACTGGCACTAAATTCTTGAGTATATTTTTGTCAAGTATTCAGCCTAGTTAAGGATAAAAATAAACATCTAGCAATGTATATCTAATATGGATTCTGAACAATTAGTTACAAGGATAACCCTCATTACTATTCTCAAGCTGTATCACATTGTGTGGGTGACATTGTAATGCTAGATATTATTTGGGCGGTAATAAACTGAGGTCGTTAATTGTTTATGCTCATGTGTTAGTTCGGTCCAAACGGCAAGATATCTTACGACTTATATATGTATCTTTTTGATTGGTTAATTTGCTTTATCACCTTTATCACTAAGAAAAAAAATACATTTCTAGTACATACATACATGCCATAAATCCCAAAAGGGGTAGCCAGAGCTTCAGAGCTGGAAACTCTTCAGCCACATTTGGAAGTTCATAGGGAACAAGATAGTAGAAATAAAGTATCGTCGGTGATGGGTGTCCAACCGCATCGCCCAAACACCACTTAAAAAGCCCCGTTCCCTTATTCGCCTCTACACCCGTTGGTAGAAAGGGGTAGTGACATTCTAAGCCGGCACTAGACGGCACACATTTTTAGTAGTGTAAGAATTAAACATTTGTATGAATAAATAATTGGTAAAAGAAATATAATAGGAGGACCAATATGGACAGAATTTCGGTAAAGGACAACCACGGCGAAGCGAGTTAGATCAAATAGAGAATAGGCTAAAAAATGGCTAAAAAACTTTTTAAGTTAAACAGTTTTATGTTAAACATACATATATAAAATAATATAATATAAAATATAAAATAGATGCAGTCATGGGCATGTGGCAATATTTATTAAAAACTTTCTGAAATGCCCTTTCCAGAGATAGATTTTAAGCTATTTCCCGGTTTCAAGCGATGTGTGTGTTAAGGGTTAAAAAGGCAGATGTAAATACTTTTTAATATGTTTTCTGAGAGTATGATCTTAAATTTGCATTCAACAAAATATCCCATTTAAACCGCTAAAAAGGGTAACGGGTAACAAGCCCTGGTGGGAAATAGGTCCAAAGAGGGTGGATCCTTTTGTTGGAAACTGGGGTATTAAGGGCGAGGTAACTAAAGTTTCTTCTTCTTGTGAGCATAGGCACCTATTTAAATACAATAAAAAACACCAACAAGCTACATAATTTTGTAATCATAGGCGTAAGTCTATTTATACAGAAAAAATGTTACCTGTATCATAGAAGCAACCAGAGCAGTCATGCCACCAACAAAACTTGTTCTCTCGCGTACTTATGCAGTGGTTTCCGCAGCCCCGCTGGTTCAGCATTGAGCAGTCAACCGCTATCCAGTTTCTTCGTTCCCACCAAAACTTTTATTGGAGACTGCAATTTTTAAGCTACCAAGCCTACGTCTTTTTTATTAAGATAAATATGAAAAATCATGTTACCTGTATCAAAGAAGCAGCCAGGGCCGTCATAGTGACTAACAGAACGTGTTCCCTAGCGTAATTATGCAGCGGTTTCCTACAGCCCCGCTGGTACAGAGTGGAGCAGTCTACTGCTATCCACTTGTATATTATCAAAACTAGGGTTTTCAATTTGAGGCTACCAAAGCTACGTCTTTTTGTTATTATATCCGCGTCTGTTTACATTAAAAAAAACAAGCTTACCTGTATCACAGAAGCAGCCAGAGCCGTCAAAGCGACCAATAAAACTTGTTCCCTAGCGTACTTATACAGAGGTTTCCGCAGCCCCGCTGGTACAGGGTGGAGCAGTCAGCCGCTATCTGCTTTCTCCCTTTCCTCCAAAACTTTTATTGGAAACTACGGTTTTAAAGCGAAGACTACCAAAGCTACCTCTTTTTTAATACGCTTTTATTAGGTCGACCTGTATGTATGTAACTATGTAATCAAATCTAAGAAAACTAATTTAACCATCTTCAAAAGGTCATAGCGTTATGAAAATTGGCAGTTGTATGTGATTTCGATGACAATACAATAATATGGTACTGTCGAGCTGATCTGATGATGGAGCCGGAAGATAGGAACTGGAACTTCATGATGGATGATCGTATCATAGCCGTGTTTGGACTTGTTAAAAAGGTCTTGTAATGAACGTTGACCATGATTAGGTTTCAAGGTCTGATGATGAAGCCGGAAGATAGGCACTAGCATTCCATGATGAAATATCGTATCATAGCCGTGTTTGGACTTGTTAGAAAGGTCTTGTAATGAACTTTGACCACGATTAGGTTTCAAGGTCTGAATACAATAATATGGTACTGTCGAGCTCATCTGATGATGGAGTCGTAAGATATTAACTGGAACTTAATGATGGATGATCGTATTATAGCCGTATTTGGACTTGTTAGAAAGGTCTTGTAATGAACTTTGACCACGAAATGAACTTTGACCACGATTAGGTTTCAAGGTCTGAATACAATAATATGGTACTATCGAACTGATCTGATGATGGAGCCGGAAGATTTGAAGTGGAACTTCATTATGAATATTAGCATACGATGTATCGTTACCAACCCATAACGTCCCACTGCTGGGCACGGGTTTCTAGGGCAAGGCTGTACGGTAGACCACGCCGTGGTGTACTTAGGGTCCCGTACTTTTGCGGATGGACAGGCATATGTGGCGCTAAGTCGAGTAAAATCACTTAGTGGTCTCCAGATTGAAGAGTTAGATTGTTCTAAGCTGACAGGTAAGACACCATGCAATACAGACGCACTGGCGGAGATGGAGAGGATGCGGGCTTATTCGTCTATTTGAAATAAATGATTAAAATATGCCATTAGCAAAGACTAAAAAGCATAAAATAAATTAATAGTTTGAAAAACACTAAAAAACACGCTTTTATAAGTGCACTTAAAAGTCAAAAATAAATGCCGGGTCGTTCAAGTTGTTTCTATTTCTGGGCTGAAGTGTAAATTATGTGCTTTTAATTATAATATTTGATTGTAAAAGCGTGGGGCGCTGGAGCAGGAAAAACTTTCTTGTAAACAAATACACGAACAAGAACTCTACATTTTGCCACTGTTGACTAGTACTTTGAACAGACTGTTTAATATAGAGCCTCCAACTAGTGATGCTGCAACTCTAGTTAGAGTGCCGATCTCTGTAACCTGCTTCCCGAAACATCGCTTAACTTGATTTCTTAGCAAGGTAAACAAAAAATCTTTCCTTTCCTTTTTTTAGGTCATTTTTAAATATTCCAAAGTTGTACCTGTATCACAGAAGCAGCCAGAGCAGTCATAGCGACCAACAAAACTTGTTCCCTAGCGTACTTATGCAGGGGTTTCCCGCAGCCCCGCTGGTACAGGGTGGAGCAGTCTGCCGCGTACGGCCGGTGCAGGGCGTCTAAAGGACCCTGCCCGCAGCACGAGAACGGCATCTTGCCCGTGTTGCTGTAGTCGCTGGGGCCGCTCACTCCGCAACATTCCATCTGGAATTGATTTAAGGGTAATAGATTTGAGAAATTGTATTTGTATTGAATGTAGATGGGTGGTAGAGGATTGCGTTTGTTTTGATGTTAAAATTTAATAACATTACCCCAACCCTCCTCTAATTCAACGTTGCTATTCTAAGATAACACTTAAATAAAATATTCCGCATTGTTTCGAAATTACATTTACTAAGTTTTGCCTTTGCGGATAGGTAAAGCCAACTTCGAGCATGAGGTCAACTATTTAATCCACTGTGGGAATGGGAGGGGTAGCTGAAGCTTGAGTTCAGGGAGTTGCGCCATATCTTCTCATCAAAATTCCACAGAGTCTTAAGACAAAAAACTTTGATCCATAGAAGAACCGGGGTAATTGACAGCCCAAAGAGTTGAAAAACTGATTTGGAAATGAGCAAGGCACATTGTACGCAGAACTGATGGCCGCTGGGGCTCGAGGGCTCTGGAGTAGCAGCCTCATACCACTGATGACGCAATAGGCCCCACACAAGCTGGACTAACAACTTGGTAAAAGTTGCGGGAAACTGATGGATGAATGATCATGCATAGGACATGGCATTGTGGAAATCTTTAGCGAGGCCTTTGTCTAGCATTGGACGTCTTTCGGCTGATGAGGACCATAATGAAGCTTGCATTTTTAACAAAGGTTGTTTTTTTTAGGCTCCCATGTTACAAATTGTTCTATACTATTTCTTGTAAGATATTTCGGATAGTTTTGGAACCTTGTTAAAACTACAGACGAGAAAAAATAGAAATATAAATTTTTCCTACCTCAACATGCAAACGATCCCATCTGATGGCGTCCACCGAATTAGGCTCCACATTCTGTGACGTCTCCATAAAGTACGTGGTCATGGTGGTCTTTATATCGATCTCCACGTTGTCCCACACCACCATGGCCCACACGAAGCAGCCGAACTCCAGTAATACTACTGCAGCTACTAACACTCCAGCCTGGAAAAGAAAGTTCAAAAATAAAAATAAGAAGCTAGAGAGGTTTGTCAGGATCGTACGAAGTGGTACCCCAATGGGAACTAATGGCGTGAGTATATGTATATGTGTTTTTTCATTCTACGAAATTAGGGCCAACAATATTCCCTTTTTTCTGAAAATCATTCGTCATGTGCGGTTTTCTTAAGGTTGGGAGAAAACATCGTTAAGAAACACGCATGGTCGAGCAGTCATTTTTTTTCGTAGGCGTCGTAGGAGGCAACTGAGGGTTTTGGGGATTTTTAAGTGGTTGTTTTGACATATGTGTGATTAATTTATCATGGTTGTTAACGGTGAGGGAAAACATCGTGAGGAAACCCACATGGCTGAGTTGTACTTAGTCATGTAACAGTGTATTTGTACAAAACGGCGATAGGCCTGCCCCCTATCACGTGAGTACACTGTCCATGCAAAACGTGGGTACTCTGAACACCAGGTGACAAAGTTGCGTGATGTTCAGAAGTATTAGTACCTCTGCCAACCACTTCGGGGATATTTGGCGTGAACGTTTTTGTTTTTATGTTTTGACGATATGGCTTATAATATCCATTACCAACCCTACTTTATTTTACGATATTTTACAGACTCAAGTTCCGAAATTTACTACGGAATTTCTTGTACTGAAGCTCTGGCTACCTGTTTATGGGATTTGTAGCCGTGAGTTATATATTTGTTGGTAACAATTACGGATGATTTTGATAAACAATCGTACATAATAATTAATAAATATTATACACTAGTGGATCGGCCCAGCTTCGCACGGGTAGCGTTGTTTTTTTAATATCTGAAGATTCTTCAATCACTACTCAAGCTTTGTGAAATTTATCGCAATGATTACTACTTAGAGCCCTCCTGAATAGTGTAGCTTTCTGATTTTGAAAGTGCTCATATGAACGGTTTAGTATCTCCGAACATAAGCTAATTTTCAGATACCATACCACGATGTAGGATGCAACTACTGGTGGCGCCAAGTATGTAATATGTAAATTAGTAATTATTTGGTTTTGTTCACGGGCGCGATGACTTATTTCATGTGTAATTTCGGTGTTTCTCTACAGATTTCTATGATTATTTTTTTATTAAATAGTTAATAATGTTAACTTTTTTAATTAGGGATGAGTGAAAGTATTATAAACGTAAGAGTAAACAAATATTATCAGAATGCTCCGAATGCTTCTAAGCCATCAGGACTTACACGTGTTATTGTAAGTCAACCATAAAAGATAGACATATGCTGTTGTGCAATATTTTTTAGACAATTTTATAAAGAATATTTCCGTCATATGTGATTTCTATGTAACTTAAACCATTAAGGCTGCACACGCGACGGAAGCTTAAAAAAAATAGTAATTTCTACCGTTTTGCCAAAATATCCCAAATTTCCTCTTCACTACTCTGCTGAAAAGTATACTATAATCTGCAACCTGAAGAATAATTGTGCCAAGTTTCGTTAAAATCCGTCGAGTAGTTTTTGTTTCCATAAGGAACATACAAACCGACAGACAGACAGACAAAAATTTTACTGATTGCATTTTTGGCATCAGTATCGATCACTAATCACCCCCTGATAGTTATTTTGAAAATATATTTCATGCACAGAATTGACCTCTCTACAGATCTATACTAATATTATAAAGCTGAAGAGTTTGTTTGTTTGAACGCTAGGATCTCAGGAACTACCCAATCAAATTGAAAAATTATTTTTGTGTTGGATAGTCCATTTATTAAGGAAGGTTTTAGGCTATATATCATCACGCTGCAACCAACAGGAGCCAACTATCAGCGAATAATGTTGCAAAAACGGGGATAATTATTCATACTAAGGCTTCCGTTGTGTGCGCTGCGTAAACGGTTTAAGTTACTCAAAAAAAATGTATCAAAGAATTATTTCTCTTTAAATGATCTAAAAAAATGCCTGCGACAGTACGAGTATATGTCTAACTTTTAAGTTTCACTTACTATAACCATTTTTATGGTAAATAAATTTGGTCGAATTTAATGCATAATTGCCATAATGTTTTATCAACATAATATTAATCTTTATCCAAATAAATATGTTGTTGATTGAGAGTATTTAATTGAGAACAAAATTGTCCTTGACATCACTTAATTTAAATAAACACCTTAGAAGATAATACATTTTTTTCAATTAAATTCGCATTTAAAATAAAATTTACAGGAAGCCAGATAATGATCAAATAACAACATTAGGACACTTTTTATCCCAGATAAATTAAGAGATCAATAAATTTTCTTAAAAAATGGTTAAATAGACTAACTGACTAAGAATCAATGCTCAGCCGAAACTACTATACTTATAAACTTAAAACTTATGAAGTGAAATAATTGTGAGGACGCTATGAAAAACACCTTTTTTCTCATCGCATGACAGAGACCCTCAACAGGTCAGTTAAATATTTCAGTTTGACGACGTGAAAGTCTACACTTTTGACAGTACGAGGTCTGTGGGGTCAGCTAGTTTATTATAAGTATAGATTAATGTTCCGTTGTAGTATGTATGACTTAATGGTTGCAAGTAGAGATGGTTGTTGTTATCTTAGAGTATAGTAGTATCTCTTGATCATAAATTCTATGATACAACAATATGATGAGTAATTTCCTGCGACGAATAATAACATTCATAACATCCTATGTATACAAGATGAGTCTTTTACGAGGTGAGGTGATCTTTATCTTATACTGTCGCGTTTCAGTGTTATACATGTGTATTTTTTGTTGTATTTTATATGTGTTTTTTTGTGTGTTGTATTTGTAAAATAATTGTTTTTCTTGTGCCTACAACGGCGAATAAACGTATTTCCTTTCTTTCTTTCTTTCTTCTATACTAATAATATACTAATACTAATACTAATACTAATAATATTATAAAGAGGAAAGGTTTGATTTTTTGTTTGTTTGTTTGTTTGAATTGAATAGGCTCCAAAACTACTGGACAGATTTGAATAATTCTTTCACTGTTTTGATGCTACACTATTCCCGAGTGACATAGGCTATATTTCATTTTCAAAAAAATTAGGGATCCATACGTAAACTTCAAAAATGTAACCCAAGGTGTTAAAGAAATACCAAAAAAAATCCTTACATCGCGTGCGCTGCGAAAACTATTGACAATAGAATAAAATTATGTACTACAATTTTATATAACACATCATTATCTAAAAAAAAATGCTCTGACAGCATGTCTCTAACTATTATAGTTATCTCACAACAAGCGTCATTATATAAAATTATTTAAAAATTAAATTAAAATCCTGCTTTAGAAAAGGCTCTTTATTTGTACCTATCTAATCCTTATATAAAAACGTATATATTATTTCAGACTACTTCAATACCCTTATATTACTTTTTGAATTATTCGTTTCGAACATTCCATTCGAAAGTTATCTCGAATTAAAAAAATAGATAAAACTCCGCTCGATTAGCTATGCATAGTAAGTTGTTGCAGGCGTCACGAAGGGGTACGGGAGGCTGCTTATCAAAGAGTTAAAGCAAAATTTAATTGTAGTGACTATTATCACTGGCCCAGCAGCCGGTCAATTAGCTCATATACCGAGGATACCGATGATCCCAACAGATGCCAATTCGATTTAAACGGCTACAATTCGGTTAAAACATCTTTTGCTTTAACAATTAATAAGTCGCAAGGCCAAACCTTCAAATTAGTAGGGATTGACCTGCGAAAGAAATGTTTTACTCACGGTCAACTGTACGTTGGCCTGTCGCGGGTGGGAGCTCCTGAACATCAATTTATTTTGCTGCCCCAAAATACAACAACGTCAAATATTGTTTACAGGGAAGCTCTAACTCTATAAATTGAATGGCTTTTGATGTAATTATACTCATTATGAAAATTAAAAAAAATATATCTAAATATAAATACAAAAAAATATAACATACATATACTCACGGCTATAAATCCCTAGAAGGGGTAGCCAGAGCTAAGGAATCTGAAATTCCTCAGCCACTTTTGGAAGTTGTGTGGGGAAAAGATGGTGAAATAAAGATTGTTGGTGATGGGTCACCAACCGCATCGCCCAAAAATCCCTCAAAAGCCCCAAAACCGTTAGTCGCCTCTTACGTACACCCACCGGAAGAAATGGGGTAGTGCTATTCTAAGCCGACACTACACAGCAAAAAAATATAACAAAGCTTAAAACTTAAAAAAAATATATTAAAATAATAATACATGTAATAAAATAAAAAATAAAATGTTAATGATAATTTATGCCCGAGCGAAGCCGGGACGGGCTGCTAGTTCTTTATATTTATCAATGCTACCTCCAACTTAATTTTGCATAAAATACGCACCAAAAACATTTAGGAAGAAAAGAGAAAGAATGTGGTCATTTGAGCAATTAAAAAAGTTAAAACAGTATTGTTTGAGATGGGGCCATTGAAATAGCCCAGATTTCTTAGTCACCAGGCCCTCGTACGACACCCAGAAAATATATGGTGGTTACCTCTAAATATTTTAACGAACAGAGATATTTTACTTTAACTAAAGATTTCTGAAAGTCAGTCGCCTTAGTAATTTAATGGGAACATGCACTGCCTCATATGCAGAGGATTTAATTGGGTTTAAATCTTGAATGGGGCCTATCACAATCTGTCTTTTTTAAAATTATATATGTAAGTTATTTATTAAGCTTAATAACGATGAGGGAAAACATCTTACGGAAACCAACATGGCCAGCGCTTAGTCATATGTTGGCGTATTTTGTTGTAATTATTTTCCAATCCAATATTCCTACAAAATCAGAATTTTCTGATCTTAATTACTACTTGTGTTAAGTTAGTTTCTCACGTATAATGTTATGGAAGAGTGGGGCATCCATTACAAGACTACAAGTATTGGCTTTAAAAGTGACCCCACTTTTTGTTATTTTATATATTTGCGTAGAACATACATACATATACTCACGGCCATAAAACCCAAAAAGGGATAACCTTTAGCTTTAGTCAAGTGATATTTACACGCCGATCTTCGGCAGAACATGTAATGCAAAAGCGCGTATAATATTTATTTGTCAATCATTCTACTCATGTTCCTAGTAAATAAATGCGTTTTATTTTATTTTAAATTTATTGTATTTTAAAGCTAGAAACTCTCTAGCCGCATTTGATAGGGGACACGATGGTAGAAATAAAGTATCTTTGGTGATGGGTCTCCAACCGCTTCGCCCAAACACCACTTAAAAATGCCTTATACCCTTGGTCGCCTCTTACGACACCCGTGCGTAGAAAAGTGTAGTTACATTCTAAGCCGGTACTACAAACACGGTTTCGGTACAAGTTAATGGGATTTTACGTATCTCCCTATGCCTACCTATATTCACGGCTATACATTCCAAAAGGGGCAACGGTTTTGGAATAAAAATTTCCATTTTTGAAAAATGAAAAGAGCGTATATGATGGTTCTCGAGCCCCATCATCGCCCAACGATCACTTAAAAAGAACCAAAAACATAAGTCGTCTCGTATGATACCCAAGGGACTAAATGGGTTAATGATAAACTTGTATTTAAACGTGATTCTAAGCCGACGCTACATAAATCCTCTAAATAAATAGAGACTTCTTAAAATATCATGCTGGAAGTACTTGTTGGATCTGCCGCCCACATTTAATTACGCCTTTTAAGGGCATATCGATTACTTAGGTGGCAATAAGACATTTTGTTCATAATCATACATTGTGGTTGCTGAGGTGCAAGTACCAACTCACCACTACGACGTGAAACTGGTGCATCGACATGGCTGTCCTCCAGCCTATCCAAGCTATAGCGCACGTTACTATAGCAACCATTAGTAATAATATGGCCGGATATTGTGCTGTGACTCCGATGAAGTGGCGGTATATGAACAGCCTGTATAAAAGAAATCCACTCGCTGCGAAGAGAACTAGCGCTGACATCTGTTGAGGAAAAAATAAACTAAGATAAAATTTACGTTCCGTGAAGTGTGTGAGCCGTGATACTCGCGATAACCCGGATAATTTAAAAAGCGGCAGGTCATGGACGTTTCAATACATTGACACACGGAAATTGTACTTTCGAATGAATATTTAAATAGATAGGGTCAACTTAGTTTCCAACTATGAATATAAGATTATAACTCTACACCTTGTTTACATAAAACTTTATTATAGTTAGACCTACTTTTAAACTCAGACAAAATTGTTAATTAGTCTTTATAACAAGTACTTGTTTTAATAAGAATATCTTGCAGCCTGCTTTCATTCATAAAAGTGAATCTACACATACAAGAACTGTATCGGTTCTTCGTTTATAAATAACATTTGGCTACTTACCGCGAATAGAACATTGAATACGAGTACTAGATATTTCCAGCAGTTGGTTGAGACCGCCATGGTTTCGAGTAATCACTTGCGTTCACATCTCACAAAGACTTGGAAACAAAGCGATGAAAACAAAGCTGGAACTGGAAGCGCGGGCGTTCCACTCTGCTGAAAATGTTTGTGTGTCGAGCACGGCTGCTCGGTTGCCACGGAATGAGCTGCGGTCGTCAAGACTTGTGCAACCAAACACGCCGCGTAAAATTAAACATTCGACATTTACTGTTACAATACGTTGAAACACATATAAAATGTGTCTCACTTTGCTTTATCATTCTATAGCCAATATTATCTACGACTATCTGATAAAATGCAAGTTTGTATCAAAATTAGGTTGGGCTATTTTTCCTAGAAACGCGTAGTAGGTAGAGATGGGTCGAGGGCATAAAAACATACTGGGCAGATTGGACGTATTGGGTTAAAATGGGCAAAAATGAATTTACGCCCGATAAATGCCCAATCGCTGGGCGGAAAAACTAAACTCTACTTTAAAATTAAACTACAAGTGCATCATTATTTTAATTGTGTTTAACTTATACATATACATTAGCGTCATCAGAATAAAGGAATAAGAAGGAAAAAATAAGTTATAATATGCCAAATATAGGCATACAAGTACTTTATATTCTTACTTAGACGACATTATAGTCCAATGAGTAGAACGCCCGCCCGTAAACAGACAGTCGTGAGTTCGTTCGTGAGAATATGCGTGGTTAATTTATCATGGTTGTTAACGGTGAGGGAAAACATCGTGAGGAAACCATATGGCCGAGTTGCAATTAGCCATATGATAGTGTATACGTACAAAACGGCAATAGGCCTGCCCCCTATCACGTGAGTTCACTGTCTAATCAAAACTCGGGTACCTACTTTGGACACTAAGTGGCGCTGTCACGTGATGTTCAGAACCATTGGTAGCTCTGCCAACCCCTTCGGGGATAAACGGCGTGAACGTCTATGTTTTGTTAAATTTTAAAAAAAACACATTCAATTATATCAAACGATTGAGTAGCTAAAAGATATTAACTTTAGTATAACGAATTATGTTATAAAGCAGTTCTTAGCAAAAAAAATACTTTATATTAATTTTTTAACGTAATGTTGTAATGGTATATTCCGCCAACAGATATTTAAAATGTGAAAATACTCACGTTCACGCTACTTTTTATACCGAAAAACAGTTCGTGTTTAAATAGTAAAGGTCAATGAGCATCAATGTATGGTAAAAAAACCACAGCGGACGCGAATGATTTTGATGTCATATATTGCCAGAGGATATGAACTATTCGTGACAAAAGGCGCATATTTCCGGGTTGTAATAATTTGGCGGTAGATGGCGCTAACACCAGTAAAGGTGTAAAGAAAGAGGCGAAAACCAATTTTCGCGCCAGTGCAGTGATCACTTGATACTATAGCTTAGTTGGCTGGTTTGTAGGTAGGTTGCTAGCTTGGTTGGTAAGTTTTTTTTAGTACTTATTAAATATTTTTATTCGATAGTAAACACGAAAATATAATAAAAGACAAATTTGAATATTTTCCATTTAAAATGAGTAATTGTAAAGTTATGTTTTTTTAAAGATTGTTCAACTTTTGTACTTAATGACGTCATCGATTGATAAAATCACGTAGCGACATGCAAATGAAGCGAAATGTTTTATAAAAATGTTGCTGATTGCAAAACATATCACGAATTTGTGATGTCAAATGAAATTATTACAATATTATACTAAACAAACCCATGATGATGATGATATGATATGATAATGATTATTGATATTTTTTTAATTAACTGCAAAACCGTATGTCTTTGAAACAACATTGAAGGTCAAACACTGTTATAGTTTTTTTTATAAAATAACAGTCATCTTAGCTTCAATTGATATAATTTCAAGAAAATATTGTTTATAACCATAATATCTCGAAATGGTTTTGTAATCAGCATCACTTTAGTAAAACTTTGCATACCGAATTAAAAATGTAGATACAAAATAGCGAGATTGAATGCGGCGAAACGTCAATGTCAATTTGGTCTCAACTCTATATATATGAAGTGTCCAATAGGAGCGCGCGATTTGCGCTTGATCCGAGCCCAACGTAAATAGGGTTAGATCTTCATACGTTAATAGTGGAAAATTATCATAATCTGGACTATGACCATCCAGAAAGTTCGTTTAAATTAAAAGTTTAAAACAGTATCACAATTTTCCCCTATTGTATTGTAAAAAAATAATGAATTATCATAAAAAGTATGATTAGATTCTTGCATTTAAAAATGTTTGCGTTTGTGTCCGCAAAACTTCATAAAACAGGTTGGATTGCACCCATTGACTTTTATGCTAATGGTCCCTATCATGAACCCTATAAGTATTATTTATTCTTTAAATTAAATAGGTCATTTTATGATGATTTTAAATAATAACATCAACAACACTGCATACAATAATGATATTTAAAAATTAAAATTAAATAAGATTTCTGCCCACCTAATGGACATTTATTAGGCATTTATGGACATTTATTGGGCATAAATCCAATCCGCCCAAAATGCCCGGGCAAAATCCCATCTCTAGTAGTAGGTGCATGCGGTTCTTTGAATAGAGAAGGCAGAGGTACTAGCAGCCTGGTGCACTTTGATCATTACACCTACCACTACCAATTGTAATTCCTTTTTTTATAAATGTACTTAAGTTTAATGTTATTTAAACAAATAAAGTTACTTTAGTACGAGTTGGCACTCCATTTATAACAATTTACAAAAATCTCGGTTTTTGAAAATTGGTTCAAATTTGGGCAGTTTTCTTATATTCAAAGTTTTTTATTTTATATAAAACTTTATTTTTACCGATTTTTTGGATACGTTATTTGTAATGAATATTATACTTTTAATTTCTATTATTGGGCGCGAAGTTTGCCCCATAATTTCGGTTTTATTTTAAGTTTTGTAGGATAAGGTGCAAAAAAATACAACTCTGTTACCAATAATATTCAAGATATATTTAAAACATTATTAAATTTAAACCACCTTTTTGGCATCATTGCTCTTAACACAGTATTTCTTAGGAACAAGTACCTATAATTATAATGACTTCTCTTACGTATCTTTCAACAATAAGTATACATACATATACTCACGGCTATAAATCCCTAGAAGGGGTAGCCAGAGCTAAGGAATTAGAAATTCCTCAGCCACATTTGGAAAATTGAGTGGGGAAAGGATGGTAAAGTAAAGGTTGTTGGTGATGGGTCTCCAGCCGCATCGCCCAAAAATCCCTTAAAAGCCCCAATACCGTTAGTCGCCTCTTACGTACACCCACCGGAAGAAATGGGGTAGTGCTATTCTAAGCCGACACTACACAGCTATACAACATATACACAATAAGTATAAATATTAAACAACTCCGTTACTATCATTTACTTTGCAAACCTTATATTCCTCCTAAATTCTTGCTTTGTTATTTTAAAACTAAGTAACGGTGATTAATCGAAAAGCAATAAACTTAAATAATGTCTTTTAAGGGATTTTTGGGTAATACGGTTGGAGACCCATCACCAACAACCTTTATTTCACCATATTTTTCCCACGCAACTTCCAAAAGTGGCTGAGGAATTTCTAATTCCCTAGCTCTGGCTAACTCTTTAAGGGATTTATAGCCGTAAGTATATGTATGTATGTAAGAAATCACAAAAAATATATTATTTACAATAACTAGCTGACCCGGGCAACTTCGTCTGCGTGACATAATACCTGGTTTCTGTAGTTCAGGCGTGATTGAGCACCAAACATCTAAAAACCTATTAATTATACGTTTACCTACTCCTTTGAGAAAGAAATCTTTCCCTCTCATTTAAATAGTTTACTTTGATTTGGAATCAAAAAGAGGCACACCAATTTTCATACTGCTTAGTCCAAAATTCACGAAAAATACATGTAAACTTCATGCCTCCATTTCATAATAGTTTTTTAAATGCTCATTCATAAAAGGTATTCCTATACCAAAATTCTAGTTTCTAGGTACAGAAATGAGAAAATTTTCATACTAATGTTTCCCCGCTATTTCACTCCTTTAAGGGAAAGTTTGGTTTCTCTCCCATACACAAATTATTAAAAAATGCATTTGAAAAACTGCAAATCAATTTTCAAACTTCTAATCTAAAAATGAAAAAAAATAACTTTACACCCCTATTTCATCCCATTAGGGTTGGAATTTCTGAAATTCCCTCGTTAGTACTCACTTACCTACATATTAGAAGACACCCCTGGACAAAATTTCAACTTCCTAGGAACAACTGTTTCGGCGGTGCGGTAATACTAAGCCAGTCAGTTAGTTTTGCCTTTCATACATATTGATTTGCTTGCAGAACCAACCATTCTACAAAATTATCATGCAAAATATATTCCACTTTTCCACATAAACCACAACGGCGCGGCGGTGTGTAATACTTAGTTCGCAATCTAAATTCCAGAAATTTATAAAGATATAAATCATTTATTCAAACTGTTCTGTAATCAAATCAGGCATACAAAGGTGCTCCCTCACCGGGAATGTAACGTTACGCTAAATATTTGAGAATTACATGCGTGAAGAAGGAGAACCGAGCATTACAATGTGCACCCTGTACGGATTATATGAATGATTGTATGAATTACACGCGAATTCTCGTCAGTAAGGGAGGTATTATTGTAATGTAATGCTCAACGTGCACAATAATGCACACGTGAAGCTCCCGGTGATGGAGCACCTGAAAATAAGAAAAGGCGGCAAACCACAATAATATAATTAAATTTAAAACTTCTCACATAAATAAAAGACTCCTAGTTATACTTTAATTTTATTTATATTTTAAATAATAATAAAGCTAATTAGTCTAGTAATTTGTACATAAACACATACACACATCCTTCATTAGTGCTTCAGGTAATCCGTCTGTAGGAACTTTCTCAATAGCAGTAACTAATTCTTCGGCTATCTCGAAGCTCAACTCACCAGCTTGTCGGGAAGTTCGCAATAAGCTGCGAGCTTGGGGTAAATTTCTGGCATAAATTGCCATAATCGCTAAAAAGGCCCAGCCATCAGCTAACAACGGCTCCAATTTGACTGCGGCCGACGCCCACCTTTCTGATTTACCTTCATCACCCATAAGTAAGTAGATACGACCAATGGCTAATGCTGTGTAAGCACAAGGCATTATGTTATGAGCCCTAGCAGCTCGTTGGAGGGCCATTTTAGGATCACGTCGCATCGTTTTCAATGCCGACATCAATAGCAAAAAGGGACTCATTTCTATTCCAAATGATTCTGCTTGACTTAAAGGTCGCTCAAAGTCGAAGTCTGCGTTATTTCCACATACTAACACTACTACCCGTAGTTGACATAAAATATCTAAAGGCCCAAACTCTTGAATACCACTATCAACCAATTCAAGTGCCTTAACATGATGTTCTCTAAGCATGAGTGAAGCTACTCGTATATAATAAATATCAGGGCATACTTCATCTTTCATATCAATTCTGGAGCCGCGCACTCCCAACCCGGCAACAAAATAGTCCAATAGTAAATCTGACAAATTATAACCTCTTAAGCATAGGAAAAAAGCAGCGGCAATAACGAGAGGACTTATAGGATTAATATAAGAAGGGTACCATAAAAACTCTTCCTGCCCACTGGTATCTTCCCAACTTTTTAAGAAACCTTCCCAATCTATAGGGAGCTCAAAGATTTTCCTCATTTTCTTCCCAGCAATAAAAGCAAGTTTGTTGTTACCACCATACTTATAAACAACTAAGAGTGCTGCCCATCCTATGACATTTGCAACTGTATCCGCATAATCACCTTTAACAGCTATTCGCAAAGCAGAAAGTGCTTTTTCATATGAAGTTTTGCCTTTGTCATATTCTTGTGCTGCATATGCCCAAAGCAAATATCGATTTCGTGTTTGTGCTGTAAGTGCTCGAAACAAATATACGCGAGCTGATGTATCCTTCCGATCTTCTAACAAACGCAAGGATTTCGACAGTAAAGGTTGCGGGTGAGGGTTTTTTCCATG
The DNA here is from genome assembly GCA_963576735.1 of Bedellia somnulentella. Taxonomy (NCBI): domain Eukaryota; kingdom Metazoa; phylum Arthropoda; class Insecta; order Lepidoptera; family Bedelliidae; genus Bedellia; species Bedellia somnulentella. Next base: position 3,485,535 of record OY755173.1, read on the forward strand.
ATATAACAATGCTGACTCAACATGTCTTTCCGCTAAATATTTATCTCCAGCCATGCGCGCCCTAGAATAAGCACTCTTCGGTAAAGGTCTTAGTGGTGGTGCTTGTGGCGTAAACGAAGCTGTGACTGCGCTTCTAGTGGCTGCATGTTGTCCCGTAACGATATCTTTGAAATCATGCTCAGAACACTTGTCTTTGGAAAATTGCTTTAGCATGGTTTTAACGCGCAATAACAGCTTGTTAGCGGCTGTACGTTTTATACTCTCATTCATTGGAACGCATCGCGATGCTAAACTACTAAGTTCATTATGGACAGCCAATGCACCGCTTTCGCTTCGAATTTTTCTCACATCAACAGTAAGATCTTCGGGAAGAGGGTCAACGTACAGTTCATTGGTCAAACTTTTAGATAAGTCAGGTTGTAGACTAAGTGTTTGAAAATCTAGTAGTATATCTCTAGTAGGAAAAAGGGGCTCTATAAGATCGAATCTCACTACGCAATACGCTGAATGTTCAAATTCATCAAAAATCAGCCCTTCCGGCTTCAAACCCTTTGCGCTTGTAGGAGGAAAATCCAGAAGACAGCCCACATCGGGTAATATAGCTTCAGAAAAATATTGCAAATTTGAACAAACAGTTAAACCTTGCTGACCAGGCTCTAAAAGAATACTAGCGTCCAAAAAAGTTAAAAAACGAGCTTTTAAGTCTCTCTTGCCAGATTTAGGAATACCCGCCATTTCTAAATAAATAGGCGATTTCAATTGAGAACACAACACTTCCTTATCTATGAGTATTCTTTTAGTAACGTACCAATAGGCGGAAGTACATTCAGGGGTTGTCGAAGGTTGAAAATGTGAGGGTACATAAACATCTTCATCAGGAATATTGCATGAAGAAGCTGCGCAGCCCATTCCGCTTGTATTGTACACTGTTTTTGTACTAGTAGGCAATGCAAGTGAAGGTCCGAACTGGACATTTATTGTCGAATCATTTTTATTTTTTAGCCCTAGCGCAGCTAAATAGAGTAAGGCATCTTTCTGAACTGGCGGCAAGCAGTGAGCTCTCATCATTGTGACAGTTAAAAGAGTACGCTCATCCATTTCTTGATCGGTCACAACTTTGACAATAACCGAAAATTCAGTCAATTCCCCTGTTTCAGTATAAATCAGGGGTACTTTCTGTATTATTTCTTTTTCTCCAAGAACTAACGGTAGTAATGAAACCGTGGCACCCATTTCGGGTTCTTTCTGACCCTTTATAGCTGGAATCAATTTAAGAAGGAATGATAAAGGAGCATCTGCAGCTACACTAGCATGATTTGGATCATCTAAATTCAATGGTACTCTATGAGAATTTAGAATAAAACCATCAACCCAAGAAATAACCAAAAATGGTTTGTCGTCGCAATATCCATGCAAAAGTCGCTCGCCTGGAGCGCGTTTACCACATAATTTTAGAGCCATGTAAACATTTGATATATCTTCTTCCATATTTCAAATAGTTTTATTGCTTCTTAAATAACGCAGTATCAATAATTAGTATAGATAGGTACCTAGTTACTGTTAGACAAAATATTATTTATAGATATTTTTTATATCATTGCAGTTTCTACCAGTCTGTGGAAAAAGTGTGGAAACTTCAGCCAATATTTTTTCGTATCTTTAAAACGCAGTAAATGGTCTGTGCCGTGGCGTTTGTTTTTGGTTTTTAGTTCATTCCGTGGTGGCGATGGATACACAGGGTACACACCTACATATGGTATGACTAAGTAGGAGGCATGGTATTGCATGGTAGGCACTCTAATATGGTTCATTCAAGGACGTAATGCCGTTTTGGTCCATTTTTGGTCTATGTATATATTTATTTGAATGATCAATTAATTTTATTTGTGTCTTATTGTGTTATTAATTAGTTATAGGTACTTAACAACTCAAGTTTGAAACCTCAAAGTTTAAAGCTGTATATCCCATAAGGCGTGGTAGAGATACTAATACTGATGTTCAGAGTACCCCTAGTTTTGCTTGGACTGTGCGCTCGCGCGATAGGGATCAGGCGTATCGCCGTTGGTACGAATACACTGCCTTATGTATGTGCTTAGTCATGTGAATACTTAGTCACATGACTAAGAACTAGAGTGATAGTTAAGCGTTCTCAACATTTGCATTCTATCTGTAAAGGTAGACAAGTGGCCTTCCGAATTTGTAAATAATTCGGAGGCAGGTAACGCTAACACTACTTAAAGAGTGTAAAAGAAACAAAGGAATGAAGAATTTGGCACTAGTAGCCACTTGACGTTATAGCTCAATTGGTAGAGCGCCGGGGGCGTCTTCATAGCCGGAGGTCACGGATTCTATCCCCGCTAGTGTCAAGCCGTAGGTCCCCGAAGAGGTTCGCAGAGGTACTAATACCTCTGATCAACAAGTGACATTATCACCTGGTGTTCAGAGTACCCTCGTTTTGCTTGGACAGTGTACAAACTTGATCTGGGGGGTTATCTATGTCGGGGGCAGACCTATCGCCGTTTTGTACGAACACACTGTCACATGACTAAGTACAACTCAGCCTAGTGGGTTTTTTTCACGATAATTTCCCTCACCTTTATCAACCATGATAAATTAAGCACACATATGTCTTTAGAAATCAGAAATGTACAATCCCGACCCAGCATTTGAACCCTCATCGTCTGCACGATAAGCGGTGTTCTACCCACTGAGCTATCACGATTGCGTTTACTATTTGTACTAACATGAAAAAAAGTTCAAAAATTATGATTGTATGTTTCCCTCTAAGCCCGAGACTACAGAGATTAAGACATGTCTTTCAACCCTGTGCCTGATGAGAGGAATATCTGAGATGGCAGAAAGGATATTATTATTATGATTAAGCAGCCGGCTCATCACCAGCGCTACCTATGCGATTAGGTAAACGGTAAAAAAATCATAATATGTATTGTGTAAAGCGGTAGGTCGGTCGTTATGGAAAAGGAAGGCATTGATACTTTCCTAAAATACACTGGCGAAAATCAACTAGTAAATGTCAAAAGATATATTGCCAATCGTATCAATGTAAAAATAAACAACTTGTTTACAATTTGCGTGGTGTGAAAAAATTGTGTTATATTTTTTTAATGCATTGAAATACAAATGCAGTAATACGGATTCTTCCAATTTTCTCAATTATCAATAAATTTATAATATTTCAAAGTCGTAAAAGAAATGCTTAGACATGTACACCTTGATACATGGTTTTTATAAGTACCTCGTTCAAAAAGATGAATATTGTGTTTTGATTCTTGGTTTGGATAATGCAGGAAAAACGGTATTTATTAACTAGAAATAACTCATTAACGATACTAAAGCAGTGCTTATACAAGTAAATATTATTTTTATTACAGACATATTTAGAGGCAACGAAAACAAAATTTTGCAAAAAGTACAAAGCAATGAATCCAAACCGAATAACTACAACAGTAGGACTGAATATTGGCAAGATTGATGTTGATGGGGTTCAGTTGAACTTTTGGGATCTTGGAGGGCAACAGGAACTACAATCTTTATGGGATAAGGTATTGTATCCATCTCTTTGACTGTACTGTAAATAGTTTGATATTCTTATGATGCAAAATTTTTGTTTTTATTACAGTATTATGCAGAATGCCATGCTGTGATATATATAGTAGATTCATCGGACAGAGATAGAGTTTCAGAATCTAAAGAAACTTTTGGTGAGTTCATATAAATAAGCCAACCATCAAAATGACATATTAATAGATAGATGCGACAAGCCTTCGAATACCATCGCTTTAAAACCATTTATTCAGTCTCAAATGTGGGTGCAGTTTACATCTTGTATTGTATAATTATTTCCTTTCACATTTGACCCTTGTGGGTACACAACTACAAATATTGAGTTAAAGTGTATACCACATGAAAACTTTTATATATGAGCATCTAAAACATCAAATTATGTTTTTTGCAGATAGAATGATAGCCTCAGAGCATTTATCTGGTGTTCCTCTCCTCGTGTTGGCAAACAAACAAGACATTCCACACTGCATGGGGGTTCACACCGTCAAACCTATATTCAACCAAAATGCCCATCTAATTGGTGCCAGGGATATTATGTTGATGGCTACATCAGCTCTAAATGGGTAAAAATATCTTTTTAACAAAATGGAACCTACTTCACAGCTATTTGCCGGAAACCTAATTTATCATTACTTTTTTTATAATCAATAGAGTCATCAACATACTCATTATTAAATGTTCTAATATGTTTATAACAACACTATAAAACCTCAAGTATATTAAATGGGACCACTCTGGAAGCATATGCAAAAGAACAAAAAAACACCATTGTAATTGATTGATCATTGACAGAGTATTTGTGTAACCTACATACAATCAATTTGAGTACTTCCTTTTTTGAAGTCGGTCGACAATTATTGTCTTATATATAGGGTAGGGTATGTATATAGAGTCCACAGTTATTTTATAAATTCCAAAGAAAGTCATTATAAATTAATTTAATTTTGTTAATAATGCCATGTACCTATCCTTACAAATATTACTTGTACTGTTAATCTGTTACAATTACTAAAAGGAAAAAAACTAAAATAAATCTATTATATTTTTATTATAGTTAACTACTGGCACTGACAGTTATCACTCATAAATAAAGCCTTGTTTGGCAACTTTTAAATTACTGATTTATTCGCTGTTTTTAGTGTTCTGTGAATTATGCCTTCATATCATTAAAAAACAATATTCTAAACCCAGATTTTAAATAGAAAGTGTTCTCTACCCCTTCTTATAATATAAATTTTCAAGTTACTTCAAGATAAAACAATTTGTAAAGATGTTGCATTTAAATTAATACAGGGGCCATAAGTAAACTTTGCCCAAGTACACCTTTTAATATATATTTCGTAATTAGGTACAATAAGTAGATGTTTTTTATACGGCTTTGGGTAAAAGATAATAAGAATGCAGTGTTGCCAAATATTCTCACTTCTAATATAATATGTATAAATTGAATATTGTGCCTTAAACTTAAAAGAACACATGACATATAAAACAATGTATCATTATGATTGTAATTTTCAAATGACCTTCAACGTAGTGATGTAATTTCGTCAAATTGTTCAAACAAACATACAAATATCGTACATGTTATTATAGTACATACATATACTCACGGCCATAAATCCCAAAAAGGGGTAGCCAGAGCTTTAGAGTTAGAACTCTTCAACCACATTTGGAAGTTGATAGAGGACAGGATGGTATAAAAAAAGCTGTGTAGTGTTGGATTAGAATAGCTTTAACTCTTTTTTTTGCCCCGATTGGCGTACGAGGTGACTTGAGGTTTTCGTGCTTTCTGTGGGATTGTTTGATCGATGTGGCTGAAGCCACCCACCTTTATTCTATAAACTTTCCCAAACTCAACTTTCCAAAGCGGCTAAGAAGTAGCTAATTCTGACGCTCTGCTTACACCTTCTTTCAGATACATTATATTTTTTATTGTTTTTCTACATTTTCAAGCATATTTATTTTTTTCTCAAGACATTTAAATTTGTCGACCTCCAGATAACATTCCGAAAACCTTATTAATTCCGATTTTGCAACAATATTATGCAGGAAGAATTGTTGAAACTATATTTCCGTCTGCTGTATCATATTTAAAAATAAGGAGCCTTCATTGTCTAGTCATGAAGCACATGTCTTCGGATACGATCCCCGGGAGGTTGAATCATGAATTTAATTTGTAAAATTTTATATATTTTGCAAGGATATTTTAGGGTTGAATCACGTGATTATCCATAAGTTAAGACGATTCTGTGCTTCAGAGGGCACGTTAAGCCGTCGGTCCCGGCTACTATCATATTTTTAGGGTTCCGTACGTCTGAATACAAAAACGGAACCCTTATAGGATCACTCGTATGTCTGTCCGTCCGTCGCTTACAGTCAATTATCTCCGAATCTATCAGACCGATTAAGTTGAAATTTGGTATACATATCAATTCTTGTGACCCAAACACAGAGGTGTGACGTGAGCAGATGAAATCTGTATATGGGGGGTCATTTTTGGAGGGGAAGGGGAAAATTTAAAAAAAAATCTGAAAATTGCATCGTGTGGCATATCAAATAAAAGGTCTTGTTGAGAAGATCTTTAATGTATTTTTTTGTAATTTTAAAATAAATAGTTTCCAAGTTATTCAAGAAAATAGACGAAAATTGACCGTTCCCCCCCCCCCCTATCTCCAAAACTACTGAACCTAAAATTTTGAAAAAATATAGAAATTAGTTTTCTCCTTATAGATTATAGGAAAACCTATAAGAAGTCCATGATATTAAAATAACATGGTAAATCACTCAATATCAACATCGTACGGAACCCTCTTCACGCGAGTTCAACTCGCACTTGTCCCCTTTTTTTTTATTTACCGTGATTTGTTTAATATTTTGGGTCACACTACGAAGTCTTCAAACACCGTTTAATTAGAATAAAATACACTCGATAAATTCACATTTTGCTCCCTTTGTCTATACTTATAATAAATCTGTAGAGAGGTCAATTCTGTACATGAAATATATTTTCAAAATAACCATCAGGTGGTGATTAGGGATCGATACTGATGCCAAAAATGCAATCAGTAAAATTTTTGTCTGTCTGTCTGTCTGTCTGTCTGTCTGTCTGTCGGTTTGTATGTTCCTTATGGAAACAAAAACTACTCGACGGATTTTAACGAAACTTGGTACAATTATTCTTCATACACCTGCGCAGGTTTATGTATACTTTCCAGCAGAGTAGTAAAGGGGAATTTTGGGAAATTTTGGGAAAACGGGAGAAGTTACTCCATTTTTTAAGCTTCCGTCGCGTGTGCAGCCTCAATGGTTAAACTTACATATACATCATGTATGACGGAAATATTCTTCATAAAATTATCTAAAAAAAAATCATCAACAGTTTATGTCTTTCTTTTACGGTTGACTCACAATAACACGTGTAATTCCTGATAGCTTAGCAGTTCGGAACATTCTGATTATATTTGTTTACTCTTACGTTTGTAAACCTTTCACTCATCCCTAATTTAAAAAAGGTAACATTATTACCTATTCAATAAAAAAAGAATCATAGAAATCGGTAAACAAACACCGAAATTATACATAAAATAAGACATCGCGCCCGTGATCAAAACCAAATCTTTACTAATTTACATATAACATACTAGATGGCGCCAGTAGTTGCATCCTACATCACGTAATGATTTATTTTTTAGATGTTATAAATACTTCATAGCGTTTTATTCCAAATTTTGCTATTAAACGGAAATACTGAACCGTTCATCAAAGCGCATTTAAAATCATAAAACTACACTGTTTAGGGAGTGCTATAAATTTAATAAATTGAAAACATTGCTCTGAATTTCACAATGCTTGAGCAGTGACTGAAGAAAGAAACCTCAGATATTTAAAAAAACAACGCTACCCGTGCGAAGCTGGGACGATCCACTAGTATAAAATATACTTAGTGTTTTTCCTTATAACTAAATAACTATTACATGTCTCATTGTGTTCATTAAGATGATTATTATTGGACCATTAGTAAGTTGGCGCGGTCATTAAATAAACGTGTATTTTGTTTGCAGTGACGGCGTCGATGAAGGCATTCGATGGCTCGTGGATTGCATCAAAAGAAACAACATCGATCGCCCGCCGCGGAACCACGAAGATTCTTTATAGCCCCTTAAGATAAACTCTTTATATCTATTCGCAATCCAATGAACAATGGATAACATTTTAAAAGGCGCCGTGAAGTCACACCATTGTATTAAATAATGTAACTACATTCTATATTGCCGTTAATAAAAATAAAACTTCATGTAACTGTGTGACGTTGTCCTTATTTAGTGATAAGTGAACCTTTGATAACAGATATGTATTCACACGTTTAATGTATTTGAGGGGTACCTGCAACTGATAAAACACTTGTGATAACAGTTTACTTTCGTCTCTGCTGGAACTATGTGGCGCCTGTGAAATGTTTTGAAGTGGTGTTTGTGCTACCCATCATGGCTTATCCTATGTATGAAGTTGATTGGAGTGTTTTACCGCCAGAACAAAATAGAAGGTAAATGTAATTGATCGCCATCTGTATGACAGCAGATATTACCGTGACACATATGTTGCGGCTTTAAATTCGGGCTTGACCAAACAATCTTTAACCCTGATTGTTGAAATGCTATCGGTATCCGAGTGTTCTCTGCGAATTCAAGTCTACTGGCATGCTAGTGTTGAATAATAGTTAACGCCACAATGTAAAGCAAAAGTAACCTGCTACCATTGCAGTGGATTACTTATATTTTGTGCAACTCTTTAGTCCTCATAGTCTTCTATGAAACTTCATCACTTATTTTCAAACAAAATAAATGATCTGAGCGTGAGCCCTAAAGTTAAGTTAGCAGTGTTGCCAGTGCCAGATGGTCAAATATAACACGACACAGCTCAAAAAGTAACATTTACACGAGGAAAGTAACATGACCTGTGAAACACTCGTAGATTTGGTATGGCGCATAAACGCTTGAGATATGGCTAAAAAAAAAAAAGGTCATCACCTTATTTTATTGACAAAAACAACACTTACTTTGTACTAATATTCACATAGCCAATAATAGAGAGGTAACTTTTATTGCTTATATTGAAATTTTTATTAGCTTAAAACTTCAGGAAAGGAAAGCTTCAAAAATCTGAAAAGTAACACAAAAGTAACATATTGAGTCATGTAACATGGAAGTAACATGAGAGGGTCAAAAGTAACGTAAAATGTTACTTTTGTAACATTCTGGCAACGCTGTAAGTTAGTTGATTTTGAGAAAACTTTTCCGATTTCGCACTTCCGCTTTGCTTGTCTATATATTTTCCATTACTAATTATTTATTTCGTACTAGAATTTGAAATAAATGCATTAAAATATTGTATATCGTTTAGTTTAAAAGAGTTATATATTATAATATTGACAAAGATTTTTAAAACGATACGGGGCTTGTTGTTCAATATATTAAATTGCCTCTTTGACTGCCAATTGAAGGACGTCACGCCGACCGAGCAATGTCGGGCCGCCATATTGAATTTTATACAAAAGCAAGGAAATGTCAGCTGGCTTTCGTTCTTTGGCAAATTGTGATATTTTTATGATAAATGTCTAATATCGTGTTTCTGTGATATAATATTTTAATGGTATTAACAGCTTCATATAAGGCTGAACTTTCCCCGATACAATGTTTTTACATCCTCAAAACTGTCAAGTAAAACTAGTTCTGCATTTCTATGGGTTTTAAATTAGAATAAAATGGTATTTGTGTTGTGGAAATAGTGAATTAGCGCCGAACGATATGATCTTACGGGTCTTTCAGTGATTAAGTTTGTTTAAACCTGGTGCGTGTACTTTACAAGCAAAAGGATCACCAGCATAGAAGAGAGCAAAACACACCTGCTTTAGTGACGAAAGAGGTTCTATTTATCATTACAAAGAAGCTATTGTAAAGTCAAAATGAATGGATCTGATACTGGGTAATTGATTTAAAATTGATCTTTTCCTCGCCGCCTGTAGTGAATTAAATTGTGATGTCTTCACAGTATGTTTCGAACTAAGTGCCTTCGTAATTTACCAATAAAGAGAATACGTAACGTTATTGTATACGTATCGATTTATACTAAATTCTGTGCATTTCAATAAAATAAATTAGTGTAAATGGTTTGAGAATAAATTGTCACATAATGCATAACTTACATATTGATATGTACATGGTTTCAAATTTCTTTAATAGCCTAAACCACAATAAAAGTGCTAATGGTTGATTACTCATGATATGCTACTCACATCACTTTTAATTGATATTCTCAGTAGAGTTTGGCATTTGGATAAAGGTTAGCCAAACCTGAAAGTTAATATCTCATGATGAGCCTCATAGAGTTAAACTAGTTTATATATTTTTTAATTCATATAAACTCTATATTTTGTAAACCCCCTATGATCTATAGATTATAGTTATGTTGTTAACAAGACAATAGAATATAGCTGTGGTAGCTTTGATTGTCTCAAACATATTTCTTCCTATATGTGTTGTGAAAGGCACATAGGTTTTTTGGGATTTTTAAGTGTTTTTTTGGGCAAGATCCATCACCGACCATCCTTTATATCACAAGTTTCCTGACTAAACTTCCAAAAGTTGCCGAAAAAAAATCCAATTCCGAAGGTCTGGCCACTCCTCTTTTCGGGATTTAAAATTGTGAGTATATGTATGGAATACCAGGAAAAGATATGCAATGCATGAAATGATTACATATGATTGTTACATATCTTATCTTTTGCTGCAAGACTCCTATGGGTTCTCACAATCCTGCATTTTATTTAGGATTTGGAAACTGTACATGAGATAATAAATTGTAAAGTATGAATAACATAAATATTAAGGTATGGTTATAAGGGCAAGAGCAAGTTTTGAAAATTATTTATTTAGACTCACAGAAAGTTTAAATCTTTTTGTTCATGAAAACCTCATGTGGGGATTGTTACTTATAAATAAAGGAAAGAAAAATTTAGACTCAAGCGGGAATTGAACCCGTGACCTCGGGTATACGCCCCGACGCTCTATGTATACCCGAGGTTGCGGGTTCGATTCCCGCCTGTGTCTAAATTTTTCTTTCCTTTATTTATTAGTCTTAGAAAGTTATTTACAACTGACTAATTTAGTAAGTACTAGAGGTATTTCAGAGGTTACATTAAATAAAAGTTGTCATTATTCTTATGGTAATGAAAATAAGCAGCAACTAAATATTCGAACAAAATCGCAGCACTTAAGCTAGAAAGCTTATTTTGTTCCAGTTCTCTTTTATTTTTATTCCACAATACATCTTGCTCCCTTTGTGTACACCTTTTTGAGGTTATTTTATTATTTATTAATGTGTTATGTATGCCAGAATTGTCACAACATGTGTCTGTGTAAGATAATTTTAAAGAACAATATAGACAAACTATTTGTTATGCCCAGCATAGATATTTATTCCTTGAGCATCATGAATCATCCTAAACTTTGTGGGCAAAAAGGGCTAGAAAAAATATACAATACTACATGTTAACAAAGTTTTAGCTTTACCCCTGTAGCATTGCAGCACATAAGATTTAAAGTAGCTTTATAACCATTGTATCAGAACCCTTACCTCTCAAACATTCTCAACCCTCTTGTAAGTATTTGTTGCAATAGAGGCATGAGAAATACATCATCTATGAACAACAAAGTCTGTGTAAGGGATTGGGTCTTACTAATTTGGATTTTCCTATCTGAGGTCCAATTCTATGTCGATACAACTTCAAGGTTTATGTGTAGAATGTAATGAAATGCTTATTTATTCAGTATTTTATTAATTTTAACATATGCAACATAACATTCACTCACAACTGTAAATGCAAAAAATGGGGTAGCAGAGTTTCAGTGTAATTCCTCAGCTACTTTTGGAAGCTCAGGGGGGAAACATAGAATTGTTAAATAAAGGTTTTTTGTGATGCGTCATCAACTACACCACCCAACAAACACTTAAAAATCCCCTATGCCCTAAGTAACCTTTTACCACACCTAAGGAAAGGAATTGGTGTGTAAATAGCATTTTAATAATTGTTTAAGATAATACAATTTAATTAAGCTTCTTCTGTATTATCCCTAGAAGACTCATTATTTGGTGTTTGTTACAGATTTAATCCAACATTCAATATAGCCACAATTAAACAAGTGGTCAATGAGGCTATTGAAAGAGGTGAGTTATAAATTCATTGCAATATGCGTTACTAATCTAATTCATTCAAAAGGTATGTTAATTAATTTGGTATAAATTACTATAGATTAATTAATTAGTGCTGTTATTTCGTTTTACTTATCATTTACACCAAGTAGCACCTTTAGTGTTCTGTGTATAATACATCTTTTTATTTGCCAACAGACACTTATTCATTCTATCTGTTTGATGAAATGATTCATTTATATAAGTAATTATATTTCAATTAAGTAGCATAAGCTTCACAAAGCACCACCATGATATTTTGGGTACAAATGGTGTAAAAGGTATAAAAGAGTAGATTTTAAAAGTGGATGTGGCCGGTTAAGTTGCTATACAGTGAAGTAAGATAGAGTAGAAGAAGACAATTTATTTTATCAGTATCTACCGTTTTAAAGGCTTAAACAACTATGCCATATATACCTGAAAGGGCAGAGGTATTAATAATACTGAACATCATGTGACATTGTTGCTTGCGTTTTTGCCTTGCCCACGTTTTGCTTGGACAGTATACTCGCGCGAAAGGAAAAACAGTTCAAAAGTATCTTATTTGCTGAATGAAAAACAAGCTTCAAATAATTTATTTTCCAGTTGTCAGTAATGTTATTGATACAATTAAATTATTAGAATAAGATTGTTAGTTTTCGAATTACTGCACCATTTCGAAACTCCTCTGACTAATAAGATTTTAGTATTTATACCAAATGGTGCAGGATACACGATCTAATGCATCCTTGGATATGATAGTAAATCTAACGGGCTAATACTTTATTTTTTTATATTGTTTAACTCGATAGTATTAAGCCCTAAGAACCAAATTAATAAAAGCTCTAGCAAGACATCACAGTGACTAATCATTAATTATCATCTAGCACGTCACTTAGTCACTTCATATAAACTCATCATTCTCATCTCATCACCACCTTAGTATATAAGGCTCGCACTTTAACCAATGCACTGATGATGGCTTTATGTGTGTGTGTGTCGTCCATAAACAGTCGCGCCGGTTTCAGTGCGCATGCCCACGCCCACGAGGCTGCGGGACCTCATCAGGCAAATACGCGCAGCCAGGACTGCTGCTGAAGAGAGAAGCGTCGTCAATAAGGAGTGCGCTTATATAAGGTCTACGTTCAGAGAGGAGGACAGTGTTTGGAGGTTAGTTTTGCTAAAGAGGTTTGATATTTAATTACACAACGTACTGTACTGTTTGTACCATGTCAGGTGATACCAACTGAAACTAGATTTTTATATTTATTAAGGGAAAGTATGAAACCTAAACGCTATTCAATCAAACCTAGTACTTAAAGGTCATTGCGTGAACTGTGGTATTTAGATTGGACACCTGTGACTTCAATAATTTCAGAAAATAAACTATTCTTTCACTTCACTTTCAATGTTCAATATTACTATTTTGACTGTTGGCATTGTGGCACTAAAGTAGATATTGAACTGATTAATTATTGTATAATATAATAATGCTGAATGCGTTATTTATTACATTTTCCTGGTCTGGTGCAATGTACTCTGCAGTTATATATATATATATGCAGTTTGTTTTGCAAGCTAGGTTACAATTATTCATCCATTTTATGTCTCAAGTTTAAGATATTGTCTCCTTGATTAACAGGATCAGTCTAGAATTACGAACCCGCTTAATAGTCTTTCACGAAATGTTTACTTCTTGGTGAATTATTTGTAATACTCATGAAAATAAGAAAAATACTCTATACTCTAATCTTGCATTAGACCTAAACTTCAGCGATGTGAAAGAAATCAAAACTAGTAAATTACTCGAGTCTTGAAACAATTGAGCGTAACTAACAATAAGATATAAATCGTCTACAATAATTGTATAATAGATCTAGTGTATGTCTACTCGGCACCGTAATATGTTCTTTATTGATTCAACCTCCCCACAATGCGTCTAAGTAAATTTACTTCTACTATCACGTCAGATGAGGTTTTATTTATTTAGCCGACTTCAAATGCCAGGTATTGGTGTAGGTTTTATGAAAACTTTCTGATTTTATCACACTCAATAATATATATATTTTGGGATGAAGAATGTGTTTTTTACATTAAGGTCACCATTTATACCTATTTTTTTTATTCTACCAGGAATGCTATAACACACAAATCCCTTACTAACTCAAAATTTCCCCACAGATGTCGGAACATAGCCAAGCTGCTATACATCCACATGCTGGGCTACCCGGCCCACTTTGGTCAGCTGGAATGTCTGAAGCTGATCGCCAGTCCTCGGTTCACGGACAAGAGAGTGGGATATCTTGGGGCTATGCTGCTCTTGGATGAACGGCAGGATGTGCATCTGCTGATTACTAATTGTTTGAAAAAGTAAGTTTAATTTACTTATTATTAGGAAAAAGTTGGGGTTTCTTAAGGGATTATTGCTAGATGTTGTTGGAGATCCATAAGAAACAACCGTTGTTTTACCATCTTTTCCTGACTCTAATATCAATAGTAGCTGTGGAAATTCCGATTCTGAAGCTCCGACTACCTCTTTTCGGTTTTTAAATAGGTGAGTATATGTATGTTTTCACAAAGACCTGAAACTATAATCTACCTGTATTTACAAAAATAGGCAGAGAATTAAAGAATCTGCAGACACTTATGCGAGTCGAGGAGAAACTGTGGTCTTATATTTCTAATCACAGTGACCCACAATGACTCAAAACCAATGTGCTCTCAATCATCTCGATTGACATTCACGGAAAGACTTGGGATAGTGCTATCTAACAGCAATGGGATAAATTAACCTTAAGGAAATCTTTTCTTTGCTACTTATTTGTGTGACACAATAAAGTTCTATTTCTGTTCTTAAACCGTTCTGTTGACGAATTTCTGGATAAAATAAGGGTGGTGTTAAAGAAATATGAAGTAGAAATTCACCATCTATTGAACGACTGAACTCTCTAACTACCATGTAAATAAATCTAAATGTACAAATAAAAACAATGCCCAGTTGGGAATGACCGACAGTAAAAGCATAATAAGCCGATAACGTAATCGTTGTTCTTTTACTTTCTGCCCTCATGAAGTTATATGAGGCATGTTATCGGAAAAAATATCTATGCCTTACTGACTGTCTGAAACTATACCATTAAACTGATAACAAAAGTAACCTTTTATGATGTCATTGTATTAGTCTTTTCTTGTAATACTGAATTTTGTGTTTAAACCAAATTCAATTTGCCGTGTAGTGCGATGCATTAAATGGCATGTAATTTGCATGTCACTACCCTTTTCTACCCATGGGGGTCCTAAGGGTATGGGGCTTTTTGGGTCATACGGTAAACACCAACAATATTTCGACCATCTTCTCCCCTCTCAACTTCCCAATGTCGCTGAGGTGTTTCTATCTCTGAAGCTCTGGCTACCCCTTTTTGGGATTTATGACAGTGAGTAAATGTATGTTTGTATATAAATGAAAATGCTATAATGTTATCTAATTAGTTCAGAATTTGTTTGCATTGCAACTTACATTTAATATCCGTAAAAATTTACATTCGCATCGCTTGGTAATTGTAACGATAAGTAATTTAATACCTACATAAACATAAAACTCAAGGCTATTCTCAGAATCAACAATGGTTTACATACTTTTGCTGCAAAAATAACAATAGATGGCAAAACTAAAGCATTTCAGATGTTCTACCAAGTTACTTTTGCCATGAAAATTTAGTCTACAAACATATTGCTTTCAATTAGTTTCATTCGTCTAAAATCGCAAGGAAAAGAAACTAATTTTTGTCACCACTGTCATAGGTATAAACGTCACATTGCAGTTGCATTAATAACAAAGAACTCCGACCTTTTTATGATCACACTATCACATGGATAAGTACAACTCAGCCAAACAAATTCCCTTACAATATGTGTCCCATAATGAATTTCAAAATGTATTTCTAATATATAAAATTCACGTGCCACAGTGTTTGTCACCAAACTCCTCTGAAACGGCTGAACCAATTTAAATGAAATTTTGCATACACATTTGGTGGGTCTGAGAATAAGTTTTTAACTATTTTTCACACTCCTAAGTGATAAGGGTTGTACTTACTGTACCTCTAATAAATAAAAAAATCGACTAAAAATTCCCTATTAATTATTTATATGGCAAAACAATGTTTGCTGGTTTAGCTAGTATTCTATAAAACATATATGTAATATTTTTTTCAGTGACCTAAACAGCAACACTCAATTTGTAGTAGGTCTCGCACTATGCACTCTCGGGGCTATAGCATCACCAGAAATGGCTCGAGACCTGGCATCAGAGGTGGAAAGACTGATCAAGTCTCCAAACGCTTATATCAAGAAGAAAGCTGCGTTATGTGCCTTTAGGATCATCAGAAGAGTGCCCGATTTAATGGAGATGTTCTTACCAGCGACTAGGAGCTTACTTACTGAGAAGAATCATGGTAAATTGTTGTAAAATATCTCTCTTGTTATCTAAAGGTTTCGTAGGATATTTTGTCTGTAAACCAAAATCTGTTTTTTTAACTAAAAGAAATGTTTACACCGTATATCCCTGCAGGGGTTGAAAAGGTACTCATACTTCTGGTCATTTCATGGCATTAACGTGACCTGGTGTTGCGTTTTGCTTAGATTTTGCACTTATTTGATAGGGAGCGGTCTTATCGCCCCTTGGATAAATTATCAAAAAACATATGTAAAAAACATTATACTTAATTAATCAAACAACCATACAAGTAATTGAAAATGTTACTGAGTTATCCGTGGTACTATTTTATTATCAATGATTTGCAGTGCTAGTAATCGCTCTCACTTATCTGACCAAATATTTACAGGAGTGCTTATCACCGGCGTGACACTAATTACGGAGATGTGTGAGAATAGCCCCGATACACTGAACCACTTCAAAAAGGTAATTATTTTTGCATCGCTTTGTAAAATTATATGAAACGTGTTTTGGAGAAAATTATTTCATTCTAAATCATAGTTTAAAGTTTCCTATAAAAAATATTTTTAGTCGACAAATTGATATCTCCATTAAGTTCACTTGTTACACGAAGTTGTGTTATGAAGATATATTTAAGTAAACAGATTTTTTGATCAAATATCGAGCTGTTTATTATACAAACATACACGACATTACATTTTACTATTCGAAGTCAAGTTAGTAAATATATAATTAACATTTATATTTGTATTGTCCTGTAGCAGAGCGGGCCGCGAGAGGTAATGAATGGCCTTCTTATTGTGCCTCTGAAAAAATATGTTCACTTAACTTCAAAACCTTTGCAGTGATATGAATTAGTTCTAAACTTTCAAAGTTGTTGAATATATTTTTACGGAGGGAGGAAAAGAAAATGAATGAGCTTTACATTTGGATACTATATATTCATTGGTACACTTCCTTCCATATGGATCTTGCAGACATAATTTTTATTTTTTTATTTGAAAAGTTAAATATTATTTTATATCAATATTGTTTCCTAAAGAATTTAGTACTAAATCTCAAGTTTAAAAATAACATTGTTTTATAATAATATACTATAACATTGTTTTATGAAACAAAAATTTTCTGGTAGCAGTAAAGCATATTTTGAGACATATATTCATTAATAGTAAGCATAATTACAGTTAATTGAATATTGAAGAATAACATAGTGCGTCATGTCTCTTCTAATATTTCTACTATAGTAATGGATTTGTATACACATAAATGTTACAACCATAAACCTCTTTAAAGATACAAAGAATTTGCGGTTAGTTGGCGCGTATAAAGCTGAAATGTGATATGTCTGCAAGGTATCATTGCGCAATCAATTTATCACAGGTTTAGTTGCGGTCTTGGTTCACGTCGTGTCGTCTTCTTTATGTACTCGTCACCAATTCTTTCCTGACGTCACAAACTATTTACACTCTGATAAATCCCTACTTTTTACATCACTGTAAGAATTAAATGAAATGACGAATTTATTAAAAAAAAAAAAACTGAGCTCGATTGAAGTATTGAATGTACAATTCACTTCACCCTTGACAGTGTGTTAACACAATAGCATAAAAGGAGTGTTTAGTTTTGTGATTCTATCTCTGTTGCTACCGAAGCACTATGAATACACAACCGAGGTTTTTATCTGAATTTTAATGTATTATAACATACTGTTTGTCACTCTTCTATCCAAACAACACATAAAGTGTCTCACTCATTTATAATCTTAAATTACATAACGTTAAAAATCCTCCAGGAAGTATAGTGTATAAATATCAAAACGATTCATTGTAGTAGAAATAAATAAATAGTTATACCATGGTTGTCATTCATGAGAATTGTAAAATAGTATTTAGTTTCCAAATTATTTTGGCTTACCCCTGCCTGTTTCAATGTCGTATATTTTGAAATTATTTTCGCTTCTCAGTATATTCTCGTATATGCATGTTAATTATTTACTTGAAATGTTGTTGATAGAGCTGTATGTTTTTCTAGATTGTACCCAATTTGGTGAGGATATTGAAAAACCTTATCCTTGCGGGATATTCCCCGGAGCATGATGTCAGTGGCGTTTCAGACCCTTTCCTGCAGGTAAAGTTTAATTATATTATTTGCACAATCTAATCTAATTCTTATAAACCAATAATATGTCATTTTAAGTAAAAAAGTTAGTTTCGTTTACTATGTCATCTCAGATACTAAAATATCATGTTCAAACTTCCAGGTAAAAATACTAAGACTTCTCCGAATCCTCGGCAAAAACGACGCAGAAGCATCAGAAGCAATGAATGATATTCTCGCCCAAGTGGCCACCAACACGGAAACCAGTAAAAACGTTGGCAACACAATCCTCTACGAGACAGTTCTGTCCATCATGGATATCAAATCTGAGAGCAGTCTTCGGGTCCTGGCAATTAATATCCTGGGAAGGTTCCTGCTCAATAATGATAAGAACATCAGATATGTGGCTTTGAATACTCTGCTGAGGACTGTGTACATCGATACTTCAGCAGTGCAGAGACATAGGACCACTATTTTGGAATGTTTGAAGGTATGTATTTGGTTCGACTTACTTTTATTTTAGTTTGTGCCATTCAGTTAAATATTTTTATAAAAGCCCTGTCTTGTTAATTCCCTCTATATATTTTTGTGTGTTACATTTTTACTTTAAAGTATTGAATTGTTTGTGTCTTTAGATATTTTATTGCTTCAATAAAATAATTTTTTGGATGATAATTCTGCCAATTTTTTTTTGTTACACAATAATTGCATATATTCTAGTCATCCCTTCCCCTTACCGCTAATAGTAACAAAATCCTCAATTCCCAGGACCCAGACGTTTCGATTCGTCGGCGTGCCATGGAGCTATCGTTCGCTCTAGTAAATGGTCAGAACATCCGCACCATGATGAAGGAGCTCCTCACTTTCCTAGAACGATCTGATCCTGAGTTCAAAGCGCACTGTTCTAGCGCCATCGTCTTGGCTGCTGAACGATATGCTCCGAGCAACAAATGGCATTTGGATACCTTGTTCAAAGTGTTCTTGAAGGTTAGTTTGCCTTTAACTTGGACTTGACTGACTTATTATCCATTCACGATTCAGATCGCGGTATTTCTAAGTATAAATACAAATTATAAGTTTATACTATCTATACTGGGCTACCCACTGGTATAACCCACCCACCGTGATAGCCCAGTGGGTAGAACACTCGGTTATCGTGCAAACGACTAGTGTTCAAATCCTGGGTCGGGCTTACACCAATTTGTCTTTTCTAAAGACATATGTGTGGTTAATTTATCATGGTTGTTAACGGTGAGGGAAAACATCGTGAGGAAACCCACATGGCTGAGTTGTACTTAGTCATGTGACAGTGTATTCGTACAAAACGGCGATAGGCCTGCCCCCTATCACGTGAGTACACTGTCCATGCAAAACGTGGGTACTCTGAACACCATGTGACAAAGTCACGTGATGTTCAGAAGTATTAGTACCTCTGCCTACCCCTTCGGGGATATTCGGCGTGAACGTTTATGTATTATGTTATGTACTATCTATACTGTTCCCACAGTTCTGACCACCAAAGTAATCTTGTCCCATCTATCGTTGACGTAAATAAATAAAAAAAATAAAATCGTTTATTTACAAGAACAAGAGTATTTATAAAGATGTTAAGTAGTTATTATGTCCTTTGCCTGCTCTGCCATGAGGCGTGTAAATATTTGAATCATTAGGCTAGAAATTTTACTCAAAAAACACTAATTAAAAAATAAAAATGTTACATATTGTCACATGCCAAGTATATGCCTACAAAATAAAAACAAACAAACAACAAATAATGTCAAAAATTCAATTTTAAAAAGATAATAATAATAACAATTTAAACAAAAAAGAAAGAATAAAATCAAATCACATGTCACAAAATATCAAATCACATGTCACAAAATATCAAATCACATGTCACAAAATATAAAATCATAAACAATTAAATGTCACAATTATCAATAAAATCTTGGATAGAATAATAGCACTTCTCAATTAAATAATTAAACAGCTTCAATCTAAATTCTTTAAATGCCTTATCCTTTAAATTATCGCTAATGACATTGTATAATTTCACAGCCATGTAAGATGCATTGCGGTGACATATAGCCAAACCCTTTGTAAACGGGTACTCTAGTTGTAAGTTATGATGTCCACGTTGGGGCCTATTTGTTGGTGTTTTAAGTCTAAAAAGGGACTGATTTTTGTGAACAAATATTAACATTTCATATATATACAGGGAAGGGAGTGGTAATATTCTTAACTTTTTGAATAACGGCACACAGCTATCGAGAAAATCAGCGCCACACAATATTCTTATACTTTTTTTTTGAATTTTAAACGCCCTATCGCTGTCTACAGAATTTCCTCACAGTATTATCCCGTAACGTAAAATAGATGCTACATACCCGTAATAACATATTAAGGCTGCTTTGTCGGATACAACATACTTAATTCGATATAAGACGTAAAGGTATCTGTCAAGTTTATTGCATAGCTTTTCCACGTGTGCTTTCCAGTCAAGAAAAGGGTCCAAAGTAAATCCTAAAAATGTTGTGTATGGCACTTCGTTGATTTTATCCCCATCGATTTGAATGTTTAACTCTATTGGGTCTCTGCGATGTGTTCGAAATTGTAAATATTCAGTTTTCTTTGGATTAATATTTAGGTTATGGTTTTGAAGCCATTGAACAACACTTTTTAAAGTTTCGTTTATTTCAGTTTCAAAGGCATTAATATTTGTACACTCAATAAGAATAGAAGTGTCGTCCGCATATAGAATACATTTGTGGCGTGTTACAGCTGGTAAGTCATTTATGTAGAGCAGGAAGAGCAGGGGACCTAATATACTTCCTTGAGGAACGCCGAATTTCACCAACTTGTAGTCTGAGCTGTACACTTGTATGTGGTTTTTATTAGTACCTACAATTTCTACGCACTGTTGACGATTTGCTAAGTAACTTTTTATCCACTCATAAGTTTTCCCGCGAAGGCCGCATTTTTCGACAATTTCAAGTAGAATTGGGTGGTAGACAAAATCAAATGCCTTTGACATGTCAATTGATACATCAACTGCTGGATTCTTTTTATTTAAAGATTCCGATACATGTTTAATTAAATTGAAACACGCCAGAGTAGTTGAGCTACCTTTTCTAAAACCAAATTGGTTAGGGATTAAGATTTCCTGTTTAATTAAAAAGTTGTTTATTTTATCAAACATCACTTTTTCAAAAACTTTAGATATGACGGGTATTAGTGCAATAGGTCGATAGTTTTTTAAGACGGTGCAATCTCCGGATTTCAAAAGTGGTTTAACTATGGATCGTTTTAGACGTTCTGGGAAAACTCCTTCTACAAACGAAACATTTATGATGTGACTTAGCGGCAAAGAAATATGTATGGCACATTTCTTGAAAAGAGAAGTCGGTAGGTGGTCATCCTGTAGCTGCAGTATTTTTAAGTTTCTTAATTACCTTGTAAATTTCGTGGGGCTCAGTTGGTGTCAAATAGATCGAATTAATATTTCTTGAAATGTCCACATGGTTTTTGTCAATGTTATCATCATTAAGATTCGTCAAATTTATAAAAAAGTCATTAAATATATTTGCAATTTGTATTGGGTCCCTAATTTTAATATTGTCTTTTGTAACTTCCGATATGATAGATTTTTTATTTTCGTGGTCAAAATTTTGTTTTATTAGCCTCCATGACGCTTTATTTATATTTTTAGTTGTATTAAGATATTTCAAACTACTTAGTCGTTGCGAAATACCGATCACGTTTTTTAACGTTTTCGAGTAGTTTTTATAAATACGGTAGTTGTTTTTTTTTGTTAGACGGATCCAGAATATATTTTAAGTAGAGTTGGCGTTTTCGTGTACAGCTCCTTTTTATTCCTTTTGAAAGCCATTTATTTTTTATTGGTTTTTGCACCATTTTCACGGTTTTCAGTGGGAAACAAAGCTCAAAAAACAAAACAAAGATATCATGAAATGCATTCAGACTTTCGTTGGTGCGATTTGATTCAAGTACTTCACTAAACTTTAATGATGAAATACATTCCACAAATTTAAGCATATTGTTTTCTGAAAAGTCCCTTATTTTCTTGAACATCCAATTTGGCTTGTGAACAAATGATGCTTTTATTTCTATATCGCAAGTTAATGTCTGTCCAGTATCATGATCTGATAAAGTTAATACATGTGTGTTTCCTTGCACCACTTTTAAATTACTGGCTATTAAATCAATGCAAGAGTTTTTTCGTGTTGGTTGTTTTATATGGTTTACTAAGTTAAAATTGTTTAATAGGGATTCAAGTTCTCTGGCTTGTTTGTTATTGGTGAGAATGTCAATATTCCAATCTCCGCATATTATTATATGCTTAAAAGATTTATTTTTCGAGAGCTTGTTCATAATTAGTTCGAACTTGTTAAAAAATATATCTAATTTTGAATTAGGAGTACGATAGATGCAAATTACAAAAATACTATAGTTAGAAATTTCTATCGCACAACACTCAAAATCCTTTTCTACAGATTGCTTATTAATCCAATCTATCGGTATAAAATCTAAGTCTTTTTTTATAAGTATGCATGAACCCCCCCTTTTTTCAGTTTTTCTGCAATAGGCCGATGCTACTTTAAAATTATTGAAGTGTAAATTTGTTAACAAGTCGTGTCTTATAAAAGTCTCAGTAAAGCACATAATGTCAATCGATAAATTATAATTCAATTCTAATTCCGAGATAGCAGAAATAATATAATCGCGCTTGTTTAGAAGGCCCGCAATATTTTGGTGAAAAAGAGTTAACTTATCTATTTGGTACTCCACTCTGCTCCCTTCTTCACTTAATTGAACCGCGTTTCCGTTGAATCTTGACAAAAAAATGATTCTCGGACATAGTTACAGCAGATCTTTATATCTTTTAAAATCTTAAACATTGCTGCATATGTAATACGACCTGAATATCTGTGGAACATGTCAAAATTATACTCTAAGTTATTATTACAGTCGAAAGTATAGGCATAGTTATTTGAAATTACATCATGGTATAATAAATTATTAAACATTTCTACTCTGGAGTTGTATACATAAAACCCTTTCCCTAATTTGAAGGTTGGTAAACCTATCATAATATTTGTGTGTGCTTACAATATCATGGTAGTGTTTGGTTGTTAAAAAATCTAATTCATTAATTAAAATGACACAGAAATCCTCATAGGTGTAGTCTTTTAATTTGTTTTCCAGTCCATTTAGCATTTGAATAATTCCTCCTCCCGGTGTACAATAGTGAATAAATTCAGAACTTTCGCCATAGATGTCTTCTACATAGTTTAGAATGTTATATTTATTGGTGTTACTAATAAAGCAAAATTTTTTTTTTTTTGCTTTAAGTTTCTCTTGTCATATTTTCTTATCTGCATCTTTGGAGATGAGGTATCGGGTATAGGTTTTGCAATAAAGTTGTTGCTTGTTTGCGGACTTGGGCTAGTTGACTCTAATGGATTTGTAATGGGTAATCGATTATTGGTTTGTACATTTTTTCGCTTGTTTTTGTTTTTTTGTGGTACAGGTGTTAATGTTATCGACTTATAAATGTTTTTCTTTGCGGTTATCTCTTCATTTTCTTTTTTTAGATCGTGTACTTGTAGCATTAAAGTTTGAATTTCGTTATGCGCACTTTGTAATTCTAATTTAAGTTTTTCATTCTCGCATTTAAGTCTTTCACATTCTTCACTTTCATTTATAAGCGATATATTTGGCAAACTGTTGCCTGAGGTGTCATCTAGTGGCGTATCCATAGAACTAGTACTATTTTCTCTTGCGTCGCCCTCCGATTTTTGGCGTCTTCTAAATGTTATATTATTTAAAAAACTCATATTCATTTTCGAGATTCGAACTGGAGTCGCTTGAATAAATATTTCTTTTTTGATAACAAAAAGACTTCTTTGTACCTGAGGCTCGAACTCATAGGTATGATGTATGATACGTCTCACTTATTCGGTGAACCACTGGATCATGACAGTATAGCTAGAAATTGTGTAATACTTTTAGTGCGTTTGGATTTAGATTAGTTTTCTTCAGTGAATTCTAAACTATTTTAATTTGACCGCACAGCGTGAATATAAATTCAAATATAAAAATCTAACGGTTTGATTTACCAATATATGTTTTGCTTTATTTGTAGCAAAGCAAAATAAAAATGTAACAGATTTCACTTAATTAACACTGTTTTAAGTTTTTCTGAGGTGAAGTTTAACTGTATAGCACTTTATCATTTCATTTTCACAACATTTTATTATATTTTAATTCTTCTTCGTTAAATAAATATATTAGACGAAACGTCTCACCAACAATAATATGATACTAAATCTTAAAAATACTACGAATTAAGGTTAGTTTTAATTAAACTTTCACATTAAAAACTAATATTATAATTAAATGTAAGGAGCTGATGTTAACAGTGCGACACTAGCGACGCGTATTCATGTATTTACGATTCTTATTTAACCCACAGACCCGAACGATCGATAAAAGTCGTATAACCTCTGAAGGTCTACTCTTCACATCGAGAACGATAATAGGCATGTGTAGCTTTTCTAACATCTATTAAAATAAATTTCTGTCTCCCTCGCACGAAACGAATATTCAGATTTTGACATTTTGATAAGTAAATACATATGACGATATTCGACGATTCCAATGATACCTTTGTGTCGTCGATTTTCCTCCGTAGTTCTTGATTTTATCGGCTAGAAAGCGCCAATATCAATTTTTTCTATACATTTCAAAATCCGAATAATCGTTGCGTGCGAGCGAGACAGAAAGAAATATTAATTTGGGTAGAAGAGATACGTATGCTAATTATTGTTCTTGGCGTGAGATTGGACCTTCTGCAATCCGTGTAAAGCTGAGTTTGCTATCACAGCCACTGAAAAAATATAAGTAGTTATATAGTTTGTTTAGTAGCAGATAAGTCAATCCAAAACAAAAATGAAATTGGTTTACGACTGATATTGCTGTTAAGTGGGATTAGAAGTGGAGATCCAGACGAAATTATTGTCTTTATGAAGAGTAAACCTTCTAGATTGTTAAGTTTCATCTATTCTTGCCCGATTTTGATTGCAATGATCTAACGCGATATGTTTGTAACACCAGGCCGGCAACTACCTCCGCGACGACACAGTGTCAGGCACAATCCAGATCGTGTCAGCGGCGGCGGCTGAAAGACAAGCGTACGCGGCCATGCGCGTGTGGAGCGCACTGCACGCCTGCACCACCTCGCTGGACGCGTCCGAGAAACAGCCGCTCGTGCAGGTAACATACAGTCCATTCACGCCATTAGTTCCCATTGGGATGGACAGAGACTATCGACCGCCACTACATTGTACGATCCTGACTAACCTCTCTAGCTTCGTTTACATATATCAATCTTCTCATACATGCTCTTTTATTCTTCATACTCCGGACGCCTGCCTTTTTGAGCACACTCGCTATTTGGTCGAACTGTGTCCTCCGAGGCCGTTCTCTACTTACATAACCATCATAACTAACTAAACACACTAACATAACTCTATTAATCACTTAAATAGTGTCACTATTTTATCGACCCGTCTTGGCCCGTACCGCAGAATTCCAAAGGATGCAGCCGCATAAACAAAGGACAAGGCGGCCAGCGTACACCCGCATGTAAATTTGGCGGATTTCGTAAATTGATGCTTAGTTCTTGATTTAGATCGTGATTCTTTTGATCTATTTTCTTGATACAGGTGGTAATTAATTCGAATCTTTAAGTGATGAATAATAATATTTGCACCCAGTTTGTCTGTATTATTTATCGCACCAAAAGTGCGTGCGGGTGTACTGAAACTATCTAAGCGAAATGGACTATACCACCGTCATCATATTGACGGGAAAAAATCTTAGGAGTAACTAGAACTTCGGTTATAGAAAATCCTAAGCCACTTCTGTAATAAATGGGAAACAGATTACAAAATAAAGGTTATTGGTGAATGGTCACCAACCGTATCGCCCGAAAATCTTAGTCGCCTCTTATGGTATTCCACTGATAGAAAAGGGATATTGCGATTCTAAGCACACAACTGAATCATAATTTTCACATGTTATCTCTTTTGTAGTCAGATTCTATACCCTACTATGTTCATGCTTGTAGGTTGCAGCGTGGACTATCGGGGAGTATGGAGACTTGCTGGTGTCTGATGCGAGCGACGCTATCTCCATGGTGGACGAGGATGGAGTCGGTATGTCTGGATTTTATATGTAACATTTGCGTACTACTTATGTATATTTTGAAATCGAAATGTTCCGAAAGTTTGAAGTTGTAAAATCAATTGAGGTTCATTCACAATTTTTATTGCTTTTCATTTTTAGACCTGTGAAATAAAGATTTAATAAAGGAAAGAAAAATTTCGACACCAGCGAGGATCGCTGTATATTTGCGATCGCGATCGAATAATCCCCGCATGAGGTTTTCACAATCTAATTATTTTTATACCTGTCATGAATGCTTAATTTAATTAATTTCAAAAAAGTGCATCATAAGATTGTTTAAAAAAAAACATTGACAAAGAGTTCTAGTTTACCCGCAAAGAATTTTCTTTTTATTATTTCGAACACCACATTCCATAAAAATCACCAGAGTACTCACAGAAAACGATAGTCTACTGCATTAATAATCACTACTACAATATTGTACTGAACTTCCAGACGAATTCGTCCGCCCCACTGAGGAGCAAGTAATAGACGTGTACCAGAAGCTGCTGTGGTCCACGCAATTGTCCATCACCACCAAGGAGTATCTACTCCTGTCGCTGGCCAAACTGTCCACCCGGTTCACCGCGCAGCCTAGCTTGGAGTGAGTTGCCATTCTAATCCTATTAATATTATAAATGTGAAAGTTTAGATGTTTGGATGTTTGAGGCGAAAAGGCTCCTCAAGTACATAATGTATATGAATGAAATTTGGCAGAATGCTAGATAATGACCCAAATTGTAACATAGGATACTTTTTATCCCGGAAAAACTTGACCAATAAAATATTCACGCCTGATTGAACTAAGAGTACCAGAAAAAACGCCTAAAGTTTGGCTTAAGCAAATTTACAGTAAGAAGTCTATCGGGTCAGCTAGTATGACTATATATTCGAACTATGAGGAAAGCATAGATATATTGGCCCATACACTCAAACTTATAATTTGTATTTATGCTTAGCTAGAGAAACATTTTGATACCGCGATGTCTGATTGTGAGAGAGACGCTGCTAGTGTGCGAGTGAGTCTGCAGTCTAGAGGTTGCTACAGGTACATATACTTACGGTAATAAATCACAAAGAGATGTAATCATAGCAAATTCTTCAGTTACTTTTGGAAGTATATTCGTGAGACTAGATATCTCAAAACGGGGTAGACAGAGCTTCTGATTTAAACATTATTAGCCACACTTGGTAGTTGAGTCGCGAAAAATAAAGGATGTAGTCTACCCCAATGAGGAGCAAGTAATAGACGTGTACACCAGGTTCACCGCGCAGCCTAGCTTGGAGTGAGTTGCCATTTTATTAAGACTAAGTGTTTGATTGAGTACACAAAGATACATATACTTAGAGCTATAAATCCCAAGAAGAGGTTGTAAATTTTTCAGTTACTTTTTGTAGTTGATTTGGGAACAAACGGTAAAATAAAGGACGTAGTCCGTTACGGGGACATATATAATAAAGTATCAACTGCTGTTGCTCGCCAAGCTGTATCCGGTTCACCACGCAGCCTAGCTTGGAGTCAGTACCACTTTCAAAAAACTATATAATCTAATATGTGTATATGTCGCAGGAAAATCGTCAAACTCGTTAACTTATAAGTTTCCTAGGAATTTACATCTTACCTGATAGTTTTTAGGAAACTTGTAAAATAACGTACTCAACTCAGGAAACTTGTAATTGGGAATCATTTTTGACAAGTTTCCGAGTTTTGAATTTATAATTTAGGAAATTTGTAAGCTTCCTTATGGCTGCTAGTGACATTGTTAACAGAACCAGTTACTTATGCTGATTGGTTAAGAAGTGAGTTGAGTAAAAAGCATGAATTTAAAGTAATGACAATGTTTTAATATTTTCAAATATAAATGAGGAACTGGCCTAAGAGCGTTTCAAAAATAAACGAAAACTACGAATAACGGATTTTTGCAATAGTTTCCATTCGCTAATTAACCCACCTTCTGACTTGCTCTTCACTCACTCACATCACAGTAGCGAATCACAATATGATGTATCTTGAGCTACAGAATTAGAAGGTGGCACTTAAAAAGCCTTTGGTTTACTCTGGCGACAACCGCGGGACAAAATATTATGAGTGCAGTTATTATTAAGAGTTTAAAATATCTAACAATTATGGGTTAAGAATAGCAATAACATATTTCTGGCGGTAACCTATACGAACGGATGTCATTGGAGGTGACTAAGGACTTTGGGGCTTTTTTGTGTTGTTTTGGCGATGCGGTTGGAGACCTATCACCATGAATGTTTATATAACAAACTTTCCCCATTTAACTTCAAGAAGTAGCTAAACTCCGACGCTAAGGCTACCCCTTCTAGGGAGTTATTGCCGTGAGTGTAGGTATGTATGTATCGGTATTAAAACGTTCTTTAAATTAAAACGGCATTAAAAATTATCTAGGTGGTATTCATACTATACAACTAAAAAGTATCACGATATATACTTAAACAAATTACATACATACATATATATACTCACGGCTATAAATCCCTAGAAGAGGTAGCCAGAGCTAAGGAATTAGAAATTCCTCAGCCACTTTTGGAAACTTGAGTGGGGAAAAGATGATGAGATTAAGGTTGTTGGTGATGGGTCTCCAACCGCATCGCCCAAAAATCCCTCAAAAGCCCCAATACCGTTAGTCGCCTCTTACGTACACCCACCGGGAGAAATGGGGTAGTGCTATTCTAAGCCGATACTACACAGCAGCAAAAATTATATTTAATTAATACTCTTAAAACGTTTTAACTTCATGTCAGTGACAGCAAATAATAGCAAATTAATAGATTAGCATAAGTAAAGTAAAGAAAATATTAGTGTTGATTGTCGAGTTGATAGAACGAACGCGCGAATGCGTCACGTCACCTGACCGCCGCCGGCCAATGAGCATTGACTAACACCCCTCTCTTAGCGCCGTCAGCTACTATCAGGTAACGTGTAAATTCACATGCTGTTTGACGGATTACCGTCAACTTACAAGTTTCCTAGGAAACTTATTTAAGTTAACGAGATTGACGATTTTCCTGCGACACACAGTGGGCTGAAAATTGACTTTCATAGACTTAGGGACTTTAATTTTAGAATGCCGCTTTTTTTGTTGCGCGACATATAGATAGGTTATATATGTTATCTCATAGTTAAACACAAGCCTCATGCTACTAGTGCTGATGTGACAAGTTTCAAATTTTTCTTTGTTTGATAACAACATATGAGGAACTAGAGATAATTCTAACCGTATTTCTTTTGTTAGATGTGTGAAACTTACAGCAAATTGGGCTTTCATCTGTTTGTAATAATTTGAATATAACCTTTCCATATTCTAATTAAGCTACCAAAACGTGTTTCTAACGTGTGAGATGTTTCAACGTTCACTATGATCCAGCGAATACATAGTGTGCTAAATTTAGAATAGCAAAGTTTTATTCGCATTTAATATAAAACTAAT